>CM067503.1:22173160-22384998 GCA_034509495.1 Acestrorhynchus altus
AGAGATTCCTCAAGCTTAAATGCTCAGAAACAAATTTCAGATTGGAGACCAACAAGATTCAGTAAATATAAACCTTTAATGAGTTAAATGTTCTTGAAAGAGATGGGTCTTCAGTCTGCATCTGGAGACAGCGAGTGGCAGTTTTTCGGACACCCAAGGGAAGTTTGTTCCACCATTTTGGTGCCAGGACAGAAAGTGCTTTGAAGAGAACGCAGCAGATGAGTTATATGACTGAACATTGGAGAAAGGTTGTGCCATTGCAAGGGCCTGGTGGTCTGCATAGGAAGGCCAGCTAGAAGGAAGTTGCAAGTTAAAGGAAGAAGGAAGGAAGTTGAAATGACAAGAGACTGCACAAGCACCTGAGTGGCCTCTCTAGAAAGAAAAGGTTGGATTTTCCTGTTGTTATAAAGGAAAAATCTGCGTGGAGTCAGGTTTGCATCATGAGCTGAGAATGACAATTGGTTATCCACAACTATACCAAAGCTCCATGCTTCTCCTGATGGAGTGACTAGTGACTAGAGTTCTCAAAGGAAATGGTAAGATCAGGGTGAGGACCAGTGGTATATGTATAGAATTTATAGCAGTTCAGTCTTGCTGGGGTTGAGATTACAGTGATGGGCTGCCATCCATGATGAGACGTCAGTGACCTGGGTGTCAGAAGGTGGGAAAGAGAGGATGAGTTGAGTGTCTTCAGCATAGTAGTGGTAAGAAAACCCATGAGAGGGTATTACTTTGCTGAGAGAAAGTGTGTAGAGTGAGAGAGAGGAGAATTACTGAACCTTATGGAGAACCAGTGGAGAGTCTGCATGGAGCAAATGTGGCACCCTGCCATGTTAGCTGGTAAGAATGCTCATCCTGGTATGATGTGAAGCAATGTGATGCAGAAGACTATAAGATAATCCTTTATTAGTCCCGTAGTACAGTATTCAGAAGTGAGGAGGGACAGGAGGATCCTGTGGTCTACTGTGTCGAGTTTTTCATTGCCAGCAATGAGAGCATTTTGGTACACATATCATTATGTATCATCATGCTTGTCAACTACCTTGGTCATGCTGGTCAGCCACCTTGGTAGACCTCCTAACTCATTGAACTCAGACACATACACAAGTGCTAAGCTGGTCAACCAGTCTAACCAGCTTAAGCTGTGCAGCTGTTTTTTTTTTATCAGGGTTATGCAGCATTCCGTTCTACTTCACAGTCTCCTTCAACCTCATCAACAATTTTACATTGCTGTTAATGTTCAGGACAATACCCACAATGCTTTATTCAGTTATATTTAGTACATATGTAGAATTCCTGAGGAGTGCAATACATTTGTCAGCAACATCAGCTATTTGACTTTCTTTAGGCTTTATAAAATGATAATTATGATTATTATTATTATTTATTATTATTATTATTATTATTATTATTATTATTATTATTATTATTATTATTATTATTATTATTATTATTATTATTTCACACTGTAAATTCTTTACACTATTATCATTTGGCACTGCAAGATAGTGTTTCTTTCACCTGCATTGAAGATTAAAGTTTAGATTTTAAAAGTTTAGATTTTAGATGACAGGTGACTTCTCTGTGGTTACTGGTGACATTAGAAGCTTGTGTGTAAAAACTGTGTCAGAGGTTCTTTATTTGAGGGCTGCTCACTGATCCATCAACACAAAACAGTTTGGAAATGTACCCTGTGTATAGATTTTTGGAACAAACACAAATAAGAAACATTAATTTTGCAAATTCCAAACCATGTTGTCAGTGACAATGACCTTTAAACAAAATCATGTTTATGCTTCACTGACCTGTACTAAGGAGAATGATGTCTCTGTTATTGCCACTCTGGGCTACTAACTGCACTATGCAAATTTGGTGAAGCTGCACAAATACTCTTACGAAAATGCTCCATAATCTGAGTCATATTTCTAATAAATTCACATGCTTTTTTTTCACTTCAGATGATGATCTTCTATTCTTCAGATTGTCATCAAATGCATGGACAGTCCATGAGGAGGGTCTCAAAATGTGGTCTGGTTTTACAAGAGTAGTTGTGAAAGTGAATTATAGTTCCCTAGGGGAGAACCAGGAGCAAAATAAAATTTTGCTAATGTGAGCACAATTCATTCAGATGACAAAAAACAATAGTGATACAGTTTCAACGTGTCTTGACCAGTGGGAGCTTTTAATTCTAGAGGTGTTATTATTCAGAATGCTCAAAAACAAGTGTCCACTCAAAAGAGCTCATACTTAATGCATACATTCATTGGTATTAAAAATAACAGGAGCATAACCATCTGTGCTTGGGGTGGTAAATTTAACCACTGTTAAATATATTGCTTTATTCTACTGTCTAATTTGTTTGCCATCGCTGCTCAATTGGAAAAAACTATGCAATATAAAGATTGCTGCTTTTTGTCTTGTGTCTCAACCTACACTATAAAAGCAGACTGTCTTAATAAATTTAAATACAATTAATATTAAAGTCCCCTTAAAGATACAATGTATTTAGAAACAGTGCATCCAGAAAGTATTACTTACTATTCATCCATCCATCCATTTTCTGAACCGCTTATTCCTGAATAGGGTCACGGGTGAGCTGGTGCCCAGCCGGCAACTCTGAGTGCAAGGGCGGGAAACAACCCTAGACAGGGCACTAATCCATCGTAGGGCGTGCGCACACACACACACACACTAAGGGCCACTTTAGAGTCACCAGTTCACCTATCATGCATGTCTTTGGACTGTGGGGGAAACCGGAGTACCCGGAAGAAACCCACGCGAACATGGGGAGAACATGCAAACTCCACACAGAAACTTCCCAGGTCGCCCCACCCGGGGATCTAACCCAGGTCCTTCTTGCTGTGAAGCAACAGTGCTAGCCACTGTGCCACCGTGCCGCCACTTATTACTTACTACAAAATGGAATTATTTTTTTAATCAAAAATCTACACACAATACCCCCCAATGAAATAGTAAGAGATGTTTGTTTGAAATCTTTGCAAATGTATTAAGTGCATACGTATTCACAGCCATTCACACTCTTCCACTGATCATCCTTCACATGTTTCTACAGCTTAATTGGAGTACACCATGGAGTACATTAAGTTGAATGGTCATAATTTGGAAAGGCACATACCTGTTTATGTAAGTAGTAGACACTGCATGTAAGAGCATAAACCAAGCCATGAAGTCTAAGGAATTGTCTGTAAACCTCAGAGACAGGGTTGTTTTGAGACACAGGTTTGCAAAAGTGTATCGAAAAATGTCTGCTGCATTGAAAGATCCAATGAGCACAGTGGCCTCTATCATCCATAATTTGAAGAAGTTTGGAACCACCCGAACTCTTCATAAAACTTCATAGAACTGAGTGACCATGGTAGAAGGGCCATGGTGACCTAGAGCCCAATGGTCACATGGTGACAGAGCTCTAGCATTGCATTGTGGAGAGAAGAGTACCTTACAGAAGGACAACCATTTTTGCATCAATTCACCAGTCAGGCCTGTATGGTAGAGGAGCCAGACGGAAGCCACTCCTCAGTAAATGGCACATGACAGCCTATCTGGAGTTGGGACTCTCAGGCCATGAGAAACAAAACAATTGAAGCTGCATTGTGGTGTGAGGAAACCAGGCACTGGTCATCACCTAGGCAATAGCATTCCTACAGTGATGCATAGTGTATTGTGTACAGAATGCTGAGGGAACAAATGAGTTTAATCCATTTTGAAAGAAGGTTGTAACATTACAAAATGTGCAAAAAGTGAATGGCTGTGAATAGTTTCCTGATGCACTGTAAGTCCAAGTGTGTGCCTTAAATGGATTTTGAAGATAAGACACATTCGCATTCCCGATCTTAACTTTTTAAATAGAAAAATAAATAAAGGGTTTGGTGTAAAAAAGGGTTTAGAGTCAATGCAACTGCAAAAGAATGGGCCACAGTCATGTTCCCTAGCTTGAAGACATACTCTTGATGGTACCTCCTGAGGGTTTGTACCCTGAAATACAGGTGTGTAGGAATCAGTGTAGGCTGCACTCTCAGGCTTTAGTAATTAGCTCTTATTTACAACACTTTTTGTCTTGGGGGTGTCTTCATTTTAGCTGTGATATAACACTACAGAGGTTAATGACGGGTGAGCTCAGCTTTCCATCAGAACAGCCCTAGCCATCACTAGAAAGCCACAGAGCTGTCCAGAGTGTGGCCTTGACATCTAACTCAGGTTTGATATTGTACTATGGATGCTTATGTATTCATTCTTTATTATGCATTATGAATTTCTGTTTAACACTTGGCACACTCTTGGTTTTCATGGAAGATTGAAATATGTATACAATTCTGACAAAATCTCTGGACATGTCCACACTGGAGTATTTCTCTTTTCTGTGAAATACCTCTTTCATAATGATCAGAACTATGGCTTGCATAAACAAAAATGGAACTCCTTTACTTTTCCCCACAAGATATAAAGCTTTAATGCTTGCCTGGAGAACATGAGAGTGGGTGAGGGAGGCAGAGGGAGGAAGCTAGAAGGAGGGATATTATTAAATGAATACAGAGCCTTTCCCTTGCTGTTTGTGCACAGTGCTTGGCTGAGCTGATTAGAAGAGGCACTTTGAATTCATCCATTAGCAGGTGCAGCCCACACTACATTATTTTATAATCCAGGAACACACCAGTATGTTCGGAAATGTCTGTTCTTTGTTAAATCCTTAATGTTCGGGTGGATGGTTTTACAACTCTTATCTGTAGTTTCATTATCTATATTCTGTGTGAGCACAAATGGGTCTTCACTTAAGTCAAAACGATTTTCAGTCATTGACAGAAAAAAACATTTAACTCAATATCACAATTGATCACAAAGATAATAATAGATAATTTTAATAAATAGTGTGGGGAATTGAATATGTAGCATGGTTTGTTTGGCACCAAGACATCATTGCAAAAAAGGAGCCCTAGCAGAAATGAAATGATACATCATATCACAAAACAGGATAAAGACCACTGTTAACTGGAAGCACCAGGAAACACCATGTAGCGCTCATGTAGCTTACAACATCAAGTGTAACTATATCACATACAATTTATATCCAAATGTTTTTATGAGTCCTACTAATAACTAACTTCATCTTCATGTGCACTCAGGTATTTAGTTGTACACACCACTATACATCAATCAGTATTAACACCACCTGCCTAATGTTGAGCATTCAAGGCATGGACTCCACAAGATGTCTGAACATGTCCTGTGGTATCTGGCATCAAGATATTAGCAGCACATCCTTAATACTCCATGTGAGGTGGGGTTTCCATGGATCCCTCCAATGAGCCTTGAATTCTAATAACCATGTTGCTGGCTTACCACTTGTTTACCATGTTATTCCTCACCCTGTGTGTGGTGCTAATGATGAGGCTGATTATGTAATATATGATGTAATATCTTAATAGATAAACATTGATCAATAGAATGGCATACACCAGAGTAGCCACTCCTGAGCCCAAGTTCACTTTGCTCATAAACCATTATTAGGCTGTTGAGTATTGGAACTATGTACTCAGAAGTGATTCCAAACCAGTTTGAAATGAGTTGAAACAATCAGCACCAGTATGCAATTAAATACTCACAGCAGAAGTCTGAAGAGCCCCCTACCTAATGCCTCTTCAGATGTTAAAGAGCTAACAGGACTAACCAGCACAGTCTTCGGAGGTCTTTTCTCCTCTTGAGAGAAATTAATTTTCACTATTTCTGAACACCAGCTAGAGTAGATAGGTTGTAAATCAAAATGTATTTTATTGCAAAGTTTTAAGCAAGTTGTCACTTTCAACTTGCAGATTAAAAACTGACATCATTTAATCTTTTTCAGAAACAAAGTTAAATTAAAAAGCTTTTTTAAAGATGAAACATTGTGTTGAATTGTGTTGAAACCTGTTGTTTAGAATTTATTTAGAATTTACAATTGAGAAGTTAAATCTGTGAGGCAAATAGTCTGATTATTTAAGAAAACCCATTATTTTACATTTTACATTATTCCTTTACATTATGTTACATTGTTAAAACGTTTTTGAAGACTCTAGACTTAGGAAAATCTTTTAGGTGGGTACACTCTAAGCATGCACTCTGTAAAAAGTACAAGATTTTTGAGGAACTTTTGGAGGTTCTTCTGTTTGAAACTGTGTAAGAACCGAATAGAGTTCTTCATGGAACCTTAAAAGGACAAGGGTTTCATGGAGATTCCTAAGAGAACCCTAAGAGCTTCCCATACAGTTGCACACTGAAGAACCTCCAAATGTTCCTCAAGGATACTTTTTTACAGTGTATATGGTACTGACTTTTAAAGGCACTATAAAGAAACATCTACAAAATGTTCTCCACCAAACCAAAGGACCCTTTAATCAGGCAAGGAACCATTAAGCATAAAAAAAAATATTCTTTAAGTTATCCTGGTTCTATATAGTTATTGCCTTTTTAAAAGTATATAAAACATTAACATTATATGGACATTCTTTATACATCTTTAAACATGAAGGCTTCTTTAGGGAACCAAAAGTGGTTCCTTAATGGCAGAAGTCTGAAAAACATCCTGAAGTCTGAATTTTTTAAGAATGTACAGCAGCTTTACAATCACTCTGATATGCTTAGTTAGTCTCTAAACAATCCATTACATTCATCCCATCTCAGCCCAGCTGGGCAAAAGTGACTGGCCATTGGATAACAGTGTCTGCTAATTAGGCACCACTTTGCTAAGGTATTGCTAGGGGCTACATCACAGGCACATTAATTACAACCAAAAGAATGATTCAGAGCCACTGCTTTCTCTCGTTTTGGATATAGTAGGCGAACCACAATTTACATATTAAAATACATATCAGATCATTTTAAATTGGCTTGAACAGAAGATAGATCTGGGCCTTAAGCAACCAGGCTGCCCAAGCTGAATGGGGAAACATGAGAAATGACACTCAGCCAGTTCATCAGAATAAGCAAGCTATATTGCATTAAAGGGTACATATCTCACATTTCTTTTGTATTTCATCGTTTTTGCTTTGAGGTTTTCATTTCATTAAATTTGAGTGTGTTCGTGTAGCTGTATTTTCTTTATAAATCAGAATTTCTTTCTGTGATTTTAAAACCTTTACATAAATGGATATATATTTTTAATAAATGTGTGCCCTGTAAATAAATTATGTAAAGTTTAAACAACAGGATTTCTTAAATATTTCTTAAATATTATTAAAATTGCTTCACAATTTAAGTTGTAAAATGTAAAATAAATTAAAAAATAAAAAATCTTACATAGAGTTGTACATCAATAATGGATTCAGCACAATTCAAACACAAGGGAATCATCTTTGTGACTAGACAGTTGTTTCAGGACATGACTGATGTGCCCTTGAGTAAGACACTTAACCAACTGCTTCCTGGGTGCCATGGATAGGGCTGCCTACTGCTCTGGGCATGTCTGCTAACTGCCCCCTAGTGTGTGTATACACTAGTGTGCATGTATGTGTTCCACTGCGTGGATGGGTTAATTTGTGTGAGTGCAAAACACAGTGGGTTAATATGCACATTAATATTTACTTTTTTACTCTTCTCTTAAATTACTGTGTTATGTTTATCTCTTTGTCAAACACATGCATGAATAAGTTATGGCATCTCACATTAAAACTGTTATTTGAAATTGTCTGATGGATGATATTCCTTAGCTTTCTTTGAAACCTAAAAAGTAACATGCTTAAAATGCTTGGTTTTTTTATTTATTTATTTCTTTTTCCTTCCCTGCAGTAAACTCACTAGCCATTCATTAACTATAATAGACTGAGATATCATAACTATTTGGAATATGCTTCTATATTTCTAAATGTATTAGATACTAAATCACACCCCAAAACAAAAAACAAACAAACTAGAGCAGTCATACTCTATAAAAATTATATATATTGCTTGGAATAAAATTTCTTGCTTGAATCTTCCTGAGGTAGTTTCTGGGAAAAGCACATACATATAAATAATGCAGCTTATCGGGTTCAGCACCAACCTTGTGTAAATCCATGGTACATTTAGGCAAGAAAAGGTAGAATGTGCAACAAAATCAATAATCAGCCATAATAATAATGTATTATAAAACAGTATCTGACAATCTTATTTCCTAGCTGCACAACTTAACAAATGTGTTTTAATGTTAACAGGATGCCAAAGATAAATCAGAATTAGAGTAAATTACATAACATATATATATATATAAAATCAAAAATGACCTTCTCTAAGTGAAAGAGTTCAGAGAAGGTGGGCATGAGCAGATGGACATGTCACAGCTGCAATGACCTCTCTCTCTCTCTCTCTCTCTCTCTCTCTCTCTCTCTCTCTCTCTCTCTCCACTTCAAACAAAATACTAAAAATGAACTATGCATATTCCTGTTGTGATTCATTTGGTGCACTTAATCTTGCTGTAGTTGGTATTAGTAGACAAGGTGTAATGGAATAATTGTAGCATTACTATTCCAAATACAGGTAGCTGTTATTCTCCTGTGTTTTTATAGTTTCACATGTAAAGGACTGCACTGTAACAGCAGGTTTAAAGAGTGTAAGCGTACTTCTGAACTGACTAGTGCCCCATACTGGAAATAAAGCATTTCTTGCGCTAAAGCACATCTAGATTCAGTTTAGATCCATAAGAAGCACATTGAACATGAGCTGAAAATTTAGTTAGGAATGCATGGTGTTATACAAAAAGTGGAAACCATTTATCTTATTTTTGCCTGAATCCCACATTTTGCACTGTATGGGCTGCATTTGCATTTAGTATGGGCTGAAAAAAATGTAAAGTAATACAACTTGTATATTTGTAATTTGTAGGAACATCTATCAGTATATTCAGGATTTTCATTTAGAAATTAGAACATTGGTAACTATATCAGTAACCAAAGTTTTCATATGACCAGAAAAAAATAAATAAACAAATAACAGAAAAAAAACTTAAAATAGTGCAGGTGAAGGTATAAACATTAATTTTTACTGCCAAGTAATTTTGGAGCATTTCAGTTCTGTTGGGTAACTTCCGTTCATTAGAAAATGTTCGCACAATTAAATGATGGTTAAAAATAACCACCACTATGTGACAGAGTAGGGTTTGATTTCCTTGCTTGGCAAGCCCACCACACTACACCAACAGGAGTCCTTAGACAACAGTACATTACCCTTCCTGTAACTGATTTAAATGTAAGTGGCTCTGGATAGGAGTGTCTCTAGTGAGATAAGCTGTACAGTCAAGGACTGACACTGTACAGTTTCTAAGTAAAGACACAGAGTTCAGTGTTGTAGTGTGTAAACACTGGTGGAGGGGTGTTTGTAGATGCAGGTGGAGATACGGGCCATTAGTACTAGGATACAATTCTAGCTGGGGTGAAATCAAGGTGAAATAATGGAAAAGGTCTAAATCTGACACCTTCACTGAATATAGGTGATGCAAACTTGCTGTGTGACAGGAATGTATTGATTGTGTGTGTGTGTGTGTGTGTGTCTGTGTGTGTGTGTGTGAGAGAGAGAGACAGAGAGAGAGAGAGAGAGAGAGAGAGAGAGAGAGAGAGAGAGGAAAAGATCATTTGATCTGGAGCAATGCCTGACGTTTTGCCTCGCGGCCTGAAAATGGAGGTTTTAATGGGAAACTCCCTGTCAGTCATTCACACATATACACACAGGTTAGTGTACAGCATTAAACATATATTTAAGGAAGAAAATCCAAAATAAGAACAAGACAAATAGGAAATAAATTATATAGTTATAAATAGTTTTCCATTTTCAGGCTGCGGGGTAAAACTTCAGGCATTGCTCCAGATCAAATGATTACTCACGCACGCATGCAAGCACACATGCATGCAGACAGACACACACACACACACACACACACACACACACACACACACTCACTCACACACACCATTCTAACATTATTCCAACTTGTTTATAGTTAGTGTTTACTGGAAATATCACCCTGTTTTTATATTATTTATTTATTTTTATTTACAATATCAGTTATTACATTTCATTTCTGTTATGTTTTTATTTGTTTTGTGACTTGATCTTTATTGGATTTATTAGGTCTTTTATATTAGGTACCATATTGGTATTAATTTCATAGTTTTGTTGCTTCTTCCTGCTCACAAACTGAAAAAAATAAATTCAACGCAAGGGCATTTTTCAGAATCACTTCTGTTGTGTCTCCACCTTTCTGTTGCGTAGTTACAGATTATAGATTGTCTGCATACATGCATAGTCTTGCTCAAGGACACCTCAGCTGAGAATGTTGTGGGGGACAAAAGCACTGTTCCTTCATTCATCCACCCTTACTTCCTGACAGTCAAGGGGATCAAACTGAAACCATCCAGTCCCAAGCTTGCTTTTTTCCATAGTGACTGCCTCCAGTTGTGTCAGTTCTGACATCACATTTATTTTATTTAAGATATTGCTGAATCTGATTTGGACTGATTTGGGTTAAAACAATGTAAACTGTATAAGTAAGCTAAAGCATTTTCTATAGGCACTGGTGTATGATCTGCAACCAAGTATGAGTGTTATAAAATACAGTAATGGGATAAAAAGATTTTAGTATGTTGAGCTCCATTCCTGACATCAACAATATCAGGAATATGCTGTGTTTTATGAGGAAGACTTGTGAGAATGTTAACTGGGGTGTGTCATTTGCAGGATTTATCTAAATAAGTTATCTAAATAAAATAATTTTGGCATGGGTGGATAATTGTTTCTGCTGCTGAAAGTGATTCATGAACTCAAATCCCTACATATATGGGTGGTGCATGATGCAGATACAGAGCATTTGGGATGTCGTGCTGGCTGCTGAAACGTTTGCTTGTTTCTTTGCAACTTTAATGATGGTATTCATACGATGGTATTCAAAACAATGAAGCATTACTGTATATAGGAAAAGAAATTCAAGAAAATAATTCCCTTTTGAGCATCTCAAAAATGCCTTATTTACTCCTGTTTACATGAATAATGTTCTTTACAATTAAATTTGGCATGATCGCCTCAGCTTAAACTAACTAATAGGTTTAAACTTGCAATATAAAATTCCATATTCTGATTAACCATAATATTATGACCAGCATGAAAACACATTTACATTTACATGGTACAACACTGAACAAAACAACACTACAATGTGCAAATATAAAATGAGAAACACAATTAATGCAATACAGTGCAGCGTATACATAGCATGTATTACTTAAAATGTATGGTCAAGATAAGGTAAAGAGGTATTGAATATGCTATGACATAGATATGCTATATATATATATATATATATATATTATATATACATACTACATATGTGAACACAGCAGTTAGAGGTAGAGGAATACAGTACTTCTGTTAATGCAATATGTTTCCTGATAAGTGTGCAAGGAGGTGAAAGATATGAGCTTCAAAAAATATCTTTATTTAAGTATGTGTGTGTGTGTGTGTGTGTGTGTGTGTGTGTGTGTGTGTGTGTGTGTGTGTGTGTGTGTGTGTGTGCATTTGTGTACGATTCAGTTAAACAAGAAGGTTCTTCAAACCCCTTTCAGTGGTTCTTCACATTCACACATCTTTCACAGGCATGGCACGAACAAGAATGTATTGTAGTGTATGTGATGCATGAGAAGAACAGTAATTGCAGGACACTTTTGGAGCATCTTATGCAATATTATAAGTGACTCATAAAGATCTGTTCAGTACAAGAGAGTTTAGATTTACTGGACTGCAGCAGGATATCCTGAGGCGGCAGCAATTTAACTGATGCTGTCTCAATTTATCTCAAGCTGCTTTGAGAATCATCATTCATCTAGACTTGGGTAGCATACATCTGAAGATCCAGCAGTATGTTTCAAAACTTGGCACTACAGTACCTTTTCATAAGCTCCATTAGATCTGTATAATAGAAAGGGAGAGAGAGAGGGAGAGAGAGAGAGAGCACGAGCGCAAAGACACTTACCTCCACCCCCACCATTACATTTAGACTGTAAACGAAGTCTTTTGAGATAATCTGATAGCAGAATGGATCACAGGGAGCAAAAATGAAAGCACAGAGGGATAATTCATTTTAATGATCGATATTCTGCCATCATACCACACCATTATTGAAGTAAATTAAATCAGAGACGAGGTCATTCTTGGAACAATATGATGGCATGAAATTAATTTCTATGATAATTATTACTGCAGTCAGCTCAGATCTGATTTCAATAGCGTGTGAATTCCGATATCAATATCTTTTGTGTTATCAAGGCTGCAGATTAAAGTTAACTCGAGATTGTTCAAGTCTCTATGCTTCCATTTTCATTGGGAGTAGAGAAAAGATCATTTGTCCTCAGTCTTTTTATCTTTTTGATTTAACAGTCTAGCTGTACATTATAAAAATATTTAAAAAATTGCTTATCTGGTCAGATCATGCTGCTTGATAAAATTATTAATAATTACTGAACTGTATGATATTAATTTAATGTTCTTGCAACTTCAAATGAGAAATATTAGATACACTGCGTCAGCTAGTTATACCCCTGTCCAAATGACACATTTTGTCCTTTTATTGAGAAGTAAGAAACAGTTGGTTGACATCCAAGTGTTTTTGGCCTGTGGTTTCTGCTGTGTGGAATATTAAGAAAAAGAGGTTCAGTGGAACTCTGGGGGTCATGATGAGATCCAGAAGACTAGGAAAACTCTTGTATCCTGCTTGTGGAAAGACAAACCAACACTTCCAGCATTTAATGAGAAGCAAGATGAGCTTTAGAAACACATGCTTTGGATAGATAACAAAAGACAAAATAAAAAAAAGAGAAACAAAGGTATGTTTGTTTAAACTTTGCTTAAACAAAGAACACATTGCCAACTGACATCAGATTGGTTTGCTTTGGGGTCTTTTTGCAATATACTAGCAGTATTGTATTGATTGAGTGAAGAAGGGATTCCATAAATCAGTACATCAGTAAATCATGGCTTAAAACGCCAAATCCCCTGACCTGAACATCATAGAGAACATGTAGAGATAAGTTAACCTTAGGTTAAACCTAGGCCAATGTTGTGGTGTGTTAAAATTAGAAAAAAAAGTTTATAGGAAACAGTCAGAAATTCCAGATTTTGTTATTTTCAGCAGATCCCTAGCTACTCAAATTTAAAAGGCACTTTATGTTATGCTGTTGGAAATTGATTATCCAGAGTGTTTAACAAGAAATGAAACAATATTGACAGAAAACTGCATGTAACTGATTGTTAAACATGCTGAGCAGCAAGTCATCTCAGAGGTAGTGAGAACTAGCAGCATTCTGCAAAGAAGAAATTTAAGAATTGAAAGACTTTAGATGCTACAACAAAGGGGTTTGCAAGCTGTCAAAGGAAGTGTTACTAAGTCCTGCGATAGATTGTTAAAACATTTCAACAGGCAACATTGATGATTTTATTTATTTATTTATTTATTTATTTATTTATTTATTTATTTATTTATTTATTTATTTATTTATTTATTTAAATTTATTTATTTTATTTTATTTATTTATTTTTTTGAGAGAGAGGGAGACAGGGTAAGTGTATATTGGGATTTTCTGAAAAAAGAGCTGTAGCTCAATACTGAAGACTATGTGTCATTTGGCCATGGGTACCTAACCTATAGCTGAAGGCTGTATTTGACTGATAACATGCCCTTTGTATGTGTTCTTGGCTGAGGAGTTGTTTATTTTGACTATAATTTGAAGCATGCAAAACAAATAAGTTAACAGCATCAGGCCTTGGGGCCATTTTTTCAAAGTAAGCCTAGAGAGTAGAGCCTAGAGAATAAGCCTGCATTTAATGCATGAAAACTATCCAAGAAGCCAAAACAATCTCACTTTCCTCATAATTGGCATATTCCAAACAAAAATGGAAAAAGAACAGAAACTGTAAAGAAACCCTTTATATTATGCAGAGATTTTTCAAGCTTTATAAATGTTCTACGCTCACATCCCATACAAATACTGCATTTTCAAGATGTGTATAAAAGTTTCTTCACTTTGGATGCGGTGGCCTACTATAATGTAGTGGATGAGGAATGGAGCCTACCTCTTCTGCAGCCTACGCTTTGTGTCTACAGTTTTAAAAAGTCAGCCTGAATTTGAGATGACTCTTTGGTGGTTTGTGTCTCTGTCATATTAAACATAGTTCATCATTTCATGTCACATCAAACTCAGCTTTAGTTTTATAATCTTCCATATACATATGATGTTATTTTCCTACTGATATTTGATGATGCATAAAATATGTCTACCAGTAATATCAGTTTTCTCTTCACCTCACACCACTCTCACCTTTCATAGAGACCCCAACTAATAATGTTTTGCTAGTGATGGTTCCTGATTCAAAATGTATGATTCTTATTGATTGTAAGGAGCCAAACATATTGATGACTGATGATATCAGTTAGTATGGTTTATGTGGCCAGGTCCAGTTTAAGGTTCATTGAAATTGGTTGTCAGTTGACAGTTGTATTTTTGTTTATTTCACTTAAACAACAATAGAAACTGTTTATTGTAGTTGTGATTACATTATATGTTATTATATGTAACTATATCATACTTAGTTGTTGTGTAATTAGCAGCATCTGAAACAGTACTCAAAATAGTATTCAATTACTGTATAAATATTCTTATTTTAAAACCACTACCTGATAGAAATGATCAATGAAAAACTCAAGTGAGAGAAAGAACTTTGTGGATGAAGCTAGATTTAGACCAACCAATCACAGTGAGAGAAGGTTAAGTTTAACACAGTGTTACAACTAAGCTTTTCCTGGGTTGAGAACCAATGATCTATAGGTTACAGTATACTGTAATATGTATCATTTGTAATAAAATAATATTTACAATACAAGACTGGGTCAGTCTATATATTATAGGCTGATTTATCCAGACAGAACTCTAAAGACTAAAGACGAAATTGTCTTCGCATTCAGAAAGCCAAGGACATTTTCCTCTTTTTGCAAATCACACTCACTTAAAGCCTCATCTCGCGACGTGTTTCTTTTTTCCTCACTAAGAATGATTAACTGCCATCCTTATAGGTCGAGACTCACTAGAGTTTTGAATTTAAAAGGACTTCCTGAAAAGACCCTCTACCTACATTATAAAAGGAACGCTGCCATTGGGGGACTTTGGGACACAATGACAACTGTAATCTTCAGAAGGACTAAAATGAGTGTAAAGGATGTCAATTAGGTTTTCTGGCAGTTTCTATAATGCGGAAACAAAAATGAGCACATTCAAGATAATTGAAAGGCCCCTGACAACGTTCTGAGACTGTAATAAGGAGGAGAAGAATATTCCCGACTAAGATTTTTAACAAAAGCTCATAGTGAGTTCTACAGAACAGTTCTCTTTCAGACTAAACAGATTACATTCCAGTGTTATCTCCCAAAAAGCGCCATTGAGTTCTGTTTATATCTACAATATTTCATTTGATTCATATTTACAAGCATAACATATCAAACAGGTTTTTGCTGTACTTATTTGGTAGCAGAATTAAGCACGCAATATTTTTATGCTTTAAGTCTGTGGAGCCCTGTATTGATCCCACTCTTGTAATCTATTGAGAAAATAGATTTTTTTCATGAAATCCACTCTCTGTAATGCCATTTATTTTTCTATTGCCTGCTACTAAGATGTTATTTACCAAAACAGTTATTGAGTTTTGATGCATATTTGCTTTGCTTCTAAGAAACACTTACAAAATGTGGCTTTGTCATTTTGGCTATGAGATTAAAAAGTTGCAAGGTTGAGCTGGATATAATGCTTTTTTTATGGAAATCATTAGCTTTAACTCTTTTTTTACATCATTTAATCACCAGCTGAATCATGCAATGTGAGTCAAACAACAGTTTCCATTACATTTTCAGCTGCTACCCCCTTAAACACACAAAAGTTTAATTATCCGCTTGCTTGACTCACTCTGATGATTTCTTATCATATCGCGTACTTTTCTCTTTGATCTAAGGATGAGAGCACAGAGGCAAAATAAACTTTGTCATGTCTGATTTAGAGTAATGATAACCAATCACCGTTGAAAGTTTTTTGAACGTTGAAAGTTATTTTCATCTGTTTCATTTTGTCAACAAAGGTTGGGTGGGTCCCGGTGGGTCCCAGTGGGTCCCGGTGGGTCCCTTTTCTTTGGATTTGTTTTGTTGTCTGCTGTCTTCGTTTCACTATAATTAGATTTAATCACTATTTAGGCTAAATCCTTTTCAAAACAATGGTAAGGTCTCAGGCATGAGACAATATATTCCTAAGCATTTTTTGGGAGTGAGCTTTTAAAGACATTAAATTCCTCAGATGGTACCATCCCTACCTTAGGGAACAACAATGTGACTTTTTTTTCGTTTTCTAGAATTTAACATGTTTCACAGAAAACCACAGTGAATTACTTATAAGTCTTAACCATTTAACTATGCTGAAATTAGCATAGCACAAAATGTGTTGAGGTAGATAACACAAAAATCGTCTGTCATCTTTGAGCACTGAAAATTGATCACCTCAATGCTGTTATTTAAATACAGGCTTTATTCTAAGCCTGTACTGAAACAGGGCTTCTGTTGTGCACTGGAATCGTGTGAGGAAGGTTTAATTACAGCACTTGCTTAAGCTGTTCTGTTGTCCCTACAAGGTGCAGGCTTAGCAAAGCATGAATGTTCCTTTAGCAAAGAAAGGAGTTTCCCAGCACCAGCACGACTCAAAGCTTCCTCATTCTGTGCACATCTGTGCTTTTCTACTCAGGAGGAACGGCCTGGCAGGAGTCTGTTGTTTTGGAAGAGATTGATTCCTCAGATCGAATGCTTATCCATCTTTTGGGTCACTGTGTGAAGTCACGTAATTATTCAGTTTGTTAAGTTGCTTCACATAGCCAGACCAGAAATAGCATGCACATTGCTTGGTTTAAGGAAAACAAAGCAAATCTGAAGGGAAATAATTACCTCTCACGGTGAGATTTCATGTGGAAATGGCCCGAAGCTTTGAAAAAAGGGAAGAGTCAATCAATCTTTGCTGTGGGAACCATTTAAGCATTTTAAATGATGGTGCCTCCAGGCACAGCACAGCGTTATCCTGCAACTCGCGCACTGTGGATAATATTGTGGAGACGTCTGTAAACAAATGCAACTAACCTTGCCATTCAGCTGTTGTTAGGCACCTCATTTTCTCCACTGACACATTTCCCATTTCGATTTGATGGGCTTGTCTGTGTATGTTGTTTGAGGTTGAATCTGGAGACTGTTCATTTTTTGAATGGTCATGATTTTCTTCTCCATTTCATTGCACAGATTCTGTACTTTTCTAAATGTCACAATCACAAGGATTGAACTGTGTGATGTCACAGGACTATTGTATATCTGGTTCTGAGTATTCAAAAATGGTCACAAATTTAGGGAGACTATATATTCGACACTGGGGACATCAGAGAATCCGCCATGGTTAGGATGTGTGTGTGTGTGTGTGTGTTTGTGTGTGTGTGTGTGTGTGTGTGTGTGTGTGTGTGTGTGTGTGTGTAAATGGATACATAAACATTTATTCATTGACCAGTTAAAGTTAACTTTACAATTAAGCTTATGGTTTAGGCTAAGGCTTATTTTACTAGCTTAACTCTATGTTAGATTTATATTATGATTAAGGTCTGGGTTAGAGTAAAGGATAAGTTGTGGTTGTTCTATAATATTTTTTGTTCAAATGGCTTCATTTTTCCATATCTGGGTTGCATTAGGATCAAATAATATTTAGTACACACTGCAATGTTTCTAAAACACTGTTTTAGTCATATATGTATGAATTCCTCTTAGATGTAAAGTCTGACTGAAAACTAATTGGCTCAGTCTACTTATTGAAAACATCTCTAATTTAATGTTGTGGTGGGAAGCAGTTTGACCAATGGTTGATGTAGATGCAGATAGAAATTGTGGATTGGGGGTTGAACTGGATTATAGTAGGTTTGGGTCATCTCAATGGAAAATAGAGCTAAACACCAGTTCTATAAATTCATGGAAATTAAGTTTGCGAACGTATGTCGACAAAAAACCTCTATTCTCACTCATTTAAGTTTTTTTTCCATTAACAGATTATATATTGTTCTGATATTTTATATTTCACTGACACTATTTAAGAAAATTAAAACAGATATTTTGAGAGTGTGACCATATTCATTTTTCTTTTGTATATTTTGAATGACATCATCCCAATTCTGAAAATAATAGTCTTTACCAAAGTGCTCAACAGCCAAACTTTACCTCATCTCAAGCTCTGTTGATGCTAGTGACAGCAATATTTAAAATAACCATTATTTTGGTTATTTATTTTATTGTCTTTGAAAATGATTGAAGGGCAAACTTGCACAAATACAGGAAAACATTCATAATGCATTACTGTATTAATTTTAATGTACTTTTAACCATTTAGCAAGAAATGTCCCACCAGTGGGATTTGCTGTGGCTGGTCCCTGATTTGTAATGTCCCACATGTGGGACTGGAATATTCTGTGTATAATGTTCTAATTGAAACTTACAATCAGCTATACTTCCACTAGTTCAGTTAACTTGCTTCCCCCCAGCAAACCACATTTCTACAACAGCCTAAATGACTGTTAAAATGCAAACTTGGAACTGTATTTAATGTGCGTCAGTCTATTAATATATTAAATGTTAGTCTAGGCACTGCATATTACCCAAGAAGGTCCCAGCATTCTGGAAAGCAACAAAACTTTTCAAAAGCTGATACTTCATCTAAAGGAACATGCAGTCCTGAGCATGTATATATTTTCAACAGTGTGTGGGGTCTCAAATCCATAACCCTAGTTTGTTGACTCTTTGTTAATTGTAATTATTATTATTATTATTATTATTATTATTATTATTATTATTATTATTATTATTATTATTATTATTATTATTATTATAATTGTGTTAACTACTAATTAACACAAGATAAGATTTAGTTCAGACCAGTCGAATTACCCAAAATATGCTTGCTACATTTACTATGGAATGACAAAATAAGTAGTCCTGGACATGGAATGACTAAGGTGAATGAAGTTAAAACATGGTGCAGGAGATAAAAAGAGGAGGGTGAAGAAGAAAATGATCGTGTACATAGATCATTATTATGACTAAAAATATTATATTTAATTAATTAAAACTAGATAAAAAGCATATCGCACCACACATAGGGTTTAAAGCCTAGACTGTTTCAGCCAAAATTATTTGCTTGAAAAATTATTTGAGCACCAATCATAGATTCAGGCCTTCATAAATGTAGTGTTATCATTAAAAATTTTCATTTTCCAAAGGGAAATCATCTTATTAGAGCAGCCAGGGATTGACAAACAGTCTAGTTTGATAATGTACAGTAATCCACTTTGTAGCCATGACAAAATGTCCAGGACCTGTTGATCATTTTTGCATTTGCGGATACCCACCAATGTCATTGGGTGACTGCAGACAGAATGATCCTCATCATGCTGATTAAGATCATGCATATCCTGCTTCATCTCCACAATGAGATGGACACTCATTTGAGCCCATTCCTGCCACAGATGAGCAGAACATCCAGAACTGCTCTTTCATATAGGGACTGTTGAATGAAAGTGAGGAGGGGAAGCCATCCAACCAACCAAACCCCTTGACATGTGCACCCACTCAAAGATAAATTCCAAGGCACCTGCTAGCTCTCTTCTCCCTATGGTAAACATAGCTGTCCCCTATTATCTTTATTGTACAATATACAAGTACGGGAATTGTACTGAATTGTAATGCATTTTGATAGCTACTATAAACTCTGTCTACAGCCAAAGGTGACGGCTCATCCAGCTGCTCTGATACAGACTCTGACACTGTGCCGTTAAACACACACCTATACTAGTAACTTGCTCAACTACAAGTCACTCTCTTGCTCTCTCTCTCTCTCTCTCTCTCTCTCTCTCTCTCTCTCTTTCTCGCTCTCTCTCGATGTGTGAGGCAGCCATGTTAGAGAAGCGTTCAGAAAAGCAAATATGTTGTAGCCCCTAAACAAAATATGATTATTCAGGAAATTTCCTCTAAAAGTCATAAAATGTTCATTGTGTGGGATTAACTGAAAATTATTTGCCATTGTCATTTACACCAACATTGTTATGGCAAGCAAGGTGGCAGCTTTCCAATACAGCCAACATAATATTATGAGGGTATTTTGCATACTGTGTATAGATATAGCATTCTCTAAACTTCCTTCCATAAGTACATAATATTGTTCTGCCACAGGAGTCTCTATGATATCAGTGAAAAATTAATGGATGTAAACATACCTTCTGGTTTGACATGGTACACTGCATTTACTTGTCATGTGGCCACAGGAGTGACTGACAGGTTAATGAAATTAGATGCTCATAACATTTAACAGACTTCAAATAAAATAATGTAATGTACAAAGTGTGGGGATAGGCATCAAGAAATTATAGACGTAATGAATCAATGTAAGAAATGCATTAAATATGGTCTAATGGGCCTGTCCTGGTGAATATCAATACCATCTCTGACTGAAACCTGCTACACACATGATACCTAGGCAAGCTTTAGCACAGTATGGCCCTTATGAGCAAATCTAGCTTCCTGTGCATTTAGTTCATTAGCTAGAGTGTGAACACCGCTGAACATTGTTACATTGCCTGACTTATAGTTATAAACATTGTAGACCTGCATGCAATAACACAACATTTTTTATTACTGCTCTGGGCTGGACTGGCAACTGGGGACTGGGACCCCATGAGTTGGCGTCAAGACTTAAAGATTAGATTTACTGCATGCACTTACACCAAGGGCTATGACGAAGCAAGTGCCCGAATGTCTGTGCAGACTATACGGTGTGCCATTTGCATGGTTACGCTAAAACATGGTGTTATCAGTTAACTGTTATGACTAAGTGTTTGAGGCCTTGAGGCGTGCAGTCGAAGAGGTACAGAACACAGTTAAACAATAATGGCTCAAGCATAAGTAAAAGAGGATACATTTGATCAGACAGTATAATAAGACAATAAGTAGTAAGGAGTAGTATATTTATCACGTACAACTCCATACCAAAGACAACAACCAAATTTTAAGTCACTACTTTTATTTTCAATGATCTCAGGTACCTCAGGTAAAATTTGTCTTTGTGTGTTTTTTCATTGCCTCATTTTTTTTGTAATAACACAGTACTTACATGAGATCACATGGCTTATGATGATATCTTTATGGAAGACCTTTGGCTTCTTAAAAATGCAATTACATCATATGTCCATACTATCAGAAGTTTAATATCTTGATGAAAGTGACCAAGTTGTTATCAAAAAATGTTTTATTTATTTTTGAACGTGGGGACTTGAAACTGAAAAAAATTAGATTTCTGAACAAAAAAGTTGCAGATTGGTGTCTATAAGTTCAATATATACAGTATATATATATACAGTATATATATATATATATACATACACACATACCGTATTTTCCGGACTATAAGCCGCACCAGACTATAAGCCGCACCCTCAAAGTTAAAAAAAAAATAAATAACCTGGATAGTAGCTTATATAAGCCGCACCGGACTATAAGCCAAGGATATCTATTGAACTGATAACGTAGGTTAACTGAACATAAATGGACTGATTAATTTCTGAACGGTGTCTGTAGCATAAAAGTTAAAGTGCTGATCAAACAAAACAAAGTTATTGGCTGGTTTATTCATCGTCCTCCTGCTCACTGAAACCACTGAAGTCATCACCTTCAGTGTCGGAAATGAACAGACAGAAGAGCTTCGTCACATACTTTATTTGTGTCGATGTCAGTGTTTCTCTCCATATCGCTGTCATCGCGGGGTGAAGCTGGCTCTGAAGCTGTGGTGCCCACTTCACACAACAGTCCAGCCTTTCAGAGCCCATTGGTGATGGTAGATTCCTTCACGCTGCTCCATGCTGTTAAGATCCAAGATCAGACATCAGAAAATGATTCCTCAATTCCTCAAGAACATTTTCAAGTTCAGTCCATCTGCTTTTATGTCCTCTGAAAGCCTTTCTAGTCTTTTGGCATTGAATGAGTTCTTCCCGCTGCCGTCTCCAGCACTGAACCATTGATTCATTCATGCCAAGCTTACGTGCAGCAGCTCTATTTCCCTCCTGTACTGCCAGATCAATGGCCTTCAACTTAAATGTGGCATTATATGAACTTCTTCATGTGGTTTCCATTATGAGGGGGTATGGGTTTGAAAAAAAATCTCCACGATTGCTGCTTGCATGTGCTCACTGAAAATAAACGTCTTCTTTGTTTTCAAACTTATTCACTTTCTGCTAAAGCGCCCCCTGGCATCTCCGTCGTGTCTGCTGCTTGCATGTGCTCACTGAAAATAAACATCTTCTTTGTTTTCAAACTTTTTCACTTTCTGCTAAAGCGCCCCCTGGCATCTCCGTCGTGTCTGCTGCTTGCATGTGCTCACTGAAAATAAACGTGTTCACCACCCCCTGGTGGGTGAAGAAAAAGCCGCACCTCATCATATGCCGCATGGTTTAAAGTGTGGGAAAAAAGTAGCGGCTTATAGTCCAGAAAATACGGTTATATATATCTTAGGCAGCACGGTTGTGCAGTGGATAGCGCTGTTGCCTCACAGCAAGAAGGACCTGGGTTTGATCTCCAGGTGTGGCGACTTGGGAAGTTTCTGTGTGTAGTTTGCATGTTCTCCCCGTGTTCGCATGGGTTTCCTCCAGGTACTCCGGTTTCCCCCACAGTCCAAACACATGTGCAGTAGCTGAATTGGTGACTCTAAAGTGGCCCTTAGTGTGTGTGTGTGTGTGTGTGTGTGTGCGCCCTACGATGGACTAGCGCCCTGTCTAGGGTTGTTTCCCACCCAGAGTTGCTGGCTGGGCATTGGCTCCCCCGTGACCCAGGAATAAGCGGTATAGAAAATGGATGGATGGGATATACGTATATATATATAGCTTATTACTTATAGAGTGTAACTACTTTAAGCCCAGTAATAAGTGCATGATTAGTGCTGATTTAAGTACTTTTAAAATGATGGGCCTTCAGTCTGTGTTTGAAGACAGTAAGCATTTGGACACCCATGAGAAGTTTGTTCACTACGAATGTGCCAAGAAAGAAAAAAATGTAAAAAACTGGATACTTGCCCTCCATGCATCTTGAAGGATGGTGTGCCATGCCAAATCATAGTTGAAGCTTGAAGGCACATGCCACTTAATTTTTGGTCAAGGGTTTAAATCTGAATTATGAAATCAGTGAATAGTTAAGTACCTCAACTTAGGAACATTGAAATCATGCTGCTTGTGAACACAAAGGTTTTCAAACACAATGAGTAAATTTATGTTTGGAGAAAAAAATGTGTATGGAATTAATAAAGATCTCTCCAACTGTTAAGCTTGGGGTGGTTTGATAATGCCTTGGGTTTGTATTGTAGCCAGTGCCACAGGGAATGTTTCAGTGGTAGAAGAAGAATGGATTTAAAGAATGCCAATAAATTCTGAAATCAAATGTCACAACATCTAAAAATGATAAATGGAGTAGCTTTAAATAAGTTTAGAACCATTAGCCTGCCATCACAATAATTCAAAACTCAGCATTTAATGAGACTCCTACATACTTTATCCCAGTTGTTTTTTTTTTGCTTTCAGATGTCTAAAAAGACAAATCATGCATTAGAGTTCATATTTAACAACCATCCTTACATTAATACCTCCACTATTGTATTTCCATTCAGAGTGTGGCAAATGGTTTCAATCAGTTGCATTCTGCACGTTGTGAATAGCCCTTGATTACACATATCGATTGACACAGATAGGCTTTCAGTGGATTATAATGGAGGAAGAGAAAGACTGCCTGACTGCTGGCTGCCTCTGAACTTCATCATGATTCAGGCCATCTCTCACCCTTCACCTGCCAATGTACCCTCAGCTGCCCCCCATTCTGTGCTTAGACTTCATATTATATTCAGTACAATTCCTGGACATCTCTCCATGTATGGTATATATGCACAGATATCCAAATGTTTTCTCCACTCACACTCAAATTAGACTCACTGTGTAGTCTAAAGATATGCTATATGTGGAGTCTTAAGCTCCCAGACTTATTAGTTAATTCAAATTTACTTAAATTTCCCATTAGCCCAAACATGACATTGGTAAAGCTGTATTTGGGGTGTAAAGATTGCTTCTTAAGTTTACACTTGAGCTAAATCTAATAAAATATACCATTATGATCTTTATTAACCTTGAAATGAGCTCTGCACTGTGAGCATCTTGTCCAATCACAAGTGATAAATAATGCAATTCATATCATAAAGGATATTGGATATGTGGATATTTATAAATTACATTTGAAAAGGATATAAAAAATACTGCAACTGTTTAAAATACATTTTGAAATTAAACCATATATTTTAATTGTGTTTAACTAAAATATATTTAAATTTTATTTATATTATTTAATATAATATATTGGTTTTCTATATGGGGGAAAACAGAATGTTTTTAAACAATAACATCAATTAGAAATGTGAGCGGAGGTCTAAGGCCCAATAGAATGAAACATCTATCTTATTTGTTTTCCTTATTGTTTTTCCTGATGTGGAAGCTATAAATCTCCACAAATGACCAGCTCTTACAATATATGTGGAGGCCATAAGCTTCAAATCACAGAAGGAATATGAGAGTCAAAGAATAATATAATATTTTTTTGTGAAAATCTAAATTAAGGTGTAAGATATTATTAAATCTACACATAAACAATGAACTACACTAATAAATCACCTTAGGTGGATTCCTGATTGGTAGACCTTAGTGAGATTTTTAACACTCACTCCCTGTGTTGTATAAATATCACTGGGTCCTCTGATTTACAATGCAGAAATATGAATAATGCTACATTCCAAAAACATGGATATCAGGTGAATTGACTACTCTAAATTACACTGCTATGCCTGTGTGTCCAGATATGGGTTGGCAATATGTCCTGGATGAACCCCCTAGTGCCTGATGCAGTCCCCCAGACTACTGATTGTAAATCATTCTTGGGTATCTGAAAAGGTGCTATAACTTGTGTAACTTCATTCATCCATAGTAAAAGCTGAGCTTACACTCCTATACAAAAATAAACACCACTAACTAACTTTAACACTATGTAAAGAAAATGTATTATACTATTGCAGCACCTCTTAACTACCTTCAGTTGCCAAAGCTGCTGGTTTGTTTTGCGGTATGTTAGTAAAGAAAATCTTTTCAGGTCCATGAGTACCAGTGTTAGATCATAGTTTGCTAGCAAGGCATGTGATTGAAAAATGAACACAGAACAAACCACTCCCAGAGTCCCAGAGTTCTTAATTGCCAAACAACTTGAGAGTTTATTGCAACTTCATAGAGCCATAGAAAGTCATTTGTGATTTATGAAGTCATGAACACAACATAGAATTTTGTTTGAGTTTATATGAGATGTAGTTCTTTAGCTTCAGTTGAAATTAGTTGTCCTAAACTAGCCTAATGCACATCCTTCATGTATTGCCCACTGGCTCCACTTAGCGTGTGAAGTTGTGCTTCAGACAGTAGCTGCTGGGCACACTATAAAGTCCTAATTACATGAAGGTCAGTGTGTGTGTGTGTGTGTGTGTGTGTGTGTGTGTGTGTGTGTGTGTGTGTGTGTGTGTGTCATGTCCTGAGGACATGAGTGATTGTGGAATGAGAGAGAAAGAGAGTGTTTAAACTGCTGGATTGGCTGAGCTGACCTGCTCCCGCTCTAATGAATGCAGCGCATCTGTTCAGCCTTTTTCACAACCCATAGGATTTTTTATGCTCCTGCCCTGTCATGGTAAAGCGCCATGTCCAGCTGACAGCAGGTCTGACTCTATATGTCTCTACAGTATATGCCTATATGTCTGTATGTTGATCAGCTTCACAGTGTAACACACATAGAAAATGATGGGTGTGTGTGTGTGTGTGTGTGTGTGTGTGTGTGCACCAAGTAACTGTGAATGAGAGGGGATGCTAGTGATTAATATTAGATACTTCTGAACGCGAATTATGTCCAGCCCAAAACACAAGAGATTCCATTGGAAGTTCCATCTGGGCTGTCGGTCTAAGTGCTGGATCCAGTTTCTCTACTCTGCATGTTAAAACTACTGTTTGATGAAGTGGAATTACTGTGTCTTTGACTGGAAGAACCACAGTGTACAGGTTACTTGAAGCTGAAAATACTAACTAGATTACTAACACACACACACGTACGCACACACACGCACACACACACACACACACACACACACACACACACTCTGCCTTTTTCGTAAATGTTGAAATGAAAAGTGAGCACAGGCTGGAGCAACCAGAGAAAAATATGAACTACTACAAAGTCATTTAGAGTTGAGTTTGGTGGAACAGGATTCATTGTAGAGAAACTTACTAAGATTTCTTTACAGTGATGATGGATGGAATTAAGGATGATACTAATATTACCATTTTATGTATTACCCCAAAACCCCATTAAATCTAGACCTGTCTTCTGACTTTTATATGGATTATTGCTTTATATAAGAATATGATATTGTTGCATATTACTTGACTCAAGTCAGGTTCAAGTTGCTGCGCCTCAGATTGTGCGACCGGGGGAGGGGGGTTTGGGTTTCCTCCTCAGATTGTGCAACCGGTGGGGAGGAGGGGGGGTTAAAGAGCCCATTCCAGAAGAAGCCATGCAAGCTCAAGCCATAATACTAAATCCACTGTGTTGCACCGAAGAGCTTGTATGTTTTGGATAGTGAGCAGATCCCATCTTTCTCCAAACTTTAGCCTTATCATCACTTTGGTCAATGTTAATAGTTTTCTCTTCATTGCATAAAACATTTTCCCAGAGGTTTTTCTGAGGTTTGTCTTTGTGCTACTTGACTAATTAGTGGTTTGCATGTTCTTGTGAAGCTTCTGTACTTTTATTAATTAATTTATTGAACAGTTGATTATGATACCTTCACTCCTGCCCTCTGGAAATTGTTGCTGATGTCACTAACAATGATTCTAGGGTCTTTCTTTACAGCACTTACAATGTGTCTGTCATCAACTGCTGTTTTCCTTGGTCTACTTATTTGACCTCTGTTACTTAGTACACCAGTGATGGCTTCCTTCTTTAGGACATTCCAAACAGTTGTACTGGCCATGGCCAATATTTTTGCAAAGGAAAAACCCAAAACTTAAACTGAGTGTAGACATTCTGCACTATTTTGTTTGAATAATTAATGGAACAGGACACAGCTGGGCAACAAAGCACACCTGTCAGTCACATGTTCCATTACTTTTGCTCACAAGAAAAATGGTTGGGTTCAGATCAGAAGGTTTTATCTTCTGAACTATGTATCAGATCCAGTTGTGAATACATGGAAATACTTCTGAAGGGGAGTGTATTAGACTTCTGACCATACAGAGTAAGCATTTCTAAAGATTTGGTAAACAAAACAAACCAATGGGTTCTTAAGAGTGACTTAACAGACTGAAATCTCCAAACTGAAATGCTAAAACTAACGGAGAACAAAAGAAATTATGAACAACTGGAAAAAATAACTTGCAGAACTTGAAGAATTATCCAACTGCACAAACTCTAACACTGAACTCACCCTGAACTGCAAACTACAAATTGAACTGAACTTTCCATCTGCACTGGGGTCTTTTGAGCCAAGAAGATGTCGTCACCCCAGGGGGTGGTCTTACTGTCTGGTGCATTCAGATTGGTGCACCAACATAGTATAGTACAATAGTACTTTCACTATTGATTTTGCCAGTAAAACAGAACACATTCATTCTTTAATTTCATTATTTCATTCGAATGTCCAGTAGTGGTGCACCTGGTTCACTTCTGGGGGCACTGTTGTTCTATGGTCAAAATACAAGAGAGGACAATCTGTGAAGATTTTTACCTTAGGAATGTGTTACTGGTGTAATCTCTGTTCCTCCGGAGAATCATAGGTCAAAGAGGTCAGTTACTGCTAGTAAATTGGCAAAGTCCTAATGTGCTAAAAGCTCTCTTTGTTGAGACAAGTTTTTTGTTTTTCAAAAAGGGAAAACCTGGGTGGTTGAAACAGAGGTTTATGGTAATTTGCATTCCAGTTTTAATGGATGGGTGTTGTGCAGAGAGAGGCAGAGAGACAATTTGGGACTAGATCTGAATAGAATTTTTGGGAATATAGTTGATCCACTCCAAAATAAAAAAAACCAAAACAGATATATAATAAAACACCCTTAAGAGATCTTGTGAGTGTGTGTTGCTAATTATGTGGATAATGCCAAAGTGAATCTTTTGTAATAATAAATGCAGTCTCATGCATTTTTAATGGGAGATATTTAATCTCACTTTCACACAGCGAGACTCTCACAGCAGTGCTACACATACATGACTGTGTGTCTTGTTTATCTGAAAGCATATGATTTGTCATTCAATCTGTGGATATGTCAGTGTCTGACCTGTTAAGCTAACACAGAAGTTGAGTTAACCTTTAGAACTCTAGGCTACTTTTGCAGGATATGTGATGTACTTATAAGTATTTATAGGACAGTCACACATGCTAGATATTTGGTTATTTTCATGAGATATGATTATGAGATTATTTCCTAGGCTACTCAGATATGTCTTCATTTGAAAAGTAAATATCAACAGATTTTTAATATTTGAATATTAAATAATATTAAGTATTTTAAATATGGTCTTTTTAGCTCAGAAATACTGTTGGAAACTGATTATCCAGAGTGTGTTTCAGCTGAAAAGGCAATAATTATTTGTGATGATTTGATTGACACTGATAATTGCACTAATTAGAGAAAGCTAAAATGAAAATCTGAAATGTCATTTTTTTTCTTTAATTTACAGAGTATATATATATATATATAATCACATGCTCCTTCAAATGAAGTCCACCCATGGATCTCCAAACAAGTCAGGGACAAAGGTTGGGTTTATTTAAAAAAAAAAATAATCTCTGATGATCCCCTTGGAATGCTATCAAATCAATTATCATTAAATGGACAGAACATGGTACCACAACAAACCTCCCAAGAAAAATCTCTCAGACAGGGCAAGGAGACCTTTAATCAGAGAAAAAAATGGCAGAAAATGGCCATGCACTCCATATACCTGGGCTTTATGGAAGAGTGACAAAAAAAGCATTTACTTACAGACAAAAATAGGAAGGTTCATTTTCAGTTTGCCACAAAGCATGTGAGAGACTTTGCAAATGTATAGAGCAATATGCTCTAGTCAGATGAGACCAAAATGTAACTTTTTGGCCACCAAGGAAAGCACTATGTCTGGTGCAAAACCAATATCTCAACATCCCAGAACACCAACCAGCAGTAGAGCAAAACCTGTTTCACTCCATCAGTGAGTTTTACCTTCCAACACGACAATGAGGCAAAGCATACTGGTAAAGCAATACTTGAGTGGTTTAATTGGAAATGTGTAAATGTTTTGGAATGGCCAAGTCAAAGCCCATTCTCCATTTGAGAATCTGTGGTCAGACTTGAAGATTGCTGTTCATCAGCGGAAACCATCTAACTTGAAGGAGCTGGAGCAGTTTTGTTTTGAGGAATTGGCAAAAATCCCAGTGGCAAGATGTGGCAAGCTCATAGAGACTCATCAAAAGTGAATTGTGCATTGTTTCTTCTCTAGACATTTATTCTGAAATTTGCACACTGTGTCAGCAAAAAAAGAGGGCAAGCAGCTTCTCTCTTGTTATGGTAAATCTTGTAGTTCATTATGCTGTGTGTATCAAGTCCATAGTTCACTCTGATCCTGAGGTAGGCATGTAACTGCCTATACAATTTTTAGGTTATAAGAGTTGTACAGCACTTAACATCTCCAAGATAGTTTAGTGAACATAATCCTTCACCTTTCTAATTGTTTTTCAGAACAAAATAAAAAGTGGTCAGGTTATTTGGGGTAAAATGAAATGTGTAGCACTACACAACTGATCAACGTTAATACACCACCAGTTACTATTAACAAAATCAAAATAAAATTAAGATCACTGTTCACTGCCTTTTTTTGGAATTTGTTTATATAAATTATTTTGGTTAAAGACATCACATCTTAAATTAAGCCTAATAATTAAACCTAATACATAAATTAAATGAAATCACTAAAGTGATTACCCCTTCCTTTCAATAGCTGGTTACAGATTTAACTAGATCATTAACTTTTTTTTTTCCATTAGACTGAGCCCTGTTGAAGCCCTGTTATCAGGCTGATTGAGCATCTTATGTTTAAACCAACATGCCGTATGTTTATGAGTTTGATTGGTTTTTCTTTTGTTTTGTTTTTTTTTTTCTGGTCAATGCATATGATCAACCTCACTGAGCTAAACAAGTAGTATGACTAGCATGAACATCATGACCAGCATCACTTTTATACCACATTTATATCAGTGCTTCTATTTAAAGGGTTTACAAAAAGCTTTGAAGACCTTATTTTAATTGTGTGTCACATCTTTTCATATTATTTCACATCTTTATTTATGTTTAAATTCAGGAGAAATCCAGGTTTTCTCTGCTTTATCTTGACTCTTAAGGAATGTAAGCCACTTTTTTCTATCTAATAGCCTCTTTGCTATATCCAATTTATTGCAATTTGGTTCATGTTTATTGAAAACAGGATGCTTTACAGTGTTAGAATCCACATAAAAACAGCAAGTCTGTTTGAGATTAATGAAGATTGTTGTTTGATGATGATTTAGGATTGCAGTGTTGATGCTAAGTGGTGGCAAATATTAGACATTAAACATCTTGGGCGTTCAGTTACATAGTTGTACAATTTTTGGGTGTTCAGTAGCAGAATTTATGTTTTTGCAAAGCTGTCACTTTAAGGAGCAAACCCTAAAATGCCAAGAGTGAATAACATATTTCAGAGCAAGTATAAAACCTAAGTGGTGTTGGAAAAGGAACTTTTTATTGATACTACTTCTTTGTAAAGTGGACCCAGACATGCTGCAATCACAGTGGATCAATTGTGAAAATTACCCACCATTACACCCATGAAGGTGCCTGCCATGTCCTCTAACTCCTCTTACCAGTGATGCAAAAAGTCCAAGAAGTACAGAGTTCAAGACAACACACAAAGTCATTCATCTCTGCATGGTTGTGGTATATCATATAATTCATGTCTGAAATGCTTCCGAGTGCTTCTGGTGATACACCAGCTACTTGTAGTTGTGAGCTCACACTCAGTGGGGTGCAACATAAGGTTAAAAAGAGTATTTAAAAAGACATAGATAATAGAAGCTGTATCTCTGTCTGCTGCATGTACAACACTGTCAGTTGTTTTAATATATTTTCCTATAAAATAACAGAAGATCTGAAACAGCTTCCCTTATTGTTGGATGCACTCAGGTGCTTGAACTACATCTTTTGCTGAAGCAACTGACCATTAATTTTTGAGAGATTTCAAGTTGTTGACATTTCTGTAAAAACCATGATGGCTCAATGAACAAGGTCAATTCTAAAATGGATCTTTGCCTAGGTAATGGTTCACCTCTCTGGTGGCAACCCTCTTGTAGTATATGGTTCTTTAATGTAGCACCAAAAAGGGCTCCACCATAGCTACACGCCAAGGATCCCCCTTTCTGTCCTTCTGTATATAAAACCCTTCTTGCTTAGAGAGTAGAAACTGTAGCATTAGAGCATTAGAAAGTGTTCAAGTTTAGTGTAGGACACAGTGCCTACAATTGAGATACAGGCTTAGAGTCAAAGAGTAAGGCAGCTACAGATGGACATTTGCTGATGAACAGGAGTGTGTGTTCACTCTCGTTTCCCACCCAGATGGATTATTATTCACTGTGTATAGTCTCCAGGCTCAGTCTCAGAAACTGCAGCCCAGTGGATCTGCACCTCAATCAATTACTGAGCAGTCTCAGAGGGCAAGGGGAGAGCACTGCTTTAACCTTTAGAGAAGGCAGATATACAAGGCTATTGTTGTTCCTTCTGGTGAAGTTTCAAAAACATGGAGACACATGTGCAGGTACGTCCTTGGGAAGTAACAGCAGTTGTTATTGGGAATCATATGTGTATGTCTGTATATACCCTGTAAATGCAATGTGTCCAGTTTATTAGACACGTACCTTTATTAGACCTTGTATCTAAAACTTTGGCAATATCATCACACACACACACACACACACACACACACCCACACACACACACATCTGTACATCTGTAACTGTAAATCTACTAAATGAACACACGTGTGTGTGTGTGTGTGTGTGTGTGTGTTCATTTTGTAGATTTACAGTTACAGACTGTGATTCATCTATTGCTGAACAATGTGTCAGTCCTTTAATGGAGAGGGACCAACAGAGGATCACCATTGACCATATATTAAATGGGTGATGGACTGTTCTCAGCACAACAGTGACATGAGCTTATTAGTGTGTAGGTCAAAGGAGAGAGGAAAATTGACCTTTTCCAGCAAAGAACCAACTAGAACTAAGAGAGCTGACATGTCAAATACAACATTACTGCAATCAAGCAAAATCCTTAATATACACCTAAACCTAAACCTAACCTACACCTTAATCTACATCCAAACCGAACTGTAATCTATACCATAGTGTACATCTTAACCTAACCGTAACCTACAGAGTTAAGGCACTGACAGTCGACTGGGTGTGATTAGCTGTTAGTTTGCAGCTAAAATGATCCAAGGGCAGCTCTCCAGGATTAAATCTCTGTTTTAGTGCTGTATAGCACTTCATTATTTTATTAAACATAGCCTGTAAGCACTCCAGTAGACCTGCTCTGAATGCTGAATAATAAGTGATGCCATATGTCCTGCATGGAGGCTCATGGAACTAGCAGCAGAATCCCTCCTACATTCCCTGTAGTGCTGGAGCACATGTTCTTGACCAGAGTACCACTAGTGCTGTATTTAGATTAGTATATTACAGTAGTAGATTAGTGTACCACCCTGTAACACCCTGCCTTGTGGAAAAGTACAGTATTTTTTATAACTATTCTCTAGTTTACATTTCCCAGCTCTGTTTATGATGTACCATTGTCCTGCATTTAGGGTGTGCTCTGACATTACAAGCTGTTTAGATTAAAATGATCCATGTTATTATTTCTCAGTTTGTGAGAACAATTGCTGTCATTCAAAACCTCTGGTCAAGACCTCAGGTCAGTCTAAGTCTGCTTTCTGTTTTAAATAGTGAAACAACATGGATCAAATAAATCTGAAGATTTGGAATGAAGAAAAGGCACAATTATGATTTATTTCTCACAAATGGATATTTAATCATTTCGTCAGGAGATATCATTTTATCTCAGGATCAGAGTAATCTACAAATATGACAGACATATTGTAACAAACTACCATATTACGTTTCCCACTTAACAATTGTCTCATCATTGTGTAATGGATTATCTACTCCAGCTGGGAATTACTTCACTCAATTTCAACTGAAATCCCAGTTTAAATGCCAAAGAAACTTTCAGTGCATGTTTACTGCTCTGTCTACATGTACATGCTCGTCCTGCATGCAGACTCTGACCAATCAGTGAGAGTGGGTAGGGCTGATGATGTCACTGACCCAGATATTGGGTTTTAAATCTAAATGAAAATGAGAAGGGAGGGGCTGTTTGCTCTTTTTCTTTGCTTGCAGAGTGTTCAATTTCAGAATAAAAGTTTTGAGAATGGATAATACTGTTACATGCATATAAACCAAAAATAATAAAGGACATTGCGGTTGCTGTTTTTATTTTATTTGGACCCATGTCAATTGTTTTGAAAAACGTATTATAAATATCCTTGTCAGTCTAATTATTACAAATAGCTAATTTGTCTCACTTTCTTTTTAGTCCTTATAAGCAAAGAAACTGTAAGTGCAAGTACATTTTTATCAATTAAAATCATTTACATCTAAAATGAAGACAGGTTTGAGTATCTTAAGTATTCAGCTCAAGACTGCATTACACTCAAGTCCTGCTTGGTTTTATGGGAATTACGCAATCTCTTGTGGCAGATTTAAAGTATCACAAGACAAATAAAATAATATATACATATAAACCATAAGCTTATTCAGGTAAGCTTATTTTTGTACCGAAAGCTGGATATGTTTTTTGTTACCAAATGTTTATCAAAAATCTTTCCAATCCGTGGTGAATATGGGCATTTTGAGTGCAAACTGAATTACATGACATTTTAAATATTTTTTGTTACATTGCTCACATTTGATCCAGCTTCAACTTTCTGTAACTAGACAGATAGAAGCAACCTTAATGTTTTCCTATTAATTTAGGTTAGGAAGAGCTTGTTAATTAATAATGCTGAGATAAGAGCCACTGCTGTAGCCCTTCATCAGCAGTCAGTTTTTGCTCTATGGTGGTTGAATGTTCATTAAGACATGCTTTAGCAGATGGATTACAGTTAGTAAAAAGAAAACCTACACGCTGCACATTTATGTTAAGTGAAAGAGAGAATTTTTTAAGATAATTTTTATTACTTTCTTCAAAGTCAAAAGTTTAAATACACTAAGATTACAATGCCTTTAAACAATTTGGGACAGCCCATATGATGATGTCATGTCTTTAGAAGCTTCTGATAGGTTTATTAGCAACATCTGAGTTAAGTGGAGACACAGCTGTGGACGTATTTTAAGGCACATCTTAAACACACTGCTTCTTTGTGTAACATCATGGGAAAGTCAAAAGAAATCTGCCAAGATATCAGGAAGAGAAATGTGGACTTGCACTAGTTTGGTTCATCCCTGGGTACAATTTCCAGATGTCTGAAGGTGCCTCATTCATCTGTACAATCAATTATATGCAAGTACAAACAAGATGGGAATGTCCAGCCATCATACTGCTCAGGAAGGAGACGGGTTCTGTGTCCCAGAGATGAACGTGTTTTGGTCCGAAATGTGCACATCAACCCAAGAACAAAAGCAAAACACCTTGTGAAGACACTGGCTGAACCTGGTAAGAGTGTGTCATTATCCACAGTGAAATGAGTACTGTATCAACATGGGCTGAAAGGCAATTCTGCCAGGAAGAAGCCATTGCTCCAAAAGAAACATAAAAAAGCCAGATTAATATTTGCAAATGCACATACGGACAAAGAGTTTATTTTTTGGAGACATGTCCTGTGGTCTGATGAAACTAAACTTGAACTGTTTGGCCATAATGACCATCGTTACGTTTGGAGGAAAAAGGGGGAAGCTTGCAAGCCTGAGAACACCATCCCAACTGTGAAACATGGGGGTGGCAGCATCATGTGGGGTTGTTTTGCTGCAAGAGGGACTGGTGGAAGGCGGCCTACAATCATGACTCACCAGTTCTGTCAGGAGGAATGGGCCAAAATTCCTGCAAAATATTGTAAGAAACATGTGGAAGGATATCCTAAATGTTTGACCCAAGTCATACAGCTTTAAGGGCAACAGTACCAAATACTAATGAAATGTATTTAAATTTTGACTTTGAAGAAAGTAATAAAAATTGCCTTAAAATTTATCTCTCTCATTATTCTGGCAGTTAGCATATTGAAATAATTTTGGTAATCCTAATTGACCTAAAACAGGAAGAATTTTGATTTCATGTCAGACAGTGAGAAAAAACATGCACGTGTGTCTTTTTATATAGTGTATGTAAACTTCTGGTTTCAAGTGCACACGTAAAACAAACCAAATGGCTGAGTTGGTACAAAGTAATAACAGTATGGGAAAACAGACCTGTGGCTCTAGCAAGTTTTACATATGGGACTACATATGAGAATTAATGAATATATCCTTTGAGATATTAGGGCATTTGTGCATATACATTTTTGAGCATGTAAATAATTTATGTATGCATTTTTGTGATGTTTTAGTTCATTAATATGACAGACACATTACTGAGCTTAAAGAAAATGAATAAAAACAGTTGGCTTTGTAGTTTTTGTTAGCTATAGGGAATTAATTATATCTAAATGCATATGCATCATTTAAATAATAGCTCCCCAGTTTTTAGATCCCAACTCAATGAACCAAATACAAATAATACACTTTAAAATACACCAATGAAATAATGCCAAGGGCTTGTGGGACCCAACATAAAGCATGCACTCAGGCCCTATAATGAACGCATTATGGATCTTCAATATACTCTTGTAAGGTCCCTCTTACTTAGGTACCCTCGGGGAGAGTTGTTATTAGTAAACAAAGGTTTTATCTCATAGCTTCACTGGTCTAATTCTATTTGAATGATGGTTGTGTCCCTCCCTTGCACCAAAACAATGCTCTGCACGTACAGTTGTGAAGGGTGTGCTCTATGCATTGTTAATTGCACATCAGCAGCTGTAGAAGAAACTTCACACTGCGTTAAGTAGTTGCATATATATATATATATATATATATATATATATATATATATATATACAGTGGAGAAAATAAGTATTTAGTCAGTCACCAATTGTGCAAGGTCTCCCACTTAAAAAGATGAGAGAGGCCGTTAATTGACATCATAGGTAGACCTCAACTATGAGAGACAAAATGTGAAAAAAAAATTGAGAAAATCATTTTGTCTGACTTTTAAAGAATTTATTTGCAAATAATGGTGGAAAATAAGTATTTGGTCAATAACAAATGTTCATCTCAATACTTTGTTGTCTATCCTCTGTTGGCAATGACAGAGGTCAAACGTTTTCTGTAAGTCTTCACAAGGTTGGCACACACTGTTGCTGGTATGTTGGCCCATTCCTCCATGCAGATCTCCTCTAGAGCAGTGATGTTTTGGGGCTGTCGGCGGGCAACACGGACTTTTAACTCCCTCCAAAGGTTTTCGATGGGGTTGAGATCGGGAGACTGGCTAGGCCACTCCAGGACTTTGAAATGTTTCTTACGAAGCCACTCCTTTGTTGCCCTGGCAGTGTGCTTGGGATCATTGTCATGCTGAAAGACCCAGCCACGTTTCATCTTCATTGCCCTTGCTGATGGAAGGAGGTTTGCACCCAAAATCCTCACAATACATGGCCCCATTCATTCTTTCATGTACACGGACCAGTCGTCCTGGTCCCTTTGCAAAGAAACAGCCCCAAAGCATGATGTTGCCACCTCCATGCTTCACAGTTGGTATGGTGTTCTTTGGATGCAACTCCGCATTCACTGTCCTCCAAACACGACGAGTTGTGTTTTTACCAAATAGTTCTACTTTGGTTTCATCTGACCATATGACATTCTCCCAATACTCTTCTGGAACATCCAAATGCTCTCTAGCAAACTTCAGACGTGCCTGGATATGGACTGGCTTAAGCAGGGGGACACGTCTGGCACTGCAAGATCTGAGTCCCTGGCGTCGTAGTGTGTTGCTGATGGTAGCCTTTGTAACGTTGGTCCCAGCTTTCTGCAGGTCATTCACTAGATCCCCCCTTGTGGTTCTGGGATTTTTCCTCACCGTTCTTGTGATCATTTTGACCCCATGGGCTGAGATCTTGCGTGGAGCCCCAGATCGAGGGAGATTAGTAGTGGTCTTGTAGGTCTTCCATTTTCTAATTATTGCTCCCACAGTAGATTTCTTCACACCAAGCTGCTTGCCTATAGCAGATTCAGTCTTCCCAGCCTGGTGCAGGTCTACAATTCGGTTTCTGGTGTCCTCCGACAGCTCTTTCGTCTTCACCATAGTGGAGTTTGGAGTGTGACTGTTTGAGGTTGTGGGCAGGTGTCTTTTATACTGTTAATGACTTCAAACAGGGTGCCATTAATACAGGTAATGAGTGGGGGAAAGAGGAGCCTCTTAAAAAAGAAGTTACAGGTCTGTGACAGCCAGAAATCTTGCTTGTTTGTAGGTGACCAAATACTTATTTTCCACCATTATTTGCAAATAAATTCTTTAAAAGTCAGACAAAATTATTTTCTCAATTTTTTTTTCACATTTTGTCTCTCATAGTTGAGGTCTACCTATGATGTCAATTAACGGCCTCTCTCATCTTTTTAAGTGGGAGAACCTGCACAATTGGTGACTGACTAAATACTTATTTTCCCCACTGTATATATACCCTTAAAATGTTAAAATGTCATCAGATTCATTTGGATTACAAATGACAGATATTTTGTGCTTCATGTTACATTTTCTAAGCACTCATAATAATGAATTTCAAGTGAATTTGTTTTTAAGCAAGGATGTAAAATGAATTGAGACGATTGTATTGTATGATGTATGATATTGTATGATGAAAAACATGGTAATAATACCTTCTATGGAGTATTTTGAAAAATAACACTGTGGATTGAGAAACCATATATGTCTGCGTAACTTTGGAAATGGAATGCCCCACTCATCTGGCACCCACTTTCATGCTTTGCTTCCATTCCAGTAGTTCATGTCACCTTGCCATGAGCACACTTTCCAGTGTTCAACCTCACTTGCAATATGACTCTTTGGCTCCAAGTAAACCAGTCACTAAGTTAGGGGCAAAGAAGCTGAACAGCAATGTAGAGTTGCCCAAGCAACTGACCCTGTGATTTTCCAAGTTGTGGTGCTGAGGTGCTCTGGCAGTTGGCCAAGAAATAAACTTCTAAACTACAAAGTAAAAACATTCAAGATAGAAACTTGGAGAGGCATAGAGGAAAGATTTGGTCAGTAGGAAAACAACAGCATAAACAATCAATGGACAACAGTACAAAATAAAGACATTTTGTTTATTAATAAATTAAGCTACAGATGGGATCATTTTGTGTTGTATTGCATATACATCTTCAGATCCCACTGTTGTAATTGCATAAAAAGTTATATATAAACTTATATATACACAGAGTATTTTATAAAATATCTCTAGTAAAAAAAAGAACTCTAGTATTGTAACACACATTGTATCTTCAGCTTCTTGACAATACACAGCTCTATTGTACAGTATATCAGGCAGATCGGGTTGTCTTTTCTAAGGGAGAATGAAATCTGGGGGGCTTTGTGTAAGCAGGTCACCAGGACAAATGAGAGTAGCTACAAGTTTAGGCAGCTTGGCTTCAAGGGAATGATTATGGAAGCTGACCTCTTTATCTTGAACAACTCAGCACCTTATAGGATACAGCAGACTGTATGTTCTGATAGTTAAATGAAACCTGTCATTTAGACTTTCTATTTCTTAAATAATACTGAAAGATTTCTATATGTTGTTTGTGGATATTATTTTTGTAATAAGGCTCTTTTAGTGGCCCAAAAATGCCTTTTTAAGGACAGATATTATTAACTAAACTAATAATCTTATTACAACAACAACAGCAATAATAATAATAATAATAATAATAATAATAATAATAATAATAATAATAATAATAATAATAATAATAATAATTTGATTATTAGTTTAGTTCCCATAACCATGCAGGTTGTCACTGAATTGTGCTTTAAATAATGCATTTCTACTGGAAGAGCTGCTTTTCTAAGTTTTCTAAGGAATGTTCTAGTAGATAGTAGTCTTTGGATAGTTCTTGTAGTTTTACTACAAAAGCATAGGGTTCTCTTTGGTTCCTTAAAGCAATGCTCTTAAAACAGTTTCTCAGCACTTTTACTTTTTGGGTATGCCCAAATTGAGTTGGCCAAACGATCATCAGTAGACCATTTGAAGTCTGTTCAACTGGTTTGAGTTTCAGTGCCCTGAGGATTTTTTCAGTGGATGGTTCTTTGAGTTAACATTTCTTTTTTTTTTTTTGCAATTTGAAGATTTTTTTTATGTTTAAACAATCTTCATATAATATTAAAGATCTGTAGGAATGATATTTACCACACATCCAAGCCAAGAACAACTTTCAAACTTTCATTTTTAAGAGTGTAAAACTGCCCATTTGGAGTAAGCACTAAGTAGCTGGTGGAAAAAGCTTCTGTGAATGATGTGTGGACCCATTTTGGTGTTTTTGTGTTGTCAGGAAAAATTAATTGCCACTTTGTTGCTTGATATTCCACCTTTGTCGAGGATTTTAATTAGAATTTGGGCTTCTTATTAGTGCATGTTAGGTTTTAGATTTTCTTCTGCCTTGAAGTGTAATTAGTTCCATTAAATACACAGCAATTATTTTCATAAAATTTGAAGAAGTGTGAAGGAAATGGAGCTCTGGCACAATTAGTCCAGCACTAATAGCTTCCGCAATGAGAGGGAAGGTGTTAAAGTAGCACAGAGGGCACCAGTGCTGTTCATTTACTAATGAAAGCGTGGACTGGAGAGACCAGACTGTGTGGCGAAAGATTGGGGTTGTATAGCCAGGGTTGGTTAAGGATTTTTTCTGTAAATAGTGACAGACATGCCAACAAAGCCTTGCGGCTTTAGCGCTCCATGCATTAGCTTGTTGGCGTGTTAGTTTCTGGAGCCTCTGGCTCCCATTAACCCGAACAGACCTTGAACACTTTCTCATTATATATCAGCTGCAGCTTGGGGCAGAAGGAAGAAGCCCATTAGAAAATGACGTTTACCTTTAATTACCTTCAATCTGAGCTGTAGGATGTGAAATATACATATTTAATTTTTTTTTTGTGTTGACTTTGGCAGTGGTCAGTTTTTCTCATTAGAAACTGACATGGGGATATTCTCTGCTACTTTGGGTTGGTAGGGTTTGTTAGGAAAACTGATCATTGGAACCACCCTTGGAAACAGGGTATGTAAGGGATTTACTTGACTCAAATGTCTACATCATTTCCACATGAACAAAATATGGGTAACTCTTTACTTGAACCCTGCTACATAACAGTGACCTGCCATGAGTCACGACTGATGCCATTTTCTGTCATGAGTTGTCTTGACACTTTATGACTAATGATAGGAGGGTTCCATTCCCTTCCAGGTAATTAACTCATGACAGCATATGCCATCAGACATGATATGTTTATGTTTATGTAAATGCTATGTAGCTGGGTTCAAGTACAGTATAAACCAATACGGTTTCATCACTATAATTTACAATTTATTGTTTCTGCTTGTTAGGTTACACTCGGTTTTTATATTCTGCCCTTAAAAATGTTTTTTAATGAGCTCTTTACTAAAGTCATTGGTTCTCCTTGTTGGTCAAATAACCCTTTTCATGATTTATATAGAATCATTTTTGCTTAGACTGTAGTATAACAATCAAACAATATAATCTTTTGTAACCTCCATGCTCTTAGCTCTACATCACCAGTTAGTCCACTGTTGTGACAGATAGTTATTCAGATCAGTCTACTCCAAGAAATGTGTAAATATGCACAATTCTGCACGCAGGCCAATATATGTCCATTTGTACATATATGCCTACAGTCGTGTAGTGGGCCATACAACGTGTACTAATGTATGTTAACCGTTGCGCATATGCACAAATGACTGACAATCCACTGAAAACAAAGAATGTTAGAAGCACTTATTGTAAGTGTATTACCGGAACCTCCACCTCTGCCTAAACTAAACCTAACCATTACACTTACCCTGTGTTTCTGCATGAGTTTTCATCCATTCATTCTCTTTTTCTATCGCAGTGAAAATGCAACATAGTTTTCTAACATTGGTCAGGAGCTCACTGTGAATTGCAAGCATGTCACAGAGAGTGTAGATACAAACATAATGAGAAAGATGCAGAAATGTGTACATATGCACAAATTGTGAGATTGTATTGTATTTATCATTGGCTCCAAACTAATTAAATAAAATGAATGTAGCATGATACCATGTTCTGAACTTGTAGGAGTGAAACACATACATGCACATATACATACACACTAGTGAAAACACACAATAGGGGGCAATGAGCACTATCCACTGAACATATTGGGGAGTTAAAGAGTCTTGCTCAAAGGCATTTTAGTCATGTCCTGACAGTTCAGGGAATTTAACCAGCAAATAGTCACAAGGCTGGCTAATCTCTAATTACCAGGCCCTGGCTGCCCCTGTGTTTGTTTGTTGATTACCTATCAGCTTGTAACTGAAATTTTAGATCAGGACACTGTAAAGCACAGCTTTTTTTACATGTTGTACATAATGTTGAAAGCTCTAAGAAACTAAAAATGGAAACAGCACATTGATATACACAACTGAATACATTTTGTGAATCATTAACTCCTAATAATTGAATATCTATGTACTAATATCAGATAAGTATATTATATACTAGAAATCCCATATGTACTGCTAATTGATATCTATTTGGAATGCAGTTTAGATCACTGGTGAGGCATGCTGCAATTTTAAGTTAATTGTTTTCTCACTGATATCTAATTGAAACAAGCTGACAGATGATGTGGAAAATGTACAGTGTAAACTTTAAGTTCATACCACACTGGAGTTTGTAAGCAGAAGAGAATGTATTTTATTGTGGTCTGAATTTGATTATATATATTTTCTTTGCTGTTTTGCTGAAATAAAATCCAATCAAACAAAACTTAAAATTTAAGACTGGTGCTTGCCAGTGCCATTACGTACTTATTGTTTAATTACAAATGTAACAACAGGTCCCCCCATGGGGGACAAAGGGCCCCTGCATGGTGCAATGTATGCACCATATTTGGTCTATGTTTGGGAGCACTATGAAACACCTGAACCACACTCAAGCTCAGCTTTTATGAAACGATTAGATTTTCACTGATCTTCAGCATTGGAAATGTTTCAAAAATGAGCAAATTCACAACAACAACAACAACAACAACAACAACAACAAAAACAAATATAATAACAACAACAACAACAACAACAACAATAATAATAATAATAATAATAATAATAATAATAATAATAATAATAACAATAATAATAATAATAATAATAATAATAGCAATAATAATAATAATAATAATAATAATAATGATGATAATAATAATAATAACAATGATGATAATAATATAATAATAATAATAATAATAATAATAATAATAATAATAATAATAATAATAATAATAATAATAACAACGACAATAATAATAATAATAATAATAATAATAATAATAATAATAATAATAATAATAATAATAAACAATAGGCATATCCTGCAGCTCTGGTGCTCTGGTCCTAATCATGTAACTACATTTGATTAGTGGAATTAAACAGCAGTAGAAACTCTGAACTACTGAGTATTGACTGTGGAGGGCTGTACAATTCTGTGTGTGTTGTGGAGCATTGGTTGAGTGGGAAGCTTTGTTGATAAGCCTTAGAGAAAGTCTTTTTTCCAACTAAAGCTGCTACACAGTGCAACATGTCCCTCCTGGGCCTAGTACTGTCAACAGCACTGATACAGGCTGGGAGAATGGGAGCAAGACAAGTAAAGAAAAAGTATGTATGTCTTGGTCAGACTGTGTGCGTATGTGAGGAAGAAAGGGGATAAAGAGAGACAGAAAACAGTAGCTCAGTGAAGCAAAGTGATTATCTGAGTCTAGATCTATGAACTGTTCCTCCAGCTTGTGTTCTCTGAGGATTCATTTGTTAATATTAAACCACTCTTAGTTAGGACATATCAATGGGCAGCTGAAAGGCCTCTATTGATCTGACAGCCTGGGTATAAAAGGACCTTTCTTTTTTTCACACAGCAGAGTGGACAGTACAGGACATATTGTGTCTCAGTGGGGGGGCTGCTTCTTAGGGGAGGCCAAAGCATCTGTGGCAACACTGTACTCTTTTCATTCTAAGCATCACTGACTGCTTTTCACTGTTTTTCTTTGCTGACCAGGGAGTTCAAAGTTCAAAGGTGTCTATATTTCTCCTGTCTTACCTGTTTTTGTTCAACTTTCACAACCAAACAGAACCACAGAGAAAACCATTGTCTGGGTAATTCTGTTAATCTTTGTAAAGACAGACATTTAAAAATATTTCCAAGCTTCATCCTTGTCCTTCCAAGTGACTATCTGTGTTGAATTTCTTGCATGCTGGAGCCTTCGTTGTTAATAACTAGGCAAAAGCTTTCCAAAATCTCCACATCTTCTCCGTCAGTGGTAAAGCTGGCACTGTTTTCTGTCATCATGACTTTAGTCTTCTTCATATTGAGGTGAAGTCTCATCTTGTCATTCCCGCTATGAGTGTTGTGTCATCTGCATATAGAAGGTTATTGAAGTTTCTTCCACCAATCCTGAATCCTGTGTCATCTTCCTCCAGTCCTGCGTCTCTCATTATATTAAATTCTGCATACAGTTTGAACAGGTATGGTGATAGTATGAAGCCCTGTCTAACTCTTTCTGTTATGACCGTAGCTTGTTGATTAGAGTAGAAATTCCCCATTAGAATAATTCAAGGCTCTGATATTCCCATTATCCTGAATATGTTCCATAATTGTATCCGGTCTACACAGTAAAAGGCTTTGCTCTAGACTATGAAACACATGTTGATCTCCTTTTTCAAAGATTCAGTGTGTATTTGTGAAGTTGGCTATTGTTTGTCTGCATTTCCCAAATTCTGCCTGCACATATGGCAGTTCTCTTTCAATGTAAGGCTCTAGTCTATGTCAGATCATCTTCAGCATGATTTTACTGGTGTGTGGTTTCAGGGAATTTGTGTCATAGTTTGTACAATTTTTCTTGTCTACTTTCATTGGTATTGGGGCATAGACTGACCTCTTCAAGTCTGCAGGCCATTGAATTGTTTTCCATATTTGTTGGCAAAGTTTTGTCAGTATTTGAACTGAATCAACATCCTGTGGCTTTTTTCTTTGGAAATGATCTCAGGGCCTGTCTGACTTCATGTTCTTGAACTAAAGTTTCTTCTGTGTAGCCAACATTGATAAAAGTATCTTGGCAATTTACATCTTTAGTTCATTTATATACACACTTTAATTTGAGTGTTCTTCAAAGTTTCTGCAGTATAGAAAATAATTATTGTTAGAACTAAGAAGACTCAATGGATTTGCATAATTAAAGGGTTATTTGTATTGTGAAAGGGTTCTTCAGATTTATGGAGAATGTGCTCTAGAGCATTCTATAAAGAACCTTTTGGACATGGGTTCTATGCAGCACCAAAATGGATTCTTCTATCATTACAAGTTTACAAAAAGGCTTTATATAGAACCCTCTACACCACATTCTTCATCAATCTGAAGAAGCCCTACAAGATGGGTTCCTTGAGTGTTCATGGTTCTATATACAACATTTTTTTTTCTGAACCCTAATTTTAAAGTGTATTTAATTTTGTATTATATTCCAATATATTAAGTAAATTAGAATCATTTTAAAGAGCTATGACACACAATACCATATATGGAACACTTTTGTCACTATTTTTAAGTGTGTTTTTGTAGAATTTTAATTGTTTTGATATTTCAAAAGTTGTTTTTTTACGCTGCCAATTGGATATCAGTATTTAAATTGATTGTGAGAATGTCCACACCTTTATAAATTGTAGGTGAGTGAGGTTTGACTGTGCCAATCCATATCTAGGCATGTAGACCCATTACCACACCATTCCTACTGCTGAACTCAAAATAGACTCAGTTATTGTACTATTTTTTTTAAATGCAGATGGCTACAATATAAAAGCTGTAAGTTCTTGGAAAATCATTGCAACCTCAAGAGATGAATTATCTCTGGATAAAAACACTAAAACTAGACACCTTTTTTATCTGTAACTGCATTCAAAGACAGTTACAGTGACAGATAAGTGACATTTGTACATGTTTGTAATTTCATATGGTCATTTATATTAGCTAGATTGTGAAGAGTGAACAAATTAATTGATATGAATTCAAAAGTCATTCCCTGCCATAAAAAAATTACCTTTTCACAAAAAATGCTACATCAAAGAGCAACTGTAATTTATCCCTGCATAATGGCCTGCTAACATCATTTCAGTTCAGATAGCTTACGAGAAAATATTAGTGAGAACAAGACAGCTGAAACCACTCTGTCATGCTGATGATAAAAGCAGACTTTTAAAAAGCAGATTGCTTTAAAAGGGTAGTGATGCTTTTAAGTTTTCTTCCCTTAAAGATGGTAAACGCCAAGGAAACATGTGCAGTCATCATTACATTGCATCAAAAAGGTTTCACAGGCAAAGACATTGCTGCCTCTAAGATAGCACCTAAATCAACCATTTATCCAAGCGTAAAAAGAACTCCTAGGAGAATGTTTTAATTGCAGTGAAGAAGGCTTCAGGGTGCACATGAAAGTCAAACAAGCATCAAGACCATTTCCTCAAGAGGATGCAGCTATGAGATCGGGTAACCAACATTGCAGAACTCAGGAATGGCAGAGGGCAGGTGTGAGTGCATCTGAATACACAGATGAAGGCTTTAGGATTATGGTATCAAGAAGGGCAACAAAGAAGCCACTTCTCTCTAAGAAAAACATCATGGACAGACTGATATTCTACAGGAAGTAAAGGAATTGGACTGCAGAAGACTGGGTTAAAGTTATTTTCTCTGATGAATCCCCCTTCAAACTGTTTGGGACATCTGGAAAAATGATTGTCCAGAGAAGAAATGGTGAGCACTACAGTGAGTCCTGCGTCCTGTGTCTATGTTCACAGTAAAAAATCCTGAAAATGAAAACACATAAACTCTGATCGAACTCCAAGCAATGATTAGGCAAAAATGTTTTGCCATCACTCAAGACTTTGCCCAGAAGCTGATATCCAGCATGCCGATGCAAATTGCAGAAGTCTTAAAGAAAAAGTCAGTCAACACTGTAAATATTAAGTCTTTGCATAATTTGTTTTATTTGCCAATAAAAAGTAAAAGATAAAAGTATTGAATGATTAAAATTGTATTTCCTTATACCATATAAACATGTGACTGTAGGCCAGGATCAGAGTAACCTATAGACATGATACATATATCATAACAAACTACTACTTACTCCCTTCTCATTTTGCTTTATAAAAAATATGAATGACATTTTCAGCCCTGTCTCCTTTTTTCTTTAATCACATAATCCCATAATTATACATACATACATAACAAAAATTATTTTTGTTTTGTTTTGTTACTTAATTTAGGCCACTGTCAAGTATTTTGAAGAACTTATTATTATAAATATCCTTGTCAATTTAATCATTACAAATAATTAATTTAAATTACTGACTCAGTAATATGATCAATTTCCAACAGGATTTCTGACATAGAATATATTATTTATATAATAAGCTAATAAATAATTTTATAAGTTAATAAAATAATAAAAGTATGTCAAACTATCAAGACATCTCACAATATTAGCCTAGGGCCCTAAAGATTAAGTGCCTTATTTATGGGCCCAAAAGCAGAAGCTTAGCAGACCTGGGTACTGAACCCCCAACCTTGTGATTAATAATCCAGAATTCTAATAACAAAGCCACCACTGTGCCTCTTTATTAATTGGTATGGCAAAATAACACTTCTAACTCCTGACATCTCACGTATTTTATGTTTATGGGTAGATTGAATTTAATGAATTGTTTTGTGGTCTATGAATATTATTCTAATGAATTTTTTCTTTTGTCAGTGTGTTATGATTTTGTTGGTGGAAAAACAGTGTCTAGAAGACATGCTCCTGGTCACTTGGCTGCCGTAATTATGGATGGCATGAATGCCCCAGATGAAGCAGACTGAGAGTGAGAGATGCCACCATGTTTGTGTAACCTTCTCATTCCCCTCTCATGGAGTGCCTCCAGTGATTTTTAATTCCATCTTTGCAAATCTTATTTATTCGCAGTGACCAAGGAACAATTTCACACATGGGTTCTCATGCCAAACAATGTGTCATCCTGCTATCACTGGAAGATGGAAGAGTGAAATTTAGGAGGGACAAAATGGGACAGAATTTAATATTCATTGGAAGCTTAGGGTCTGGGCCACAGTGATATCAGGAATATCAGATGCTTTGGTAAGCGATATACAGAAGCAGAGGCCAAAATTCGTTTATTTACACCTCTGATAGCAAGCTGTTCATTTGTTACTGGAGGTTTCTGCTCTCAGAAGCTCTGGAAAGAAAACACTGTGAATTTATATACAACAGGATCATTACATCAGTATGTTCAGACCACTGCAGAAAACGTTAATTGTAGATTATAGCATTTTAGTAGTGCAGAATGAAAATTATATGCATTTAAACTTTTGTAAATCACATTCATACAGAATTAGCTTTCTAATTTTCTTAGGATTAGTTTTTCTGCCAACCCTATCAAAGTGTAATCAGTCAGACATAAAAAGCGGTTTCCAATAAAGTGGCCAGTGAGTGGTCATACAAGACAGGGGTTTCCAATAAAGTGGCCAGTGAGTGGTCATACAAGACAGGGGTTTCCAATAAAGTTGCCAGTGAGTGGGCATACAAGACAGATGTTTAAAATAATGTGGTCAGTGAGCAGACATACAGTGGACACTGTGTTTCATTGTTTGTACTTATACTAAACAATAAAGATAATGTTCAATTTATCTAGTTGATCTATTTGTTATTAAACAGTCAGTGTGTGGAAGCACAAGACATATGTTTCTAATAAATTGGGCAGAGAGTGGAATAAGTTGTGCTTTGTTATTTTTGGCAGCCAGTACATAAGTGGAATTGGTTCCTTTGCACAGTATGAAAGGCCAGTGTTGAATTTTGTAAGAGGTTCATTCATAAGAAGCCTTTCCAGGTCAGTTCCCTTTCTCATAGTGCAGTCAACAAAAGCATGGATTCTTCAGTCATCTCAGGCTTTGACAGCACTTGTTACAACCATTTATCCTTTAAAAGTTAAAAAAAAAAGTCAAGGCAACAACTGTATCTGCCTTGTGTTACCCCTCACTGCCTCACTTGTGCTTTTTATTTCCTAGTACAGCTGCAGTGTTTGTGCAGGTACCCATAACATCTCTAATGTCTTACCAATTTTAGATAAATAATCCACATTAACACTCAGCAGTCTAAACTCCTATTGAGGTTACATTGTCCCTTTTCTATACATTTTATTTACGTAGTAAAAGTATAGATATATAATAATATAATATAATATAATCCATTGCTATTTACGTAATTACATTTATATTCAGTTTCCATTGTTCCATTTGAGATCCTTTCATCTTTTGAATTGATGTCAAAAACAGCTTTTCTTTCTTCAAGACCAGATAAAAACTTCATCGCATCAGCCATCACATTCAAATCAGAAGATTAAACTAAAGCTAAAACTTAAACTTAATATAGGGGAAGGCATCTGACATATTGGTCGCTGACCATAAACAAGTAAAATTCAAGGAATCATAAATTATCGTCTTCTACTGAGCAACACAGATGTGGTATGGATTGAAAATTTAGAACCTGCACTTTCCATTGAACCTTTTCACTTTTCACTTTTTACACAAACAATTAGTGTATATTAAAAAGACACAGAGCAGTTGTGAAGGCCAGTGATAACCGTACCTCCTATGGTTAATGTCTAGGGAACGACACAGATCACTACATCAGCTCAATTGGATTGCGAATCTTGTTACTAAGCAACAGACAGCTACTTCATACCATTCATCAAACAATAGCGTCACACTAGTGGGGTAAAAGATCCTGATGAAGCTTTTTCTCAAATGAGCAGTAGCATGTCTGTGGCTGTGATCAGTCCGACAATATCAATAACTATGGTTCTCACTGGGATCATCACGGTTGAAAGCTTTTCAAGTAACTGATAATGGTTTATGAATGTGGCAAATTTTGGCACAGGTTGATGATGAAGTGTAAATTCAATTAATCATTCATTACTCCTTGTGTTTCGATCACTAATTCATGAGCTAAATCTTGGACAGATGCAGTGACCAACTTAAAAATGAGAAACTCATCATTAGGCTTAGTCAGCATTATACCAATAGTACTGATCAACATTGAAAGAACTTCATTGTATCTCTGTAGGAAGTACATGCATTTACTCCAGAATTCTATTTTATCACTTCAGCATTGGCTGTCACATGTAATACTACTTTAAAACACAGATAGTGATCTATTTTGGTCACATTCCTGGTGCGATGTAACCCAGCCTTCCTGCCCAGGGTAGTGACCCTACTGTTTGTTATCTCCCCTGCTGTGCTAGCTGCCTTTTCTGAGTCTGATCAAAGTCACAGTCTGTCGTGGTGGTCTGTGCCCTGAGGTACTACATCAGACTGATGATTAAATCCTTATAAGTGCAAATGGTTGCATGATTTGACCATAAAGACTGAAGCCATCACATCCTGGGCTGTGATTACTCTGTGTTGCTGCAGGGAATGTGTTCCTCACCTTGCACAGTGTTACAAGGGTGATCCTTTCATTTGGAGGCAAAATGTATCTCAAAAAAATCTTTATGCCAGTCTCTGCTTTTTAATAACGAAAATATAACCACAAATAATCTAACACTTCAGTGCCTTTTATTGTGGCTCTGATGAACAATATCAGTAATACTCATATTGATAAAGCAATAGAATGATAGTGTGTTATCATGAAATAACAGCATGGTTGTGAAGAGGCAGTATTTCATCACAGCCATGCTGTTATTTATGGTTACACACGACTGCAATGCTTCAATTGCTTTTAAGGAACAGTTCAGAAAATTAATAAAGAAATTAATAAACTGAGGCATGGACATCACATTTAATATGTTTTAATGTTAGCATTTCCTTCCACCAGATTGCCTAGCAGCAGTTCATTACCTAGCAGCTTATTCCAACATGACAGTAATGAACTCTATTCCCTCACTGCACAGCCTGCACTTCTCTGGCTCCTTACCCAGACTGAAAAATGAATTTCTTGTCAATTAGTCTTTTACTATTGTGAATTCCTTTTATGAGTCACAGAACTGGCCAACCTCACAAGTCCGAGGGACACACAGGTAAATGCATCAGGTGTGAACTGTTATATAAATTCAGACCAACCACTGCATTACAACCAGCAAAAAAGGTAGCATGGAACTTTGTATACATTGTATACAGTAATAAAAACACAGTAGCTCGTACAGGTTCACACGTGACTGTGCTATGTGAATTCTGATTGAACTCAGAATTCTGTATGAAATACTTATAGACAGGTGTAGAGCATTCGATTTTGCCTCATATTGGAAAAAGATTTTTGACTGCTTGCTATTCACCATATTTATGTGCTAGTATGAGTATACATATTGAAAACATGAAAAGATGGACTGTCTGATGGTAAACGTAGGTCTACATTTTTCATCCACTGGGAAAGCAGGAAATAAAGTCAATCAGAAAAACCAGATTCCACAGGCTGATAAAATGAGAGGTTACCATGGCAGGTATAATATGAATAAATATAAGTATAAACCATTACATTATGTTCAATCAACTTTTAGTTTTCTACAACTTTTAGTTTTCAGGTCCACAAAGTCTAATGTTATGCTGATAGAAATCCACTTGTCTAGTGGTAATTTTATAACCAGTCATACATATTTTAACAAACCTTAGTTTCATAACTTGTTTTTCTATGCAATATGGTTTGTTATAGGTGTGTCTGTGGGCAGTTTTTGTCTATATATATATATATATATATATATATATATATATATATATATATAGACAGAAATATTACTAAAGCAAACAGAAAACAAAAGTGAATGTGTTATCATGAAATAACATCATAGGTGTGATGAAGCAGACATGAGCTGAAGGCGATAACACATGATCAGCTTGAAAAAAATAAAAAATAAATAAATAAAATAAGAAAATAACATTAGCACCAGGCACCACCAATGTTATCTATGCACCAGGGAGAGGGCTGAATCACATGACTGCCCAACCTCAAGAGTCAGACAATGTCTCAGTGCCAGCAAACGTTGGCAGACAATCCACAAACTTGAAGGTAACACTTGCCTGGGATACAATGACCCCTGACCAGATCCTGTTTCCCCAGTTTAATTGAGTCTCTGTGGCCATATGGCTCCTACTGAGCCAGAGAAGGTTGAGTTTATAGAAACTGTTGTTACAGTGCTCCTCAAGCACCTGTACTTGGCCTGCAAGCAGGGTGACAAGAAACTGGTGAATCAAACTCCAGGTCTGCCACATAGTCTTAATCTTTATAGTTTCTTTTGCTCATTTGTTTGGGTCATTAATGTTACTAAAAGAGTTTCTGACATTCTTTACTTAGCAGTGCTGTTCAGTAGAGTGATACAGTGCTTGCTAAAAAAGTGGTTTTGTGGCAAGATAACAGCACAGAGTGAATGTTTCTCAGCATTCTAGGCCAGAACGTTTCTTTGACACTATTATATTTTTGTGATGTTTGCAGTTCACAAAGTCCCTCAACCAATCATTGCTGTCTTTTGTGTTGGAATAATGACAACCAAGATGATGGATTTGCTGTGTCACAGCAAATTATTATTTTGATGAAAAGAAAATCTAAAATTTATTGTCATTTGTTCACATCACATTGTACTGTATGGATTGTACTTCTGCTAGTGTAAGTAGTTTCACCAACATGATGAACAGCAAACAAACTACTATTGGCAGAATCATATTTATGTCAAAAATACCATTAATAAAATTGTGAACTTCAAAAGTCAGTTGAGTTGAGTCTTCTGTGCAGTGTTTTGCTTTAGCGTCTGCTATTTATCTGGACATTGCCGATATAATATCTTGTTGAAAATAATGGCACAGTGTGATTTTTTGGCAGATACCACCACTGTATTTGTCCTGAAGATGTCAGGTATAAAGATGCTTCATGTCTCCCACATCAAGTACTTTTTCCACTCATGGCTCATTTATTCTCTTTTCTCATATTTAATTATTCTTATTAATATTTTTTTTTCTAAAATAGACACAGCAGTCAAACATCATAAAAAAAAATCAACAGCGCAGAGATAATTGATGAAATTATTTAATAATAATCTATTGTTGAATTGTCATAAAGTACATAAAGGGGGCATTTATTTGAGCTTGGAATTATTATAATTATTCTCATAGTGGTTTTTTTCTTCACATTGTGTGAATTATCCTGACAGCAGCATTCATTTAAATGCTTTTATTCCATGCACAGTATAACTATCATCTCCACCTGTGATACCCATGAAACACACACACACACACACACACACACACACACACACACACACACACACACACACACACACACACACACACACACACACACACACACCTGTGAACTGCTCCATGCACACATATTTGTTAGATGATAAGTGAGTGAGACAGACAAAAACAAGATTTGATCTTGAGTAGTTGCTGATCAAACAATAGACATCTCAGCCAGTGGAATACTGATATGAATTAAAATTGTACATCCAGCACATTCATGTGCAGCAAAACAGCAGAAAAGTGGAGGTTATTAGCCACAGCTGGAAAAAGGACCCGTGAGAAAGGGCATTGCTCACAGAGACCAACCTGGATGTCCATCTGTCATTATTATTATTTCAATAATTTTATAGGACATGTTTACTCTTAAAGGAACATCAAAAGAACAATTTGAAGCACTACTGTATAAGAACCACTTTTGATCTACAAAAACACATGCTAGCTTTCACATCATGTATCATGTGATGGGAAAAATGCAGCTAAATGATAAAAGTAAATTGTAGCTCAGTCATTGAGGAGGACATGCCAACCCAGTCAGCGGCTACACCTCAAAATAGGTTGACATATGATTGACATTTAAATATAGGCAGTTATTTTTGGTCTACAATGAAATATTAAACCTCTTCTATGCAAACAACTTACAGATTTTACAATTGGTCAATAATGTGGACAGCAGAAGCAGAATAAGCAGAGGGTAACTTTGAGTGAATTATCCATTCTGAACTGAATACAATATGTGATGACAGTAAGAATATGCCTTTCTTGAGTTCAGGGATCAATCAGACACAGAGGTGTTTTACTGATAGCTCTCAACGCAGTGTTTGTACACACAAACCCATCCTGTCCAATGAAAATGAAAAACATGTATCTCCAAAATGGTCCCTTTACAGGAGAAGGTAAAAGTTTTATTAACACAGCAAAATAATTCTTTGGACCATTTCTGTATAAGAACCACTTTTGATTAACTTTTTTTATTTGCAGTGAATGAGTGAAAAATGAATGTAAAAATGAACTAATTTTAGAGCATCTGTATTGGTTTGTTTATCCAGAATTATTTGCACAGTGTGTAGAACAATTACAGGGCTCAAACCACTGAGATAACTTTGAGATCCCTTCTTTTATATATCTGAGCTTATTAATCCAACAAACTTCAAATAAATACACAAATATGAGGTACTGGGGGTGTTTTCCATATAAGAAGGCAGAGTTCAATATTTTTACTCCCAGCTTTCAATCATAATTTCCCCATTGTTTTATTTCCTTTCTGGTAGTTTTGAACATTTGAGTATGTGGCACAGATGGATAGCTGGTTAAAAACGACAAAACCATTTAGGTCACTCCACAGTGAGTGGCAGAAAGACAGCTTGCTCTTTGCACAGGCCAGAAGTATTTGTGTAGAGGAAAATGCCACATGGACAAGTAAATCTATTTCAGTGAAACACAGCTCATTTCCTGCCCTCACAGGAATAGTGGGGATTTGTTTTTGGATTGAACGGCAATTTGCCAGCAGCCCAGTGATGTAACCCCACAATACTGCACTGAAACAAAAGATTCATTGAATTCAAATGCATATGTCATTTCCACATGAATGAAATATAACATATATTACAGTATATACAGTATTATATTCCTTTGTGAGGCTTCATAACACAACTCATGATTGTAAGTGCAGAACATAATAAATAAACTGTAAGCATTTTCATTTGCTTTCATGTTCTGTTTAGAGAATATATAACATATTCAAGACTTTATAACACATTTTAACAGCAACCCTTGTTTATGAATTGCTTATGCCAGCATTTGACGGATGTTTTATGATGAATTGTTAATAAACACCGTCATGCAAACTAAAGTTTGACTTTTGATCATGATTATCAGTTTGGCATGAACCCAAATTTTAAATGTTCTCGATATTTGGTGATGTGGCTGCCTTTTGCTTTAATGGCTGTGTGCCCTCAAGCTGCATGGACTTCATTAGATCAACATTACATAGAAATTTTTAGTACATTAATGTAATGAGATTATTATATTTTTGACCTTTTCGACTTAAGTCATCTTGGCCTGATTGTCTTTAAATGAGCACACACTGTAAGAGATAGTTCTTTATTGATCCCCAAGGGAGAATTAGGCTTCAGTGATGGCGAACACGTGATAAAATAATACACACACACAAATTACACACAGTGACCATATTTACTCATGCATAAAGAGAAATACTTCCCCCCACAACTGTTGATTATAGCATTCATATTGAGAGTCTGGGAACTGGGTTATTGAAACGCAAATAAAAACATTCAGACTGTTCAGAAAACATTGCTATGTATGAAAAAATATCATTTATTATTTACAATCTATTTTCCTATTATCTGAAAAAAAGATTAATGTAAGGTTATGGAACATTTGAAACTGAAAGTGATGTGCGACTGTAGTAGTTTATTTGATATCTGATCTGTTCTGTAGTACCTCTTTCAGCACAGCTTTTCTGTATCCTGCTTTGGTTATTAAGGGCCAGAAACTTCTATTGATAATCCAACCACTGCTAATGAGAAGTTGGTGGATACCATATTTTTCCTCTAAAGCTCAATAAACAGCATTAAGTGGCTAAAAACAAAAACACTTTTGTCTGGCCAGGGTTTTAGTTACCCTCTCATTAAGAGAGCTAAAAAGACCTGAATGTTCCAGACAGGAGCACTGTTAATTTATCTCATATTGTTGCCCTTCAGGCAGCATCCAATGTCTGCCACCCTGTTTTCAATGACTGTACATACTGTGCTGTAATGCTAATAATTCTTTCACTTAACTCTAACCTGTTACAGACAATCCTACATAAGACAGGAACACATAAAGAAGTAATATCCCACATTTCTTACATTTATAAAGAAATGTTTATGTGGATTTCTTTCTCAATTCAGTTATTTTTCATCTGACCATTTTCCAGACTGTGTAATGAATAAATACATAATGGCATCATGCTTTAGTTTCACAATTGGGTTTGGAAGATTTCAGCCTTGACAAGACTGGACAAGCTGGGAACCAGAAGACTATACCAGGACAATGTTTTCAACAAGTACTTATTGATCTACACATACACAGTATTGTTTATTAGTTGTTGAGCTGTAGATGTTCTTAATCTTGTCCTGCAATAATCCATCCCATGCAGCTGGAATATTTTCACTGAGTTTCTGCAGATATTATGGTAGAGGTGTAGATTGCGCATCCAATAGTACTCCACACATTTTCAAACTGGGCTAGGTCTGGCAATAATACTGGCCATACCATAAAATATGGGTTCACTGGTTTTAGAGCCACTAGTTTCTGGATCTTATTAAGGTAATGTTTGGCTGTCAAATGCCTGTAATGAAGACCAAAGGTGATCAGGCATCATAGAACATTTCACCGCACACCATGACACCAGGCCTTCTGGACACGTGATGCATGACAACAAACAAAAACGTCTACAAATTCTTTGTTCATCTCCCCCCAAAAAAAACTATATATAGAAGATAAGTGCTGGCATGTGCAGGCTATGTGAGCGATGTTATTTGGCAGTTATTTTTGAAATGTCTTCTGAATGACAGGGATTGTGCACTGAAATGCAAATCATAAAATACTGTACTCAATACAGTTGAAGTGAAAAAAAAAACAGTGAAAAGTAAATCTTGCAGTGAAAAGTACAATCATGCTGATATATTCTGACACTCATTAGGACTAATGTGAGCTTCTCTGTCCCATCGACCTATTCAACCCTTTCTCTGTCTCCTCTCAGCTTCTATCTTCTGTCTTTTCTATATTTTCAACCAACACCCCCATTCATGTGCCTCCACACTCTCCCACTCACAGATGTGAGACTGAATTTACTACCTATGTGCATCTACAGTGTTTGTCAGTCCTTTCTACAGAGCTTTTCCACGAACTATGCTTTGAGCTTTAGATGAAAGCTTTATGAGTTCTTTAGAGTTAGTTTGCACAGCTTTGCACAGTATGAGCTTTTATCATAGATTCTTAGATTTTGAATTAAGAGCCCTTGATGTGAGCCATCCTCGCAGAACTAGTGCTGTTCTTATACATCTTTAGGGGTCCTTTAGTGTGAGCAGCTCTGTATATGTAATTTTTTCATACTTCTTTTGTGCTGGAGATTTTTAGTGCTGGAGTGCACAGCTCTGGATGTGAACTGTACTTCTAGATCTTTAATGCTAGAGTATTCACCTGTGGGTGTGAGCTGTTCTCATAAATCGTTAGTGTTAGAGTACAGTGCTCCGGATATGAGCTGTTCTTACAGTGATAGAGTGCACAGCTCTGAATAAAAGCTGTTGTTATATATAATTAGAGCTAGACGGCACAACTCAGAGTGTGAGCTATTCATACAGATGTTTAGTTACATTATTATTTTCTATTCAGCAACAGTAGTCTTTTGACAAATGCCAGAATATCTTTCCTTGCTCAGGTTTCCATCATCCATGTTTGCACATTTCACAATGTTTGGCTGTCTTCAACTGTTGCAGTCTTTTCCCAGAGCGGTATTTCACAACACTGTGTCAACTTTGCTACATGTGGTAAAGTACAGTGTTCATCCTGAGTTATTCATTGAGTTATTTGTTGTTAATATAGTGTCAGAAATGTACAAAAGGTCTCAGCAGTCTAGATGTGTTTCCTCCACTTCCCTGTAGGTGGTTTGATAGAGATATAGACTTGGCATATTACAGAAAGAGCCCAGTAACAGCTTGAGTAGTAAAATCTACTGGGACGATTCATTTTTAAAAAGACCCATCCTCTCAGTCCTCCAGCACAGGCTAGAATTCTCTATGGCATCGATTGGGCCTTCAGCCGGCAAGAGAAATTAAGTCCAAGAGCCACCTTTCAGTATGAAGACAAGGTTGCTTCATTATTTTACAATGTAAATTCACCACACTGTTTATATCAAAGGTTCTCTAGTTTGTTACAGTTATAGTTTGTATGATTGTCTTTCTTTGTTTTTCCCTCAGAAAAATGTGATGAAGCACTGGCCACATCACTTCCCCATAGCTCATTTACCAGCTCATCTGTATTCACCAGTGGCTATGCTCCTGGATATGCCAAACTTAACAGGAGAGGAGGTAAGAGACCTTAAACAAACACACACACACACACACACACACACACACGCAAGTGTTGAAATGAGAAGTGAGCACAGGCTGCAGCAACCACAGAAAAATATGAACTACTACAAAGTCATTCAGAATAGAGTTTGGTGGAACATGATTCATTGTAGAGAAACTTACTAAGATTTCTTTACAGTGATGGAGTGAAGGATGATAATAATATTGTCATTTTGTGTATTACCCCAAAACACCAGTAAATCTACACCAGTCTTCAGAGTTTTATATGGAATTTTATATAAAAATATAATATTGCTGCACATTACTTGACTGAAGTCAGACTCAAGTTGCAATTTTAAGGACTTAAGACTTGATTAAGACTGATGAAAGACTTGATTGCAGTGTATTCAAACCTACCAGACCGGTAGAGTGCAACATACAAATAAGCTATCGTGGAAATGGCTATTCCAGAAATATTAAACATATGGATTCTAGGATTATGTTTTTGATGTCTGCAAAAAAGAGGAGAACCTTGATGATATGCAAACTCTACAGTTCAAAAATCAGTGACAACCACCAGAGCATCCATCTACCTTAATCTGCTACCACCTAAAACAAAATGTATGTGACTAGAAAAGCTTTGCAAGATCCACCTGCAGAAGATGTTTTCAGCCCTGGAGGGGAGATGTGACTCTGTCAGTTACAATTGAGCAACAAAGTGCTATCAAAGTATTGTTAGTTTTTTTTTGCATAATGGCCATTCACTTCATATTCTAGGCAAAAACTGTAACTAATTATACAAGTCTTTTTTGATAATTTAAATATTAACAATTATTAGAATTATGCACTGTAATGTCCTTCTCTGGCTCTGGGTGGTTAAAAGTTAGTGTTCTGATTTATTGTTTTTCATATAGTGTAGCTTCACAGTGTTTTTCTTTCTATGCATGGTTCTTCTTGCATTGGTCTAAAACTGTTCTTAAGCAGTTACCCCTTTCAAAATGATGCCAGACCTTTAAAAAAAATCATTCTAAAAAAGTGTCTCAGACATCAGGCAGACTATTCATATTCATTTCATGTAATAATATAGAGTGAGGTAGCTTTTGTAGGCATTAAATTCTTCAGAAGTCTGGTTCTATTCACCACCACTCTGAACACTTCTGACTGGTATGATAACAGATATTCAGCTTCTGAAACTCCACCTAACTGCACTCATACAGGACGATTAGCTACCCAGACTTACCTTCAGAGACTATGCAAATGACAGCCTTATATGCATCTAATAATGCTAAGCAGGTCTGTTGAGAAATCCCATATTTTACACAAATTGAATGAAATTCTCACAGTTGATATAATTTTGATTAGTTTTATGCTTTAAGCTATGGAGGCTTTTTGCCACATGTATTATTTTGGTTTCACTCCTTAGAGCTTTTTCTCTACACTTGTAATTTCCTCTGACAAGTATTTAGCTCCTCATTCAGTGCCTCTATTTTTTATTTTTTTTTTAGATTGATTTTGTGTTGGAAATTAAATTCAATGCATAATATACATTGTCAAACATCACCCATCGTCTGAATGTCATGTCTGTCTCCTGTCAGTCCTGTCTTCCTGTTTTCTAGTTGTCTCTCTCCATGCATTCCTAAGCACATGGGTTGTTAGTTTTGGTTCTGTCTCCGCCAAAATTTTGGGGGGAGGCTAAGAGTTGGCTCTGTGACTAGAGTCTGATGTGGTGAGAGAGGAAGCATGCTTGGACACGGCTAATGGGAGGTCTGGGCTGAAGGACATGGAAGATGTCTGGCAGTTCCTGAGCTATGTGCAAAGGACTGTCCAGTCTAGCCACCATACCCCAGTAGCTTCAGCGGATCCAGCTCCCCGAGCTCTGCGGGTTGCAGCGGGCAGCACTGCTGAGCCTGTGCCTCTCAGGAAGTTTGGGTCACGTGCTGTGGCCACTCCCGTCGACGCAGCACCTGGAGCGACGGTTTTAGCAACGAGGGTTGCTAGGAGACCGGGTGCTACCTCTAAAGGCGAGGAGGGCGCACGACGCCATTGTATCCCCGTTTGGCGCTATTCAGAAGGCAGAGCCAGCTGCTCACGAACCTGTCTGTAGGTTGGAGTCAAGCCCTCGCGAACCTGTCTGGAGGGTGGAGTCAAGACCTCGCGAACCTGTCTGGAGGGTGGAGTCAAGACCTTGCGAACCTATCTGGAAACCACAGCTTCATCTCTAGAGCCAGATCCAGATCCAGTTCGGAAGCTGGGAACCACAGCTCCATCTCCAGGTCCAGATCCATTCTTGGAGCTGGGAACCACAGCTTCATCTCCAGGTCCAGATCCAGTCTGGGAGCTGGGAACCACAGGTCCATCTCCAGGTCCAGATCCAGTCCGGTAGCTAGGAACCACAGCTCCATTTCCTGCTCAGAAGGCAGAGTCCGCCTTTAGAACTGTGCCCAGTCTGGCTCCACAAACATTGGGACTTTTGTCAGATCTGGGCCCATACCTTTTATTTCTCTATCAAATCCTGAATCCATGTCCACACCCTTGTCTCAGTTTAGTTCTGTTTTTGTACCCATATCTGTTCTTGTATTAGTTCCAGTGTCCCATTCCTGTTCCCATTCTTGTGTCTGGTTTTGTCATCCCTATTCCTGTCACTGGGTTTGTGTCAGTCCCAGTCCATGTGTTCATCCCAATTCCATTTCATAACCCTGTCCCAGTACCCAGTCCTGTCTAGTCCCAAATCCAGTCCCCTGTTGTTTCTGCTTGTCCAGTCATGTCCCATGTTCACCAACTGCCCCAGGCCCAGTCTCATGTGCCCTTGGTCTGGTCATCTGTCCAGTCTCCGGTTCTGTCTTTCATGTCTCCTGTCCAGTCACGTGTTCCCCAGTCATCTGTCCAGTCTCCTGTTCAGTCTTCCTTTTCATTTCCTGTCTCTAATGTTCACCAAATCCAGTCCTCTGTCCAGTCTCCTGTTTTGTCTAGTCACCCTTATTTCCAGTTGTCTAGACCTCATGTCCCTTCTCCTGTCTTGTCTAATGTTTCTCCAAACTGTTCCCCAGTCCAGTCTAGTTTGTCTAATGTCCTCCAGTCACCTCTCCTGTCTAATATGTCTTCTGTCTTGTCACCAGTTGTGTCCCCTCAGTCCATGTTCTGAATGTTCCCTGTCAGTATCTAGTCCTGTCTGTCTTGTCTGTTTGATTTCCAGGTCCCTCTCCTTCATCGACTCTGGGGAGTCTTGTTTTACGCACCCCGGAGTTGCGTGTCGAGAGGAGGGCCAACTGTCATGTCTCTCTTGTCACTCCTGTCTTCCTGTTTTCTAGTTATCTCTCCCCAATTGCTCCTAAGCACATGGGTTGTTTGTTTTGGTTCTGTCTCCGCCCATTCTCACTTGTGTCTCATTTGTATCCCTGCCCCTTTGTAATCAGTAGTTTCAGGTGTGTCCAGTGTTTTTGTATTTAAGACCCTCTCTCTCAGCCAAAGAAGTCCTTGTTGAAGATGTTAGATGTTAGGCCTAGTAGATGGTGTTCTTGTGTTTGTTATACTTTATCCATTTGGTTTGTTAGTTTGTGTTTTGTTTATTTAGTGTTTAAGATCTGTTTGTTTTGTATTCTGTTTATTTCTTATTAAATCCACAACCCCAGCATTTGCCTCCGCACTCTTAGTCTTCCGTTCTGTCCGCTCGAACTTGACACTGAAAATTTACTATTTGTTCAAATGTTTGTGGACACCCCTTCTAATAAATGTGTTCAGCTACTTTAATTTGCACCCGTTGCTGTACAGAAATGAACACACATGCACACACACACACACACACACACACACACACACACACACACACACACACGTACGCACGCACACACACACACACGCACGCACGCACGCACACACACACACACACACACATACACACACAGCTTATCTAGTCCCTGTAGAGAAGTACTGCCAATAGAATAGGACTCTCTGGAACAGATAAAAATGAACCTATTGGCACCATGCCTAATGTATAGACAGATATAAACCCCCCAGCATTGAGCTGCAGAGCATTAGAACTGTGTTATTTGGAATGATGGTGTTTTATCTGATACTTTTAGGATGAGTTAGGGATATGGGGATGGTGTTCATCTAACATCAAGACTAAAAGTTGCTGAATGCAATCAAATCCTCATAGCAATGCTCCAACATCTAGCAGAGACAGTATAATCTCAGAATAAACAGAAGTAGAATAAACTCTTTAAATAAATCCCTTTATTTTAGAAGAAGCACTAAATGCAGGTGTCCTAATATTTTTTTTCCATTCTGCATATACTGTGGCAGGAGAATATTACATATGAGAATTTTATCCCACAGAGGCTTTGGAACCTTTTTAAAGCATGTGAACTGCATTCAGCAGCATAATGAAGCCATAGTGCTGTTATGTGCACAATAAACTTTAATATTAATTGATGCAATAAGCATTTCTGAGACAGTACATGCTGAGAAGAGTTTTTAATTAAGTGCAGTACATCGGTTTTTAAATTTAGTTTTGTAATATAATTTGCTTGACCAGTGTTGTGTTTTAGGCCTCATTTAGGCAGCTCAAACTGACAAGGTTCTTAAATTCTTAACAGCAAACTATTTAAGCGTCTTTTAAATTAGAATTTCTATCACCAGACTCATTCAGCTTACAGTTACAGTTTCTTGTAGCAATTAGTAGGGACCCAGTAATTTATTTTTCAATTATTATTTTTTTTTATGTAATACAGTTTAGTATTAGCATGAAGTACAGTGTTATCACTGTTCCCAAGGTATCCGTGGCTTATTGTTTTGATCAAATAACATCAAAATACAATCAGTAATGAACTCTATTTATTAGAAACATACCATACCATGCCATAATTTCATAACCCTGTCGAACAATACACTGCTATGGTAATTACGGCTGGATACTGTTGGGTTTGTAATAGTATGTTAAGCTAACTCTAAGAGCACATTAACATTTTGGGAAATTCTTCCAAAATCCTATCTCATTCTTGATGGGTTTGGGTGTTTTCTAGCTGCATCAAACCTTTTTAATTTTTTAACTTTTACAGTCAATACAGTTTTTGAAAGCTTGTGTGCAAAATCACTACTCAAAATGATTCTGAAGGTAGCTTTCCCTCTGAGGTAGAACAAACTCAGTTTATTCAGGGAATAACCAATTAAAATAGCCGGAAGACGGCACATTAGAAACGTGTATCTGTTCTTCAGAGCTTTATGTGTGGACGCATTTCATGAAAGTTGTACAATTCAGTTTGAGAGTATTCTGGTTTTCTTTTAAGGATTTAATGTGGTATTGGTTTCTCAGTCTTTACTCATTTTCAAAAACAAAATCTTAAACTGAATTTCACACCTTTAATTCAACCCATCCACATTCAGCGAAAGCTCTAAATTAATATTTCTAAAGTTCCCACCTACAGGTATTTTTATCGGTTATTCTCTGATCCAACTTAATTTTTTCTGCCTTCAGGACTGTTTTGAGTTAGTGCGCATAAGCTCTCTGAAACTGGTAATTGTAAATTCTGTATTCTTGTGACAAGACAAGACTTTGAAGAACAGGAATTATCATTGTAAGCAATTTCGTTGTACTGCATCAAGCTACCAATTATTCTACAGTACAACATTAGATTAGACACATTAATAATATAGACACAATAATAAACACCTATTAGGATATTACATAACAGACATACAACAACCACTTAAACAATAGAATAACTGTTGAGAAACAAATAATGACAGTGACAATATCACATACAATTTTTGGCAGAGTAAAGTTTTTGATAAAGCTTTAGCAGAATTAATAATGTACGATTTCCAAATTGGAAATTTGAAGACAACATTGATGAAAGCAAAACACAATCAACCCACAGGGCAACAGTGTAAAATACAGTATGTGTGTGTAGGAAATTGGCAGCTGCAGACCTCTCTGTGTAACACAGGTGAATGTAAAGTCAGCACTCATGTTTGACCCTCCCTTAGTGTGGGTCAGTGAGCTTTGAGCAAATAATCAATGGGACATGCCCCCGGGCACAGCACTTTCTGTTACACTGCTGTGCTGCCAGTGGCCTGCAGCGGCCTGAGTATATGTTCATCAAATGCATGGCCAGAGAGTGTGTGTTCATCAACTTCTCACACTGGCACATGGACCCCCTGTGTGTAGCGGGGACATGATTGCATTTCCCTGCTGTACAGGGTGTCAAAATATCTGAACATGCAATGATTCAGTTCCATTGTGATTCTTTATGAAATTATTCAATACATCATGGAATCTGTACATGTGAAGGAAGATGTCTGATGAAAGCATGAACTGCTCTAAAATCTCCTGGTGGACGGTGCATTGAACTTTGAACAGACAGCAGAAACTTCACACTGAAATTCAGACTCATTGAACTCTTCCTCCAGTCTCAAGCATGAGTTGACTCTTGATTTCCAAATGAAGCACAATATTTACTTTCATCTGAAAAGAGGACTTTGGGTGTCTGAGCAACAGTCCATTTCTTTTTCTCCTTAGCCCAGGTAAAACACTTCTGACCCTGTCTCAGTGGTGCAGAGGGACTTCAGGAATGCTGCAGTTATAGCTATTTTCCTGAAGACTATCTTAATGCACTGACACCAGCATCAGTCCTCAGAATTTAGATATTTGTATCAATGTGACCATGTTTTGGTGGTAGTAGTAGTAGTAGTATTGGTAGTAGTGATGGTGGTGGTGGTGGTAGTAGTAGTGGTGGTGGTAGTAGTAGTAGTAGAAGTAGTAGTAGTGATGGTGGTGGTGGTGGTAGTAGGAAGAGGTGGAGGAGAAGTGGGGGTAGGAATAGTACTAATAGTAGTTGTAGTAGGAGGAGGAGGAGGAGGAAGAGGAGGAGTGGGAGTAGTAGTAGTACTAGTGTTAGTAGTAGTAGGATGAGGATGAAGAGGAGGAGGATGTTCAAAACAGCAGTAAATTTCTCAGTACATGCAACATTCAGCAGCTTGGAAGTGAGGTGAGTTAGTCTCTATTGTTCTCTGTTCAGATTGTTTTGATCTGAAGTAAAATGTTAAAGCAAAGTTAGAGCATTCTATAAAACATATAAAACAAACACTGAACACTGACAATGTTGATTAACAGATTTGGGTTTTTTTTGTGCGTGTCTGTATGTAGAATGGAAAGTTAGTCCGCCAATGGCTCACTTGCCTTTTTTTCATTTAGAGGAAATTGACATTTGTCATTCAGTCAGCCTCTGTTCCACTAGTAGCACCTTTAGTTGAAATGTGCAAATGACGTGTAATTCTTCATTAGCAAGCTAAGAACTTGTGGAGAGTCATAAAAGCACAAACTTCACAGATTTTTTTAATATAATTGAAATATAATCAGTTCTACCATTGCTAGACAGATTTAATTTATCACAATACATTTTCTATCAGCAGCTCCAGCCCTCCCGGCTCACAGTGGCCTTCTGAAAGCTGCAAAAGCACAAGGACTGTCGAGACTGTGCTGTCACTGGTCTGGAGCATATGTGCCATTTTTGCTCTGTCTTATCAGACTTCGGATTCTCATTATCACGTCGAAAGTCGCGGGCAGCTGCATATGCTAATAACGTCTTATCTGTTATGGGGAGAAGTTATATTTGTCACACATGTCGCTCTGACCCAAATGTTAATCATCTTGCAGGAACAAGAAAAAAAATAATAACGTTATCGATTTGCAGCACATTCTTATTAAAATATTAGAGCCTGTCATCACCTCCAGATTTCAACCTGAAACTAACAAAGTAGGGAATTTTAATTTGTAAAGGACATCTTTTTATAGGTTATGATAACAGGTTATACTGGGTATACTGGGGTGAATGCATCAGCAGTGATGAGATTCAAAAATTCTCACATGTGCAGCAGCCAATTAGCATCAGCTGTCATAAGAAGCATCACCGCAAGCAATTACTTTTGGATTTGATCTAACCTGAGGGTCAGAAATTGGTGTGGATGACAGCCTGTTAGCACCTGTCAACAGATGGGTGTCTAACTCAGAGCTTCTCTCACTCTCAGTATGGTCTGGGTTCTCTTGCTGTGCTGGTTAGTTTAGGTTACTTACTTGAAGAGGAGGTAAAATCAGAGGAAAAAAGTTTCCTCTGATTTCCAAAAGGTAAATGAAACAAATTTCAGGTTCACTCCCCCATCAATGCAGTCTGTATATATAAAAAAAACAAAGTTGGAAAAACTTTCTGTGGTGTCACAGTAAACCATATATTCACTGAGAAATAATGAAGGTTAGGACGGTTATGCTAATAATGAGCAGAGCTTCCTTCTTGCTTTCAAAAAATTCTCTGTCGCCTTGCCACTGTCACCCTTTGGGTTGCTCACCAGGGTATTTATGTCATTATCCTTTGTTTCATGTGTTGTTCATCTTTTTATTTTTGATTTCTGTAAAGCTAGAATGATCCTATTTGTAGTTCACATGTAACGTTTCATAAGTTTTCCACAAAAAAAAAAAAAAAAAAATTGTGCATTTAAACTGAAATGGTTGACTTCCTTTTGGGTGGAGTCTGAAAACAAGGTGAATGCTGCGTAAGCTCTATGAATGCACCAACTTATTCGAACACCTTCATCCTGATTATGGCCTATGTCTGGGGGTATCTCCGGTGCTTGGGCCCAAATAAACAAAAAAAAATGCAAGAAGAAAGCAGTTCTTGTATACATACTCATGTAACAAAAAATTACAAATGAATCATTAAAATTATAGAATTTTCAGCTCAAAAACACTTGATCAATTTCCAACAGGATTTTCCAGACATAAAGTGTTATTTAGTCCATAAAAGGGAAAAAAGCATGAGTAAATGTCTGACCAGAACATGGTCAAGTCCATACAAATATTCAAAGTCTCTTCTTTTTTTACATCTCAAATCAAGACATTTGAGGGTCCCCAAGTGTGATTGTCTAAAAAAAGACGTATATCAAATTACAAAAACATCCCATAAAACTGGCCTAGGGTTCTAAAGACTGAGGAAACAATGGTTTAAAACTTTGGCATAAATACATTGAAACTCCAGCTGTATAATAACTGCTAACGGTAGTTAATTGCTTTGGTTTTTGATGCAGAATAAAGTAAGATTCATTCCTACCTCCTTGGCAGACCTGTATCCGATGATGTCATAGACGCAAGCTCATTAGCTACAGTTAGACAAGCAGCATCATAAATGTCTGTCACAGCTAATGAAGGGATCCGGATGCCCATATGCCAGCCACAGCTTTTCTCTTCTACCAGTGATACATCACTAGGGCCTGCAAATTATGCTCTCAAAATTGGCAAATACATAGCTGTGAATTTAGCCAAAACCCTTAGTCTGAACAAAGGCATGGCACAATATCAGTGACTGACATTTGATAGTGTTCAGTAACACATGTTTTATTTATTTATTTGTTTGTTGCTGAGTAAAAGTGCCATTTTAAATCTGGTTTAGAGGTGTAAAACATTATTCTTCAAATCTGTCTGAAACATCAAGCTTCAAAGCTGTAGATATCTTTGTCTTGAAAATTATGGACAGATATTGTGCATTTTATGCTGTGATACTTCTTCTGACAATCTTTGTCTGACTCCTCTCTCTTGTTCAACAAGAAAAATGCATGTTTTATTGGTCATAAAATGGAAAATCGATTCAGTCAATTCAAAAGACTCTTTCTCTAGACTTTTTTTTCTCTACTTTTGATACCTAGTTGAGCTCTGATGATGCATTTTGTAAGTGTGACCTGAATGCATCTCGAAAAATGTCTAGTGAAAAAACAGTAACAAGAATTTCTTTTGCTTTTTGAATTAATTTTACTGTAACTTTGGAAATTATATGACCATACAAATGCAAGACATTCATACATGGCTGACCATGTATCCACTGTACCTTCACTGTAATCATGTTTGACAGGTGAATCAATATGCTTTATACTTACCAATTATAGTCTCTTCTTGTATACTTTGAACTTTATTTTAACTGTTCCTTTTCATATTGACATATGAGTAGAAGAAATAAGGTTGGTACCAAATCTGTAGAAGATATGGAGAACTTAATACTATTAGATGACATAGTAATTAAACAGTGAGATACTAGTCCAAAAAGTCAAAGAGATGTTTAAAATTATTTATACAATAATAACAATATTTTTTTCTTTCTTAGCATTTGAGAAAGAGCTCAATGTTTTACACAAAAAACAAGATAAAAGAACAAAAAAACATGTTTTTACCCCAATTTTCCATCCCAAGTTGGAAGTGCCAATTACCCAACCAATTTGAAGACACTCCTCCCCTTCAATTATGATACTCCTGACACTAGGACAGTGAAGAAAAGCACATGTTTCATCCAATAGTTGTGAAGCCATTCACTGCCTCTGTTAGAAATACTGCTGTTGCATAATTGTTGGGCAGCCAATCAGAGAAAAGTGCTCAGAACTAAGCGGCAGATCTCCAGCTTCAATTCTCCAGCTAACAGACACCTGTGCCGGCGAGAGAGGACAATCTAACTTTTGCTCTCTGACTCTCTGACTCTGACACAATAGATCAATAGATCACTGTTTTTAATAGCCACTCAGATCCCTTAAGTAAATCTAGATAATATGTCATGACAGAACCAAACCAATGATCTGTAATTAGTCATTTCTGTTTGATTGATCAAGAGGCAGTGTCATGTTGATCTGGTGGTCAGTCACTTTTGTATAACATTCAGGGCTCAATAAAAAACCCAGGCCAGTTGATGCCCCTGGTATTAGTGTGGGACCACTATCCTGTACCTGGAGATAACCTTCAGTTCCAACACATTTAGACGCAAACTCAAGACTGCCTTCATTACCTGGATCGGGTGTGTCAGAGTAGTGTTGCAACTGAGCTTTCAGTGTGCTACATCTCCAAGCCTGGCTTTGGGTGCCCTACTTTATGGTATTGATGGCACCTTTACTTTTAAAAGTACAGCCTAGTTTGACAATGTTGAGGTTATAGTAGTTTGGAAAATAATTGTTTGGACCAACTAAATTTATTGTACATTAAGATAAATAGGCAGATTATAGTGTTACTATAAATGGCTCAGTGGGAGGCATATGAACAAAGTAACACAATTTTACTTGGCAAATGGGGGATCTGGTCAGGGATTTTTATATATCTCATTGAAATGTTCCTTCATGTTTATTGTTTGGGGACTTTATGCCTGTAGACTGTGTGTGAAAAAATATAGGTTTGTTGGCAGCGAGCTGTTGTCTGTGTGTCTCTGAGACTCGTGAGGTTGGCTAGACATGGGACTCAACCCACTGCCCTGGGGCTGAGATCACCACAAGAATATACAATAGTAAAAGACAAATGGACAAGAAATATGGTGAGTGGGAAACCTTTGGTGGAGGAAAAGTTTAATATTTTGGTCTGTGTAAGGAACTGGAGAAGGAGGATGTGCAGTGAGTGAGTAGAGTTTGTTACTGTGATATAGCAACAAGCTGTGGTGGAAAGAAATGTTAACATTAAAACATGAAATACTATGTTCATACCTCAGTTCACCATTTTCTTTATCTATTTTCTTGTTCTAAAAAAGCAGTAGAAGACTCACAGTTGTGTGTTATTGTAAATAACAGCACGGCTGTCATTAAATTCATCCATGCATCATCACATTAACACAAATGTTTCTTGCTTGGAATTTTCACTTCGTTAGCTGTCAATGTGCCTAATTTTATTAATTTTACTAATGCAGTGTTCAGCAGAGAATTTCTTGCTGTTGATCTCTGTGCAGTGTGTAGGTGACGAGAAAATTGAATCCCCTTGTTGATGTGTGTACATACTTATGCAGTGGAGGTTTAACCAAGAGTGGTTAGACAGAGTTAAACACTTAAAAAGCACATCAAAAAGTCCTTCATGACATAGAACACAGGGTCAAGTGCTTTCAGGGCATGTGTGAGTGTGATAGTGAAAAATAAGCATTATGCATTAGCTGACTCTGAACTTTCAGTGAAATGAGAGTACATATCTACATTGCCCTTGTGTCCAAGATTAACAGCATGTCCACTCACAATTTGGTCATTTTGTCCACTGGAATCCCATGGTGAATGGACAGATATTTTAATTTTGACTTCAGAATATTTTTTTTTTTCCTGGCAACGAGTAAAACAAATGTTCGTTTGAATGTATATGTGTACGGCAGTGTGGAACACTGTTCTAGCCTAGCATGCTCTGAAGAGAAATTTGTACATATGTAATGAAAACAGCATTTCATAGGTCCTACAATGGTTACTAAATGTATCTCGGCCCTTGTACATACCCACGTTACATATGCACCCCAGACAAGAAGAATAGTAGACCAGCAGTCATTGTGCTTGGTCAAGGCATAGCAGTAAAATCAATATGTCATGTGCATTTCAATAAACACATTTGAAACAAAATCTATATGCATATTAGTTGTATTTCAGTTATGGCTGTCCATCATTACTTATACCTGTGCCCCATTTTCTTTCATTTCAATATAGTTAGGATGTGTTGTTTTTATTGGTTTAGAGGTTAACAGCTGCTCTTCTTGTTGGCTGTGCTTTGCGTTTGTTTTTGTTTTTTTGTTTGTTTGTTTGTTTGTTTGTTTCTAAAATAAATACACGTTAATTCTAGGGACAGTTTGGATTGAGTATTTAGTAACATGTCATTAATGTTTCAGCCAAATGTGAAAATTCAGCTTTGTTACCTTCATTACAAATCAAGTAAATGCAGCAACATATGGAATGGCCAGTCACAGTCTCATGTATGTTGGAAGTAAATGAACATTTATTTCCAGTGAATTAAATTAAAGAGGATTCTTTCGTACTCCTTCTTAAATTGATTGGTTGATTGATAAATACTTGCCCTTCTTTGTTATAATGCTTTTGATCCTTTTTTGAAGACTTTTTTGAATTCCTTTAGGGATTTTACTCTTTCCTCTTTCCTTCTTTTCTTCTACAAACATTTTTGTTCTCTCTCTTTCTATTTCTTTGTCAACACTAAAGAAAACACAGGAGATTATTCCATGGTGCTCTGTACCTTAGTGCTAGTCTGTTCCTTCAACACTAGTAATCACACCCACAACTTACATTCTTTTCCTCTGTCCTCATTCGGCGCAGAGCTGAAGCATCCATTTAGTGGCAGTTCATCTGTGAGATGAAGCTGGGGAGGGAAAAGGTCAGACTCCTCTCGAGAGGAAACCTGTTTGTCCCTCACAGCTGGAGTGGGAGCGGGCGGGCAGGAGGACAGACGGTTGGGCAGAACGGGCAGCCAGTGGGACACTAATGAAGGAGCAAGTTGGGAAGCTATTGAGGTGAAGGGGGATTTCGGTGATGGGGGGTTGGCAGGGCCCTCTGCATTCAGGCTGTAACTGGGGCTCTGCTGAATACCAATGTGGCCATGCATGAGATTGGAGTGCTAATAAGTGGTGTGGACGCAGTGATCCCTGCACTTCATTTTCCCTTTATTCTCCATCTTCTTCCTCTCTCTTCCCTCTGTACTGAGCCAAAATCCACATCATTTACTAAAGTGAATTAAATCCTCTCAGCCTGCAAAGGAAGGACAGTGGCGTTTGTAATCTGTGCAAAAGATTACCCCCACATACCTTCATTATTCCTGATCTAATATTAAATCTTCCTCCTCTGTTTGAATGCATCATTTTGGCTACCATTATTTACATTAAAGGGCTAGTATTAGGGAACTTTGTCACTTTTTTAATGAAAAAGATTGTGTAAGCATTATTTAAAACATGAACTGTACCAGTGACTTCCCAGACCATACAATATATGCATGAACACTAAGCTGCCAGTTTGAATTCATTGTTTTTGTGATGTCACAACAAACATCACTTTTACATATATCTGCCTATTCTGCTTAAAGTTTCAACCCATTCATTCAAGTTGATTATAAGGAGTGTTTCACAGAACAAAGCAGCCAACCAGCCAAGGTAGTGTTATTATCTATACTGTATTGTTAAAAAACAAAATACAAATTTTTCTTTTAGTTGTTTTACATTTGTACAATTCATATGTAGTTAAAGTACCCATTCTAAGATTTTAACAGGAACTATACTCACCAGACACTCACCCAATTCCTGCTGATTTTTTTTCTGACTTTCCAAATATGTTCTATTTGATTCAGATTCTGTTCATGAAACTGTATTTCTTGACAGTTCTGTGAAAAAGGTATAATATGGTCATGAAGGGATGCGTGTGGTCAACAACCTCCTCCATTAGCCTAGACTGTTGACCCAGAGCAGTTTAACTCATGCTTTCATAGTGACCCTGCCATGTGTGCAGCTCAGCAGATATTAAGGTTATTCAGATTATGCTACATATTTTCCATTCAATTGTCCTATTTTGCTGACCCTGTGATCACTGCAGCCTCAGATTTCTGTTCTTGAATGACAGAAGTGATGACAGAAGTTGAGTTACTATATCCATATTTTTGCCTGTTGTAGGTAAGGTACATTTAGATAAAACTTATACCTGTCAAAATTAACATTTTCTGAAGAAATTGTTCCTTGGCAAGCTTAGCATGACGTGAGAGGAAAACCTTCACAGCTAAGAATTTCTTTCCATATTACAAAAAATATATATAAAAAATCCTTTCACACATCTCTGATAGAACAGGAATGTTTTTCAGCAGGCAAATGTAGATTTCTCCATGACTACTACCTGCTGAAAGCTTCATGAAGAACAATACAGAACCTACATTGCATGATGCAAACCATTAGTGAAGATGGTCAAAACACAGTTGGCTGAAAAGTATATAAAAGAACAAAATACTTTTTCAAAGTAAATATGTTGTAGACTGAGGCCAAGAATAACAGATAGATAGATAGATAGATAGATAGATAGATAGATAGATAGATAGATAGATAGATAGATAGATAGATAGATAGATAGATAGATAGATTAATAGTACTCCTCAATTTAACCAGAAAACTCTAAATCTCTAGCCTTTTCGTTTCAACCTTAATCAAAATCAACTGTTGGTCCATATATATATATATATATATATATATATATATATATATATATATATTTTTTATTTATTTATTTTTTTTTTTTTTTAAACAAAATAAATAAATATAAATATATTTTACTAAATTACAAAATGCTCTTGATAAAATTATGACCTTTCTGTTGTTAGGGTCCATTTTGACCCAGGTATAATTTAAGGTTAGAAAACAATAATAAATTCCAAAACTGAAATCATAAACACACCGTAAACCAACAACCCACAGCCAGCTCTACCTCCAAACACTTGAGCTTGAGTTAGGGGCTTCTGGACAGACATGCCCAGACATGTACAGCCAAATCAGTTCAGAGTTGGTGCTTTGCAGAGTATACATCTCCAGCTTACAGCATGCAACAATGAGAAGAATTGATGTAAGCCAAGACCTGGATGATATATTTGATGATAATGAATCAGAGGACACACAGCAGCAATCTGATACAGATGAGCAGGTTTCTGAGGAAGAAGATGATGTAGAGTATCAACCGGAAGACACAGACACATCTGATCAGTCTGATGATGAGGTCACCGGTGCTGAAGCTGCTCACTTTCCTACCGAAAAATTCAAATACAAAAGTGGTATCTGTTGTTCAGTACCTGCTGACATACATGGCAGGGCAGATGCTGCAAATGTTATCAAAATGATCCCTGGGATCACAAGGTTTGCTGTGACAAGAAAAAGTGACATCAAGACATGTTTTGATCTGTTTATGCCATCGTCAATAAAAAAAGTTATTATTGCTATGACAAACCTTGAAGGAAAAAAAGTTCACAGCAACATGTGGAATGACTTTCTTGAGGAAGATCTGGATGCCTACATTGGTGTTCTTCTCCTTGCTGGAGTGTACAAATCCAGCAATGAGGCCACTGATAGTCTCTGGGATGTATCGACAGGCAGCAATTTGTTCCAGGCACCAATGTCACTTCAAAATTTTCATATGATATCAAGAGTCCTCAGATTTGACAACAGAGGCACCAGAGCAAAATCTGACAAACTTCACAAAGATGCAGCTGTGTCATCAGGAAGTGACAAAAAGCCCATAATTATCCTGGACTACAACAAAAACAAAGGAGTGGACAACCTGGACAAGCTAACTGCCACCTACACTTGCCAGCGAATGACCAAGAGATGGCCAATGGTTGTATTTTACAACATTCTCGATATGTCTGCATACAATGCATTTGTGTTGTGGAACCAAACAAAAAAAACAAGCGAAGGATGTTTCTTGAGGAACTAGGAAGATCACTTGTCAAGGCACACATTGAGCAAAGGGAACTGGTGCCCCGAGACCCAGCCACTGCAGCCTTGGTCAGCTCACCAAACACTCCATCCACACCCACAGCAACATGAAGAGCATCAGCACCAGCATCCTCCTCAACCAGCCCTGCCTCAACATGAACCACAACAGCCACAACCCCAGTAAGACCATTTGATTCGAAAAGAAAGAGGTGTTAGGTCTGCCCTAACAATAAGGACAGAAAGACAAACTCATTGTGCTTCACCTGCAAAAGAACACACAAAAAGTGCCACTTTTTGCAACACATGCATCTAATATTGCACAAGCACACATGCATGTTCTTGCACACAGATTAGTACTAGTACTTGGTTTTGGAGGGTTTGTTTTGCTTGATTGGCTGTTGTTTGCTTGACATTGAAAATCCACATATTATTATTATTATTATTATTATTATTATTATTATTATTATTATTATTATTATTATTATTATTATTATTATTATTGTTATTGTTATTATTATTAGTAGTAGTAGTAGTAGTATTAGTATTAGTATTTAATACTAGTCATTTATTGTTTATTACTAGTGCTTTTCATTTCGTATTTGTATTAAAGTTCAATTTAAATAAAATATCTCCTTCTTGAAGTAATTAAATATGGGTCAAAATAGACCCGTAACACCATAGATGTTACTATAGTCAATAATGAAAATATATACATATGTATATATATATATATATATATATATATATATATATTTTTTTTTTTAGGAAATGTGTTCTAATGCCCTTCAGTAATTGTTAGGTACTATAACAACCTTTTCAAAGAATAACAGGCCATTGTATACATTAGTATTCATATATGGATTGTATTGGGGTGAACCACACATTTTATAATATAAACAATACTTACATACTTCCTGATGATATTATTTAAGAGAATTCCTTCTACACATGTTTGGGGTTTTTTTATGCTGTAGTTTTATATGTGCAGACATCTGTGTAATATAATACTGAAATATAATTCAATGTATGACAGTTGCAATTTTTTATTTAGCACCTTTCATACATAGAAATGTATTTCAAAGTGTTTCACTAACATTGTGCAAACACAAAGTGAAAACAAATAAAGCATTGGATGTCACAACTGAAATGAATAAATTAGTGGTGAGGATTTTTTAAGCTGTCAAAAAAAGTGTCAGAACAGGACAACTCTAAACTCTCTCTCTCTCTTTTCTATTGCAGATATATTTAGTATTTAATAAGCTTAAAGTTTTGATGTGGAAATAAAATATGTTAGACAATCTGAAAAGGATGAGGGTGTCAAACTATTGTACGATTTTTTTAATAATAAAAACAAAGTATTATTAAGTCAGCTTTATATGTTCAAGATGACTACTACTTCTTATGAGAGCAATTATAAAGCCTAGTATAATATATAATATATAAGTATTTTAAAATTACATTAATGTTACTTCTACTTGTATGTAGAAATTAGTATATTGTTTCCAGTTCTTTGTCAAGCATTAATATTTAAGTACAAATTATTGTATTGAATATAATTTAGCACAAGTGTATTCCAATCAAGTTTCTGAAACATTTGAATGATCAGTGGAAACAAGCTGCACTGTAAATACAGGGGTATCAAACTAAAGAGATACAGACCAAGTTACACATTATCTAATGGGCTAGACCCTTTCCCCATCTTCTTTTTTGGAAATGATTAACACTGTCATATGTGGTTGTCATGTGTGGTGTGGTAAAAGGAGAGTTTCAATAAATAGCAGCCTTCATTAACTGGTGTGGCATCACTTCCGTCCTCAGAAAAGAGGAGTGTGAATTTCCATCCAGAAGAGCAGTCCGACTTTACTCCATGTTACAGACAGAATGAGACATAGTTTGGCTTGGTTCTGAGTTTGTAGAGCACACCTCTGCTTTATAAGCCAAGTTTATTGTTGTGCACGTATGAAGGTCCTGCATCCCCTGTATTGTTGTGTTTTTAGTAGTCTTTTAAGTGACCTGTCCTTAGAATGACCTGCGGCATTACAGAATTGGATTCTTTTACCATTGCATTCTTTGTGATCCTTCTGTTTACACAAGTAAACAAAGATAAAATATCAGCAGGGAGTTTACTGGGAACAGTCTCTAAATGTAGGACCTTTTAACAGGTTTATTGTCTTTAATGGGTTTCTTTTCTCTGTCCCCTACCTTGAGGCTCTTGTAGAGGTGAGCACCATGAATGTCATGTACTTCACCAGGTTTCCTACTATTTGGATAATAATGATATTTAATCCTACAGCAAAAAAATCACTTTATAAATAATAAGTAAACAAATACAAATGAAGCAAATGAGAAATAATGAATGGTCCAGGTACAAACTGTTTTTCAGTCTAGCTGTTTTTTCTGTGGATGCAGGGCAGCCTCCACCACACAGGGGTAAAAAGACCATGCCCAAAGCCTGTCCTCCTCAGCTTCCTCAGAAAATAAAACTGCTGGTGAGCTTTCCTCACGACAGCCGTGGGGTTCGTACACCAAGTGAGCATGTGGTGCTGGTGTACTTCAAGAGGGGGCTGTGCCAGTCCTACAGATATCCACAACCATTTCCTTGGTCTTCTGGATCTTAAGAATGAGGTTATTGTTTCCACACCACCGTGCCGGGTCCTCTACCTCTCCCCAGTACACTGACTTGTCTACGTAGGCAGAGTCCAGCCACCACTGTATTGTCAGCGAACTTCACCACAAGATTATTCTTGAAGTGAGCTCTGCAGTCGTGGCTCATCAGTGTGAACAGCGCTGGGGGGAGCCAATGTTTAGGATGATGTTGGAGGATGTGGCTGTTGATCCTGGATCCAGGATCCAGTTGCACAAGGATGAGGAGGTTCCCTGTGCTGCCAGCTTGGACACCAGATTCTGTGGGATGATGATATTAAAGTCCAAAACAGCACCCTCACATAAGAGTGTTCTCTAGGTGAGTGAGGATCTGGTTGGTCACAGCAGTGATGGCGTCAGCTGTACTCCAGTTCTGCCTGTATTCATATTGGTGAGAGTCCTCAGTCAGATTGATGGTCTGCTTCAGATGCCTAATAATCAACCTCTTAAAGTATTTCATGATGACAGGGGTGAGTGCAATGGGGCAGTAATCCTTGAGGCATGACACTGAAGAGGGTTCTGGCACAGGAATGATTGTGGAGATATTGAGGCATGGTGGAACTCTGACCTGGGACAGTGAGGTGTTAAATATATCTGTCAGGACCTCACAAACTTGGGCTGCACAGTCCCTCAGAACATTCACATATACTATTGACTAAAACCATATATACTAAACACATACACTAAAAAATGTTAGCTTTTAAAATACTGTGTGATATTCAAAAGTAATTTATTAGAGGATCTTAGGGGCATAGAACCTAGATAGTAACATAGAAGCATAGCGCCCTTTGAGTATCCTTCCTACACTGCTGTTATCTTCTATGAACATCTGCCTGGCAGCAGAGTGGCTGTCCCCTTTGCTCCACTCACATCTCCACCTCCTTCAGTCATCTTCCACTCTCTTGGCAGCCAAAAGGCTCTCTCTCCTTGAATGTACACGGAATCTCAAACAACATTGCTTATTGTGTTTTATCTCCATTTTGTATGCACTTATCAACACAGGTAGCCTATGTGTCCACCTTCAAGATAGCATTGTGTCCCCTTAAAGAGTTCCCAAATCCGACTTCAGAAGTATTGACTTTCTACTGATATTCCTTGTTTATCTGGTCAAGGCCAAACAGCAAGTAATGGCCGTGTAATTGGATCAGATATCAGATCCCACCGGAGGCCACACTGCACCTTATCATTCCAAAATCGCTGCTTTTTTTGTGGTTCCAATGCACTGGCAAAGGAACCTGAACAGTCCTCCTTCTTGGACGCTTTTGGATATATATTTGAAGAATTGCTTCTGCCTCAAGCAGAAGATGCAAAATTGCATTTGTATGCCTCACAAGAGAGGGAAAAGACAACTGTCTACAGGCTTACAGCCCACGGCTATGCAAAAAGTATACTTTGACAGTGCTTGGAACTTCTTCATGTGGAATAAAAGAACAACACAGGTGCTCTTTCTGAGCAGATCTGTCACATAGCAGCAAAAGTAGCATTTTTCTGTTTACAACCCAAGACGACGGAACACAGCTATGCAGGATTACTGAACACCTCAGTGCTCTTCTGGGAAAACACTAAGCAATTCATTCTGCAGTGTGACCATGCGGATGACTAGTAAAAATCAGATTTATAAAATTTGCACTTGTTTCCATTGAATAATAAATGCTTTTGTTTTCCTGCTTAGTTGACTTCATTCATGCTTCATTAAAATAGCCTTGATTTTTCCCCACCTCACGGCAGGGAAATAATAAAATTTTCTCCATGTAGTTCATATTTGAAAACAACCCAAGATCTGCAACTTGTGGGCAGTTACATGTCGGTATTCTAAGCTTCATTTCTCAAGATCAGAGTAATCTTCTGATATGATGCAAATATCAAAAACTACAAGATTTACCCATGTAGTTTTTTATAGATCTATCCATGGTGCTCATTGTGTAACGAACTATCAGTCAGTAATCCAGCTCAGAAAACATCTAAAATTGACCAATTTCCTACTGAATTAAAGCTTTAGTTTTAAGGAGCCAAATGAGCCTTTCAGTGCCCATTTACTGCTCTGTCCACATCTTCATGCTTAACTTGCATGCAGACACTGACCCAGATGTTGAGTTATGAGAATGAGTAATGAGAAGGCTCTCACAATGCTTATATTTCAGAATTAGAGTCCTAAGATGCTGATACTTATAATATATAATGCTGATAATACTGATACATACATAAATAATACAAATAATGAAGGACATTCAGGGTTATTGTTTAGTTTTGTTTTTTTTGTAAATGTCCTTGTCAAACTAATCATTACAAATAACTTATGAAAGTCTTGCATTTTCAGCTCAAAAACACTTTGGATGATCAATTTCCAGCAGGATTTCAGAAGGAGTTTTTTAGTCCTTATAAGCAGAGAGTAAATTGATCAAAACATGCTAAAAATGAATATAAATATTTAAATTCACACAACAAACTCAAGTTTCAAGCTTTAAAAATGTACCTATCATAATTGGTAGGAAAATTATTTGTTTTCTATAAATGTTCTCTGACACAATGCTATTTTGTTATTGAGAAATAAAAAAAATGTATTGCTGGAAATCCATTAAACAAGTCATCAAATTTGCATTAGCAGGTGATTCACTGAAGGCTTATGCAGGCCTTTGTGAAGTGGGCTATGTTGCACATCATTATCTCAGAGAGAATTCAGTCACATCACCTCAAAATACACAGCACAGGGCACACAGATTTACACTACAACTACAGAAAAACCTTTTAATCTTCCCTGCTTTTGTCATTTTCCCTGTAGTGCTAAACAAGTCACAGTAACTAAAACTGACAACCTGGCACTCATTGTGTCTTTCTCTCTCTCTCGTGTGTGTGTGTGTTTGTGTGTATGTGTGTGTGTGTGTGTGTGTGTGTGTGTGTGTGTGTGTGTGTGTGTGTGTGTGTGAGTTTCTAGGTGCTGGAGGCTGGTCTCCTCTAGACAGTGACCATTACCAGTGGCTGCAGGTGGATTTGGGTAGCCGAAAACAGGTTACAGCCATAGCCACCCAGGGCCGATACAGCAGTTCTGATTGGACCACCCGCTACCGGCTGCTCTACAGTGATACAGGCAGAAACTGGAAACCATATCATCAGGATGGAAACATATGGGTAAGTACATTACTGTAACATTTGGTCAGCTTGCCAAAGTAACCAATGATGTACAGGACACCATCTTTCCCATCTATCTGTATGTTACTCGGTAATGTATAAAGGTACACAAAGTTTCAAATGAAGTCTGAAGGTGATTGGTTTTTGAAGGTACCCATTCTTCAGTTTCAGCACTTCCCAAGGTTGTAGGAGAAGGTTGAATTGGCATACCAGATACAGAGACATTATGAAGTGAAAGTTCAAATACTGAAATCTGAATGGGAATGCCTGTCATAGCACCTTTATTATGGTCAGTCAGCTTGTTAGGAAACTCAAAGCTCAGTAAGACTTAGACTGAGAATCATGGGTGTAAGCGTTTTGTTCTGACAGTTGAAAGGAACTGACACCAATAGGCAATGGCCTCCTTAGAGCAATTTATAAATAAAACTAAATAAAGATGAAATTGATGCTGCTAAATGTCAACAGTAAAAATAAAAAGCAAGTTGTTTTACTATCAGCATTATTAATGAATAATAATAATAATACTTTATTACTATTATTATTATTATTATTATTATTATTATTATTATTATTATTATTATTATTATTATTATTATTATTATTATTCAAAATTCCAGGTTAATTGCTTAATGGAATTGTTTCACTCCATGTCACTTAACCTCATAGTCTAATCTGCACATGGTTATAACTATTTTAGCAACATATCTGGAGATAATAAACTGTCCTGCAAAAGAGTTCCATAAAATCAAAGGAGGGAATGTCCCTTTTTTAATGTCATTTGGATTAATATCCTTATGAGATATCACTTATTGCATCTATTACTTCTATTTCACTTGTCTGTATATATAAACCGTTATACATTAACAAACTGCTATATGATTACCTTTTTTCTTTTTTCTTTTTTTTTCACAGTTATAAAAAGGTATACATAAAAAACATGACCAACCTTCTTTGTCAACCCACAAGCCTTTTTGAAAGATTGTGGATATACACTTCCATTAGCTACTGGCTGATTGATTCCACATTTGTGGTGCCATGTCTTCATGTTTTACAGCCATTTAAAAACATTTGAAAAAAAAAAAAAGTCTTAGTTTTAGGTGTCTTTGCTGACATTGGCATAAAAAGTAAAAAGGCTGATTTTTTTGTTATCATAGAAATATCTAATCAAAATGAACCAGTGTTATTATATATGGGCATTAAGGACTTTCTAACAATTTAGGTAACTTTCAGTAGAATCTGATGATTAACTTCCTGGCATATATGTAGCTGGTGGTGTATTTAAAATATTTCATTGGAAAGCTCACATATTGTGTGTTGAGTGAATGTTGAGTAAACATGACCTACAATAAAGGTCTCATGAAAAAAAAGGATGGTTCATGTATGAGATTTTAAATGAATTCATACATTAATGCAAGGTTTTGAAGTATTTTAATGGATACATTTGAAATATGCACATATATTAGTGTGAAGGACACTTCATTTATGTTCAGAATGCCATTCCAAGTCCTTACATGTGTGTTTGTGAACATTCTATCAGTGGAACACACAGTGGAACAGTCATGCAATCACCCAGCAACAGCAGCCTTGTAACTTTAATTCAGGAAGCAGACTTCAGACACCAACCTTTCTTGGCTGATTGACTATATTTAGGTTGAGGATTAAATTGTGTACATTTGTTTTTGTCTCATTCCCTTCATTTAGCCCAGACTGTTCTGTTGCATTGGGCAAAATAATGTCTGTTGCAATGCTAATGGTTCTGTTCCCCAAAGCTGAGGTGGTGATCAAAGTTCTTAGCAAGGGCAGCTGAATATCACTAAGTTGGGCTGTTGTCCTGATTTCTAGCATGAAGCCTTAATCAAGGCTAAGCAATCAGTGGGGCTGTAAGAGTGACTGTGTGGAGGTTGAGGAAGGTGATTTGGGGCTTAGCTGACAGGGAACAGCAGCACTACCATCTCAGCCTGAAGCCAAATTGGTGGTGGTGGGGGGTGATCTGTTCATGCTGTAGCAACTGGCTGAGACCCATTAAGAGCTTTCGTTTTCAGTAAAACATTTGTTTTCTTTAGTTTTGCTATATACAAGACTAATGTAGATAGCAATTAATGAACCTAAGGAAACAAAGTAGCAACATGCTATAGGCATCCCTGCAACTGGGGGAAAGACGACAACAACGAAGAGACGGGAAAACAGAGGAATAGAACAGGGTCGATATGTGACATTATCGGATTCTTCCAAAGCCTATTAGGAATCGTTGAACACAGTTCACACACCATATACATTCTTGGGAGATAGGAGGAAACTAGAGAAATGCACACAGTGACAACAATGCACACACGCACTACCAAACACACCACTGGTTGTGCTGTTTTATTGTGTGCTGCAACTAGAAGTAAACTTCAATTAGAAGTATAATGTTAGTTTACTTGTTATATACTATATGTAGTATATAACATAATGTGGCGCCTCCTGCACTGAATGTAAATGCAATTTCTGCCACTGTGGCTTATCTTTTGTCATGGAAAAATCTAGCCAGACACCACTGGTCACAATCATTACCATCCACTGATCTGTCCACTGTGTGTGGTAATGTCTTCTAGACATAATCCTGGTACACAAATGCTGCACAACATGGAATATCCAATCAATGTGACATCCACTATCATACTGACTCCCTTAAGGGAGATTAAACTTTGTTAGCATTAATTATACACTGATTCACTACAGTGTCTAAAGCATCTGTACACAAAGAGAACAATATCAATGGCACCTGGACACAATAACAATATCTCCTGGACACAATGGCACCCATTAAAGGGTGGGACCGAGGCCAACATGCTGGAAGTGGAAGTAAAGGAAAGAACAAGCACCCGATCCACTCTAACGTCAACCAGAGCATGTGAGCTTGATGTCCAGAGCATGAGAGCTAGATGCCCAGGCCAGGCTGTCCCAAAACAGCAGGTCCCAAAGCATTAGCAATGCATTAGCCTACGCACACCATAAACTGAACTAGAAAGGATCACCAGCAGACCAGCAACTGGGACACAGGCACTAATCGTCCAACATAGGATCCCTTAAGGATTCACCCAAAACCTCCCAATGGGCCTGTGTGTGTTCTTAAATGGAGAGACTGGAGACGATGGGAGCAGAGAAATACAAATCAATACAGGTTTCCCCAGCAGCAACAGGAAACCTGTGCAAGACCAGACATGTAGTTTCAACATTGCAGCCATCCAGTGCACATCCTTACAGCTTCCCCAAAGGGGGAAGACATATTCCAAAAAGAAATGATGTGTTTCCTGGTTTTGTCTATCATTTAGCATAGTCAATCTCTCATAACAATACAGAAAGAAATAACAAAACAAACATGACAGCTAATTTTAGAGATATAGACCACATAAAAAGCCTAGAACATATGTCATAAAAAATGTAAATATTGGATGCCAAGATATAAGAGCATTAATGTTTCATTCTCTCTGAAATCCTTCCCAGTCCAAACAACATGCCAAGTATACTAAAATTTTATATATCTTAATATATAAATGTTGATTATCTGGAGCTGTTAAATACTTTGCCTGTTTGTGTGAGATTCAGTCCATGTTCTTAGATAACAGTAAGTTATACAGTGCTGTAAATCATACAAACAGGTCTATTAGTAACTACTGAACAACTCCACACAGTTTCAGCTGTGTGATGATTCAAGTATGCAGTTCACATTTAGTTAATTAGTGTGTTTGGCTCCCATATATTATCCTTAAAAGTTGCCAAACTACCAAAAAAGCAAACTTGGTGTAAAGTATTTCCTCTAAATGATGTGTGCTTCTTCTGATCTTTTGTCTTTTATCGACTGCTCTCTCAGTTCCACACCTTGTCTTTTGTATTCGTTTTCCATTTGCCTTGTATCACAGAGACAGCTGCCTTTGTTGGTGTTGTCATGTTGGCTATTAAAAGGGTGTGATTAAGGTAGAATGGAGCCACTATTAGTGCGGAAGGTGTTACTAGTGTCATGTTGGAATGTGAGAGGGTGTATAGATGCTACAGATTTACCAGTCATGTGTGTAATCAGCTCAGTCGCTCGCTATGGTTGTGTTCTCTTGGCACAGATGAGGGACATCTCTTCCATTCTACACCTATGTCTTCAGGGCTTTGTTTAAAGCAAGTTAAATGAGTCTGTGATGATGAGAGCTCAGCCAGGCAGAGCAAGTTTTTTTTCTGATTGGATCCCAATAGATGCTGCCTGCATCAAACAAATGAATAGTGAATACCTTTGCAAATCTCTGAAGGCTTTCAAAAGAGAGAGACTAATTCACTTTTAGAGCTCTTTGCCATGTGCTAGAACATCAGCTGCACATGCCTGGTATTAAGCATGGTCCCAATAGGTTAACCATTAGAATCCAAGGCTATATCTGAGGGGTTTTGTCCATAGTTTTATTCACCAAAACATTAAAAAAATATTTATAGCAGACAGTCACACATATCAGATATTGTATTTTTAGGATATCCTAAGATACTCAGATTTGTCTTTGTTTGAGATGTAAAAATTAACATAATTTAAATATTTGTATGAATTTGATCATGTTTTACATTAATTACTTGTGCCTACAATTTCTTGTTTTATTCTTTTTCTTTTGGCTATTAAGGACTAAATAACACTATATATGTCAAAAATCATGTTGGTAATTGATCATTAAGCATATTTTTGAACTGAAAATACAATAATATTTGACAGGTAGTTCCAGGTAGTTCCTTTTTTTTATGTATCAGTATTTTCCTTTTTAAGGACTTTTGTTTTGAAATAAAAAGATGAAAGAGGGCAAAGAAAGAGAGCACACAGCTCCTCCCTTGTCTTTTTGCTCTATAACCTAATATCTGGGTCAGTGACATATGAGTCAGGGAGCACTGCCCCCTCTCGCTAATCAGTTGAGGGTCTTCCTGCAGGTCGAGCATGTACAGAGCAGTGAAGACAGAGCAGTAAACATGCACTGGAATGGCTCTTTGGCTTTAAACTGGGATTTAATTCAGTTGGAAACAAGTGAATTTTAGATGTTTCCCAAGCTGGATTACTGGCACAGCTAATACTCACAAGCTCTACTACTCTCCTCTCCTCTTGACCACATAAACAGGGGAGGTGTTATTTATTGTGCTGCCCGATATTAATTGTTCCACGGACCGGTATCGGTCCGCAGCCTACGGGTTGGGGACCACAGGTCTAAAGAGTCCCATTCTATTGGCAAAGGATGCAACTTCATGTTGCTCAATGCATTTGTTAGAAGGGATTTGCACAAACATTTGGACATATAGTGTGGCTCATTTACTTTGAAATACATATGTATGCATAGATTGAATCTTGAGATTCTCCACATAACATCCCTTGTTAGAATATAGCACGCAGTGTTTGCTAAATTTAAACACAGGACTTGTGTATTTGTTGTATTATCTACTAGGATTAAAGAAACCATATTCTGCATTTTTTCTCACATTTTTTTTTTTTTAGTATGAGGCCGCTTTTATACTGTTTGTGTCTCTTTGGTTATCAGAAACAAAAATGCAATAGCTCCAGCCTCCCTTATCCCTTAGAAGTTGAAAGGCAATTTTCTTAGTGGGACTTTACTTTTATATACTGATTAGCCATAACATTAAAACCACTCACACGTGAAGTGAACACTGTTGATTATATGGTTCGAGTGGCACCTGTCAAGGGAACGGATATACATATTAGGCAGTTAGTGAACAGTCCATTCTTGATAGTGTTGGAAGCAGAAAAATGGACAAGCATAAGGATCTGAGTCACTTGGACAAGAGGCAAATAGCCTGGTTAGGTGACTAGGTCAAAACATCTCCATGTTCCAATTATGCAGTGGTCAGTATCTATCAAAAGTGCTCCAAGAAGGATAACCAGTGAACAGGTCATGGGCACACCAGATTTATCGATGTGATATTTGCATATCCTGCCTCTCCAATTATAGATCTTGGTGCTAGATGATGTAGGACACCTTTTGAAATTTCAAGACAGTTTTTATAACACAACTGCAAAATACATTCTCTGCCCATTAACCATAACATTTCTTAAACATCTTATTGTTCTTTACTTCACACCATACACAATATACACAGTATAGTACACAGTGTTTACTTTTCATCATGCTTGGAATTGTTGACATGTTTCAATAACAAAGTATGCATAAATTCAGTTCATGACTTGATTTTATGGTTGCAGAATCTTTCAAGAGATTTTATTTTTACCACCCCTCTTGTTTAATTAGCCTAACTTTGTTAGCTTAAGTGAATGAAGGACAGAAGGAGAGCGTGCACACACTTTTGTTAAACACTGGTTGTACGCCATTTATCACAAACTGACAAGCTGTCACAAATTGTTATGAATTTTATCACCTCCTTTGTTGCTGTAATGCAGTCATGCACAACGTCCATGCCGCATCTGTATTGGCTGCTGTATTATATTTGCCCTGTTGTGATTCCACACTGTCAGTCAGGTGTGATGGATGATAAATGGAGCCTCTGTAAGATGTGTTTGCTTTTGATCCGTGCTCGGATGTGACATCAGGCATGGATCAGATTTTAGAATTTATGGCATGTCAGTTGCTTTCCTCCTTTAGTGTTCCAGTCCTACAGTGGAAAGTGCACTTCTGTCCACAATGTGCTATTTATTCCATTCTTATATTGACATGCCACTAAGCAAGTGGAAAAATACCCCAATATGCACATAATTTACAGCTAACAGCTGTAAAGTGCCAGTCTATAGGGGCTTGGGCCTTTATAACTGTCTGGCATGTCAGATGAGTCTTTGACTATATGAACTGCCCCACCAGCACAGCTGCAGGGGTCATAATGTTACCCAGGGTGACTGTCCAGGACAAGACTCTGGACAGTAGACTGTTCCCAGAGTGATTCATCATTCCAATGACCATCTTTTCCACAGTCTAGTGGTAGTGTGCTGATGGTCCGTGTAGTGCATAGTGATATTTAGCTTGTGTGCAGCTGCATACAGGAGTATTCCATGGATTATGAATGTTATCCACTGCTATTGTATGGTTCTGTATCTGTTTAGGGCTCAGAAGGTCTGTAGATTTGAACTAAACATGTGCATAGTCAAAAACCAGTGTGGTTAATAGCCAGCTAAATAGCAGAGGTGAATGGTGACTATTAGAGTTAGGCAGATGGTTGACTTGTGTGGGAATATACAATTATTTAGCTGTTGTTATAGTTACCACCTTTTTATAATAACTAATTGTAATCATAAATGAAATAAAACATATTTGCTTAAAAATTGACATAGTTGTAACTATCTATATTTGTATATACCTCAAATGTGCCTGAAAAGTTCTAGGCCATGAATAAAGACATAGCACCCTTATTATCCTAGCTAAACACCAGTGATAGAATTTACTGGTCTCACAGGAGTGCTTCAGCCCCCCCCCCACACACACATATACACAAACATTATATAGTTTACACATATAAAGAGGGAGAGTTTTAATGAATCTTACCATACAAATATGTGTGTGTGTGTGTGTGTGTGTGTGTGTGTGTGTGTGTGTGTGTGTGTGTGTGTGTGTGTGTGTGTGTGTGTGTGTTTTAAATGTGCTGTATTATCATTTATAGCATACGCTTTCAGCATGTTTATATGTGTATAAGCAGAAGTGCATCATGTTGTTTTTTGCCACTCATAAGATTAACGCTTACAACCCGATATCTGCAGTTACATGCAGGTATTCTAAGCTTCATACATCAGGATACATCAGAGTAACTTACAGACACAATTAATGTATCATAATAGACAACAAGACATACCCTATCAATTTTTAAATCCCAGTTTAAATGCCAAAGGAGCTGTCCAATGCATGTTTACTGCTCTTTCCATGTGATCATGCTCAACTTGCATGCAGATTAATGACATCACTGACTGAGATATTGGGTTAGAGAGGAAAACAAGAGAGCTCACATAGCGTTCAAATTTTAGTATAAGGTTTCTTGAAAAGGGAGAATACAGATACATACATACATAATAAAATTCATGTTCTTTTTTTGGTTTATTGGAAACACTCTAGATTTCAACAGGAATTATTTTAAAGAAAAACAACTACAAAATAAAAAATATAAAAATTGTAGGTGCAAGTAAATTTATTTTTTATCAAGACATAGTCACATTCATTCAAATATCTAAATTCTGTTTATTTTTATATCTTAAATAAAGATCCAGGATCTCAATAACAATATCTGGTATGTGTGACTGTTCTTATAAATAATTTTCTATTTTCTATGTCAAACTAAATATTAGCAAATTATATTAGAAACTATTATTTGACATTCAGTCAAAAATTATAATTATAATTATAATTATAACAATTAAAAATTGTAACTGACAGAATGCTTTATAAAGAGTTTTATTTAGATTAAAGGATTAAAGGTTCCTCTGTATAGATAGCAAATAATTGGGAAGAGTGTTCTTGTTATGTGCTCTATAAATAATGTACTAAATAATGTACTATTTGTATGCTTTTCCATACATAGTACTCAGATTATACACTCTACGCCTTCTCTACAATTTTTAATCACATCTCTGGAAGGTCCTGGGAAATGATAACATAATATATATGTATGAAACACGCAGACTGTCATGTGATGTTTCCATGGTGACAGTTCTAGTCTGATTTCCAGATTACGAGAAACGTGATCAAAACACAAACTCATCAATCTTAGCACCAACGCTGAGTCTAATTTAGTCATAGAGGAATGAAAGATACTTATGTTCAATGCATAATTTAAAATAACATTGCCCCCATTCTCTTGTTTCACACACCAGAGAGTTGCCACTGAGTTAAATGCTGTGCTTGAATAAGATCAGTCTGAGCTCATACTCTTTCACCTACTGAGTTTAATGAGCAACAAACTTTCAGACTGTTGCTTTTATGCTTGTATTCCCAATGTTCACAAAACCATATCTTATAGTGTATGTATTTCAGCAACACAAGCAGGACAGTTAAAATTAGCATAGATATACACTGATGAGCCAAAACCTTATAAACCCTTACAAAAGCTGCAAATAACAGTGATACTCTGGTTACAGCTGCACATGTGAAGATCTGGGATATCGGTTAGATGGTAAGTGAATGGTTGCTGCTCATAGTCAATGTTTTGAATGTGAGAGAAATGGTCAGATGTGAAGACACACTGATGAGGGCCATAATGGCTGTTCTGGCCTAATGTCTGGGTGAAAGCGTATGAAAAATAAAGGCTGGTTGTGGAGTATATCTACTGTAGACTCAAAAGCACTGGAATTGGACATTGAGGTGGTCTGGTCCAATAAATAAAGTCTTCTGTGGCTTCACCAAGCAACCTACAGCAAGAATTCCTATCTAGAGTAATGGCAAATTCTAATCTATTTTCATGGCAACTTTCTCTAATACCTGTTCAATGTGACAATAACTGCAAGGAAACAATGCTTCTTTTGGCAGAGCATAAATAAGTCAATTATAATTAATATTCTTCCACTCACATGTGACCACTAAAGGTAGCACTTTCCTGCATTTACAGAACTATACAGAGATACAGAACTATCACTGGTAAGCAGCATGTGGGCTGGACTGGTAGAGTAACATTATAGTATTTTTTATGAATATACAGCATTATGTAGTTCTCGCAAGTGCTGTCCTGCCTGATTCTCCAAAGTCACACAGTGCAATTAGCAGCATACTGAGTGTGATTGAAAAATATGTGGCCGTGAGCTACAGCTTTGGACACACCCTGTGTGTTTAGATGTTTTTTGTTTTTTTTTTCCTGCTGTCATGCTCTAAAGTCATTGCCAGGTAGTGGCAATATAATGCTCACAAGCAGCTAGGTCATATAGGATTATATGGAGGTTGGGAAATTCACTTGATGAAAAGAACAACATATGTCACATTTTTCAGTCCAAACAAATCAGTTTTGAGATCTGTTCCTATTTCCTTAACCTTTACATCTGCAGAGGCGTTTCCACTCTTTAATATGGAAAATCATTGTTGTTATTCTCTTAGATGGTTGTGCCTTTTGCTGAACACTGACCAAAAACAAGAAAGAAAAGAACATTGTTTGAGAATGGTTTCATTTCAGAGAAACATAAAGTACACCATGGAATCAATTTAGCTGGATAAGTCTCTCTCAAACATAATATTTCTGTTATATATCCCTTTTTGATTGACTGCACAAAGAACACACCAGGTTAGTTCATTCCTTCTGATCCCCAACTGTGACTTGCAATGTTGAGGTGACATGGCAGATGTCACATTTATTACAAGTGCAGGTTTGGAGCTTTGGTTCCCCTGAGACTTGGCATTTCTGTGGGCCTGTTTCACTCCGGAGAGGATGCAGCTATCCTTTTCTGATCGCTCTGTCTTGCTAATACAGTGACATTGCATGTTTCTTTGAATCAAATATCAGGGTTTACATTATTTCTTTGTTAACTGAAGCTCCTCTTTATATCAATTTATCTTTTTGGTAGGGTGTTGTTTTAAATACAGTTACACAAAATTATTATTTTCAGGAGATCTTAGGATACACAAATTTGTCTTCATTTGAGAAATTAAAATTTTTAGGAATTTAGATATTCATATGAACGTGACTATTGAGATCAAACATTTTCTTGCCCTACATTTTTGTTGTATAAAAACATAAAAAAAAAAACCATTTTGAGCTGGAAATGCAATTATTTGTATTGATTAAACTGACAAGGATAATGATACGTTATTCAAAATATTCAACAGTGGTCCAAAAAAAAACCCACCTAAACAGCTAATTACTAAGTTTGGAAATTTCTTAATATTGTGATTTTTTTTATATGATATTGTTCTTCTTTAATATGGGGTTTTTGTCAGCGAGCAACAAAATTATTTATCTTAACTGTTTGCTTTTCACAGTTTCTCAGTATTTTAGACACAATGACAAGTAATGTATACAGTGACAAAGAACAATAGGATAAATCATCGATTTTATTTAAATGCCATTTAATTTTACTAATAATTTTCTGGAAAGCCTTGTAGTTAAACAGTGATCTATGGTTTCTACATGAATGTTAAAGATGATCTATGAACAGCACTATTGTTTTTAATAACTTGGTGCATTAATGCAGAATTCTGTTTATGTGTGCAGTCAAGTTTACATATTAAATATTTTATATCTGTGGTGAAGATGGCTCAGTTAGTCAGATTTTTAATCCGAACTATTCAGTTTATAATAGAAGTTCATTGTACCCTGCCACAGTACAAACTCAGCCTGTGCACTCTGGATGCCAGAATGCTCCCTTATTTCCAAGCACACAAGAAGTGAAAGTGAGAAAGTGAAAAAGAGGCTTTTCATACACTGCAGAAGTGGCAATTTTATTCATCAGCCAGACATTTAGTGGTGATTTGTCCCCCTTCCTCACTATGTCTTAGTACACCACCCCCCCCCCCCACTCCCCCCACAACCAACTCCTTGAGAGTGACCTGTTCAGGCTTTTTTCTTCAAGTACTTTTGCTGAGAATTGAATTTTGATGGAGGCTCTAGGAAGCTCATACATTACTGATACCACTCTCACCCCTGCAGTCAGCATTGAATGAGCTTCAAAAAAGTACCTTCTTGTCCTAAATGAAGGCCATGGCCAAGTTCCTACACTTGCACTCTTAAAACCTTGGAGTTCCTCAGTCCTAAACCCACCACAGCGGTAGACAGAACACCACTTTGATTAATTTTCTGAAAAGTGGGTAAGGCCATGCTGAAATCCCTGCCCTGCTCCTGCTGAGCTGAATAAAGCAGTTAGGGCAGTTTACTTGGAGCAATACAGCGTACACAATAGTGGTACCTTAGGTTAAGTTTGTTTTGGACATTTTTTTAACTGAATTAAAGGTTTTATCCTATATGTATTTATTGATTTATTTAATGAAGTCTCTTTTTCAGTTTTTGTTTAGATGAAACTGTCATCCAGAGTGAAGAGGTTGAGTTTAAGCTGTGTATTTTGGCAAGTGCAATGAATTTTTAACATAAATGCATAGTTCTGCTTCGAATTTCTGATTGACTGAGTCATGCTCACAGCTATAACACATTCACAAATCACAAATCAGCTTAATGTTAATGCATTATATGGTTTTGCAGAAGAACTATTATTATTATCATTAGTAGAAAAATAAATGGAATTAATGGAAAATTGGTTTAGTTTATCATATTTATGCAGCTTGCAGCTATCCGGCTCCAAGCCTATTTTGAACGAGCCAATGGTTAAAGTGGCAGGAAAAACTCTTAGATTATGAGGAAAGAAGAAGAACCTATCATCCCTTTGTTGATACTGTGTAGCCCAACTAATACACAAGAAATAAAGAAGCCTGTTACAAGGAAAATTGGACAAAGAGGAGAATAACGCTCAGATAAAGAAAAAGATTGGAGAACTATACCTAACATGAAAAGAAGCCTTGAGTTATAAAAATGGTAGCAAGACAAGTGTTCAGAGTTAAAGAGGAGATTAAACTGGTCTGGAGTCCAGGCCAAAAAGTGCAAGTATGCAGCATCATCTTACTGTGCACAAATTTACAATAGCAACTAGATCAGGGCAGTTTCAAACTTGAAATTCCTTGAAAACCTGCATGACAGACATATCACCCCCTGAAACTAAAAGGTTCTAACTGACATTTTTTTGTCAAAAGTATCTTATTCATATAATCTATAACAACTAATTAAGATTATGTGAGGTGTTTTTTTTTAATTCAATACATTTGGAATTGGATTGTTTATATACAAAACAAAAAGATTCTATCTTCAAATTAAAGCACTTACTTCTAAAAGTTTCCATATCTGCCAGTCAGTGCCAGTCAGGCATGTTCTGCTTCTTTGTCATGTCACAGAAATGCTTCATGCCACAAGCAGATAGACGTATTACAGTGCTTGTCTTTAAAATGAACCAGGCCCAGGGCTCAGAATCAAACATTCAAACATGATGAATTAGAATTTCTTATAAAAATGAGATGTTATTTTAATTTCTAAAATTGTACTTTAGTTTAGTTACCACAATTACTGTGGTAACTATCACAATTACAAAATATCTGTATACTTTATTATTGGTTTATCCCCACCAATTCACAAACAAACCCTTCATTGCAGGATGGAAGGATATTAATTTTGCCTCCACCGCCCCCATTCTGAACTTGCGGCTACTGTCCCCACCATTGTTAAGAGCATTGGCCTGGCCTGGCTCAGCCCAATGTAGTGACATGGGTCCCCTTTTTCATGAGCTCACCATGCGTGGGAGGGGTATTAATGGGGGTCAATGGTGAAATGTGGATTGGTTAGTGGCAAAAGGGGAGGGCCTTGGTGTTCTGATCCTCAGCTACTGAAACTGACCCTTGGGACATGGAATATTACCTCTCTGGCAGAAAAGGAGCCTGAACTGGTGCACGAGGTTGAGCAGTACCAACTAGATATAGTTGGTCTCACCTTGACACAGTGTTGGATCTAGAACCAATCTCCTTGAGAGGGTCTGAACTATATTCTGTAGTTGCCTACCGAGAGTCCGAATGGACCGTGTTCCATACCTTCAGTGATAGGTATCGAAGGGCCAAGTCGGCTATGGCTTTGGTTGTTACTGAGGCAAAATTCGGGTGTGGGATGAATTCAGGGAACCCTGGAAGGTGACTTTCCATCAGCTCTGAGAAGATTCTGCCAAACTGTCAGGCAGCTCATTAGGGGAAAGCAGTTCCCAACAAACAGTATAGTGGAGCTGGGGCGGCTTCTGACCTTGACTATGGGCGTAAAAATGTGGGCGAAAGAACACTTTGAGGACCTTCTCAATCCAACCAGCATGTCTTCCATAGAGGAATGGATGGATGTTGTGGGGCTCTCCTGGCTGGCAACTTCACATCGACAACATGGGGAACATTACATCTGGACTGGACAGGGGTGGCAGTTCCTCTTTTTAAGATGGGGGACCAGAGGGTGTGCTTAAATTATAGGGGGATTAAGCTTCTTATCCTCCCTGGCAAAGTCTTTGCATGTGTATTGGAGAAGAGAGTCCAGCTGATAATTGACCCTCAGCTAGAAGAGGAACAATGCAAGTTCCTTCGTGGCCATAGAACACTGTACCAACTGTTTGTCCTTGTGAGGGTCTTTGAGGGGGCATGGTTGCTCAACCAGTCCACATCGATTATTGGCTCAGAGTAGAGCTGCTGCTGCTGCTTCACGTTGAGAGGAGCCAGCTGAGGTTGTTCGGACATCTGGTTCAGATGCCTCCTTGCATGCTCTCTTGTGAAGTGTTCTAAGTGCTGTGTAACATACAGTAAAGGAAGCTAATGGTTCCTACCAAAATGACCTCTGCACTGGACAAAATATTTAGCACTTTTCTTTTAAACTAACCTGCAGTGCAGTGGTTTGTCTTAAAATGAAGAAAGAAAAGGAATTACATATAAACAAATAATAAAATTAAATGTTTCACAATTGCTCCATCCATACATTTTGAGGTGTTATTTTATTGTTTGAGCCTCAAGCTTTGCTTATTTACTGTAGTTAGAACTATGCTGCAATGCTGTGATTCTTAAATGTTTTAATAAGTTAAGACACTTACATTTAAATGTCCATTATTTTAAGAAGCTTTGAGGAATAGTTTTAAGAAGTTTTAAGAAGTTGGATAGGATAGAAGATAGAAAAGTGTGTGTGATTAATTACACATATTGTCTTCCAGTTATTTTATTAATTCACAAATATATATTTCATTTATTGTGAAGATGGGTGATTATCAAGTTTGTAAACATCATTTGTGCCCACCCAATTACATCAACTCCATTGACTCCACTTTAGTGATTAAGCCAATCCTTCCAAAACCAGGACACAGTGACCTTCAGGGAATTTTGTAAAATGACCACCTATCTCCAGTCCATTTTAAACATTTAATTTCACAGCATGACCTCTGAGCATGTAGAGCCCCCCGCTTTGACAGTTTAGATTTATAAACCTGGAGAGAAAGCTTAGCAGAGGCAGGTAGGGTTACAGCCTGCACACTGGTTCAGCCACTGATGTAATTTTGCAAAGAAAAATTGCAAATATTTTTGTATTATTTATGAGGCAAAGCAGTATGAACTACAATGGCCAATGCCAGAGTTATATCAGGATTTTGATAAAGTCAAAAAGTGCTTGAGTGCAGTTTTGAGACCATTTGAATTTCAGTGTACATCAGTGGGGGTTATTTGATACAGTCCACAGCTCTGGGCTCTGTTTACAAAAGTAAAATCAGTCCATACTGCAGGTGATATTTATGAAGATCCATATACAGATATGCATTTATCAAGTGTGCATATGATTGGATTCAGATGAGCCAGGTCACCATTTAAAGGAACTTGTGTCAAGTTTTTTATATTTATTTTCAAATCGTCAAAGTCAAGGTTAGTTCACAGCATTATTCAACCAATAGAACACATAACATGAAAACAAACAATGCAAAATGTTGCTATTTCTAGTGAAAGTTAATTGAGATCTATAGCTAACAGTCTAGATCACCAACTCTGCTCATGTCAATCTACCACCCTTGGAGCTCCAACCTGACTGAGTTTAAATGAGAATGAGAATGTGAGTCTTCTTCACAAAATTCCTTTACCTGTATCCACAAATGTAAGTGGGGTGGGCAGATAAACACCTCACAAAGTTCATGTCAAATTTCTTAAGGAGCAAGTATAATTGTTTAAAAGTAGATATGCAACATGAAGAAGCACTGTGCTAACTAACTGTGCACTCTTTATAAAAAGGCTGTTACAAAATGTTATTTGAGCAGTGCCACAGATGAAGAATTTTTAGTTCCATAAAACAATAAATCCACAAATACATCTATGGAAAATGGTTCTGGAACCAAATAGAGAGAATCTTTTGTAGCATTGTATTTTAACAGATCAGGCCTTGATAATCCAATCTATTACATAGACTTAAAACAAGCTTAGAAATTAGTAAATATGCAGAGTAAAGCCTACCATTTTACAAATTGGTCTGACCATCATTGCATTCTGAATCTGTGTTAAGTCTGAACTCTGACAGGTTTACCCAGCTTGAGACAAAAGGGGGAAACAGTAATGACAAGGAGTCAAAGCTTTTATAGTTGCTGCATTGACATCAGTGAGCAGTGTTTTAAAACAGTGGAGGCAAAACATGGTAATTAACCAGACTCGCTCTGCTAGCTCCAAATGCCTTCCTGGCACTGTGTCCTTAATGGAGGATGGACAAATCACACTAGCATGTTGTTCTTCCCCTCCTTATGTTCAAAAAATGTCCTGGCAGGCTGCAGTGTGTGACATATTTCAGTTTTTAGGGACGCTCTGAGAGGATTTAACACTTCCATGCTCTCCTGCTAGGGTGCATGGCACTTGAAGAAATCATGTTAGCACCGCAAATTCATTCAATTTCATATAAGAAGCATTCCTCCTCCTGTTCATTTTCTCGCTTGGCAACATGAAGGGCTTCCTGTATGCAATCCTCAATTACCAAATGATATGAGGCTCCATTTCCTGCTGGAATTTGGTGCTAATACATGTTTCCAAATTCCAGTTTAGTTCCTGCTTGGCATTTTGAAGGATACTCTTCATTGTTTGGTTTTGTTTTATTGTTAGAAAAATCCATTGGGACTGTGGATTTGCTGGTGCACACTGCTGTGTTTCAGACTATTCTCAGACCTATTTTACCACATGTTAGGCAACCAAAGTTGCATATTCCCATGTGTCAGAATAATTTATTATGAGACGGAAACATTTCACATACCAGCAGACCATTCACCATAGACTCTTCACTTACAGTTGAAATCAGTAATGTACATACACTGTTTCAAAAGATGCATAGCCTTTTTCTCGCTGTCTGATCTTAAATCAGACTAAACCTTTCCCGGTTTGTCAGTTAATGCTTTGAACCCAGTTACATGGTGGTATTCTAAGCTTCATAACTGAGAATCTACAGCTGATACACACATATGATGAAAAGGGATAATACTGTTTAATACATAAATAACACAAATAATAAAGAACATTGAAACATTTTTAGACCACTGTCATGTACTTCCAAGAGTTTATAATTATAAAGATGCTTGTCAATGTTTTTGACTGGGATTTGAAACAACAGTGAAAGATAATTTGATTATAATATTAATCAGATAACACTAATAATAACACTGTGGACAAGATGCTTAAGAAATATGAATGAGATTATAAAAATAAAAACAATGTAAAATTGGCAGGAGATTTTAGGTGCTACACTAGTAGTTCTTGTGAAATTTGTAGTTTCATTGGCTTCTGTAGGATGGGTTTCAGACAGTTTTTTTGCTGCAAAAAAACCCTGGCAACCCTGATCTCCAGTCACTTACTGTGCAAGACTCAGGTGCAATGTGAATCACACAAGCGTGTCAAAAGCAAGTGAGGATGGCAGCAAAATAGAAGAAGGTTGACATAAGGAGCTATTTTTCAAAAAATCTTTTAAGTCACTTAAAGTCAAGGTTACTAATGAAATGAGTCCATCATAATGCCATTAATGGCAGTGCTAGGCTTTGCCAAACAGCATACAGCAGGCTAAAAACATTTATAGCTATTGTATGTTACTTTGTTGGTTTTGTGGAAATTTTGCAGCTCCATCTAGTTTGATTATTGCTGATGTATGAGACCTGTTCCATTTGTATAGTATTCTGTGAATTAGTACTTAAGATCATTCGTTAACATGTTTCCACTTATAAATGAACAAGTACACATTATTGACAAAGTACTTCTTGAAGTGGATTTTCCCTGCAGTTCAGCACCTAGACACAAGAGGTGTGTGCATTAAAATAACAGTATTACATAATAATAGGAAGAAAAAGTAATAATGATAATAATAAAAAAATACCAATCATTATTAATAATAATTTTCTTATTTCTATTGTTGATTATATTATTTTGTATACCCTCATACCAGTATTACTACTTACTTGTTTCTAGTCCAGTCAAATTGGACACATTATGACTTGACCATTCAAACTTTGAAATCAATATAATCCATAAACATCTCAGAAGATTGGTGGTGGTGAGAGCTCAGACCTCCAGTTCTATATCTCAGGTGGGTTCCTGCAGACAGTCTGTGATGCCACATACAGCAAGGTTGCTGTGATTGTGTGCATTCTGTCACCAAAGCTTTACTACACTGCACGCCTATAAAATAGTCAAAAACAAAATCAGTTTCCATGCTATTGGAATTCTGTCTGTGGTTGTAGATTCAGTAGATGAGACTTTTATTCCAATAAACACTCCCAGACACAGTGGAGGTTGGTATTCGCCTTCTTCATGATACAGAGGAAAGTGAGAAAGAGAACACAAAAGAATGTGTCATAGACCTGCATGGAGAAAGGCAGGTGGGTTTGAATGCCCAAAATATTAGAAATTTGTTTTCTTTCATTTTTATTTTTTGATAAAAATATTTCACAACAACAATGACAAACATACAAATGAAATAAACAAAAATAGCAGGAATTATTAAGTAATTAATATAGTTTTTTTCCAAATAGATTTCAGAATCTGATTTAAACACTTTCCTATGTTTTTTGAGCATAATAGGGAATAAATACTATATACTTAAATCCAAAGTTGAATCCTTGTTTGTGGTTCAACTGAGCATGCTGTTTGGGGTGGAGGAGTCAACAAAGTCCTTCTTTGAACTTGTTTTGCGATGCTCAAGTCCTTCTTTATATTCTATAAAAGATTGATCACTTTCAGGAAGCTCGCCCCTAATCATTACATATTATTAATCAAAATTATTGCATTTTCTGCTCAAAAACACTCATGCTCTCCAAAGTGTTTTTTAGTTCTTATAAGCAAGAAAACTTGAATTGTACAAGAATTGTAGGCACAAATATATTTTTTGTCAAAACACGGTCACATTCATACAATAAATGTATGTCAAAATAATAACAAAATTATTTCTATTTGCTAAATGCCAGAAATAATGAAAGAGAGATTTTAGAGACTTTTTATTACATACTACAAATAGGTTAATTGATAGGTTATCATTTGAGTTATATGGAGGCACACCTCAAATGCAATGTTTCCTTCATCATGGGAAATACAAAATTAATGAGCCATGATGTCAGGATTGTAGAAGTCTGATTCATCCTTGGGTACAATTTGCAGATGCCAGAATGGGCCACATTCATCTGTTCAAACAATTATATGCAAGCAGCAAAAAAGCTTTTTAATTTTTGACATGTCCTGACCAACCAACATCATGCCCTGTCCCTCAAAGCCTCTCAGCTGTATGTTGTTTTTTCTGCTGTATGCTCTGTCATTTTCTGTCTGTCTGTTTCTCCATTTGTCTATCTCTGTCTCATTCTGTCTGTCACTGTCTCACTCTACCTTTTCTTCTCTGTATTGCTCCATCTCTTTTTCTTTAATTCACTCTCTCTTTGTTTATCTTCTCTCCTTTATTACATCCATCTAGCTGTGTTTTATCTTGTTTTCTTTTTTCTATTTTATACTCTCTCTCTCTCTCTCTCTCTCTCTCTCTCTCTCTCTCTCTCCTCTCTCTCTCTCTCACTCATCTGTCAGACATGGCCCCGAGTGGATAGAAAATGGTGGAGGGTGCCAAATGCTCTCAGTCAGAAGATAATAGTCTCTTAAATACTCAACGACTGTCTGCCTTCACTCTACTGGCACAGAGACGTATTGTTCTGTCTTTCAATGGACCAAAAAAAAAGCCCTGAATTATGAATATGACTCCAAAAGCAACCACTACTGTAAGAGCTCCTCTCTTTAAAGTTGGAAGTTACAATTAATGCTTCCTTTTAGTATTTACATATCTAATTACAACTATTTGGCACATTAGTAGGAAGTGACCATGATGAACACACACAACAGACATAGACATGCTGAAATAAAGGGCTGCTTATATGCAGACACAGACTAAACACACTTAGAGAAGAAAACAAGAGGGCAGGGCTACAAAGGAGGCACAGGTGGGGACACTGATGAGGAGGCTGGGCAAAGGTGGAGACAAGAACATAAACAAAACAGATTAATGTGCTGGGAAGCACATTGGAAAACAAAACAAGACAGGTAAACAGAGACAGCCAAGGAAAGTGAAGGAACCATGTATTTACAGTATCAACAATGCAAAAAAATTATTGTGGACAATAACATGGTTAATTCTGTGTTATCCAGGTTCATTATTTAGGGGTAGAAACAGCAAATGCAGTAGATGTATTTGCATAACAACTGAAAAACAATCCACTCAAAATGTGTGCAAATTAATTAATTTGTTGAATGGCAATATTTTTTTTTAATTTAGCACCATTTTAGATGTGTTTGGCACAGACCTTTTTCTTCTATGGATTTCTTTGATGATCCTCAGGAGACAATTGTAAAGGCCACTGATTTTCCAAGCTGCTATTTTCAGAGCCACAAATCCTGAACATACAATGGATTTTTCAGAAATAACAAAAGAAAACAAATTCCCATTATAATCAGGGAATAAACAACACAAAATATATAGTACTTAATTAATGTACTATAATTGGATTAATGACTCTGGCACTGTTCAAGATGGCTGCCTCTCCAGTAGCTCTGTAAATGTAGCTCATTTTAACCTCTTTTCTCACTTTACCACATACTTTGCCCTTCCAAAGTGTGTTCTTATACAAATCCCATGGATATTTTCAACTCTGAAGATGCATCCAGGAGCCAGTTTTCTCTTGTATTCGAGAGAGGAGCTGCTGGCCCTGAGAACAAAGGGACACACTGGGATCGGGTGTCTTCCATTTATTGACACAATCCTGTCTCCGAGGTCTACAGACAATTCCTTTAACTTAATGGCTTGGTTTATGCCCCGACATGCACTGTCAACTATGGAACAGCTGAATTTACTCCATCTACTCCATTCAAGCACTAGAAACATCTGAAGGATGCGGAAACAAGATGCACCTGAGCTCAATTTTGAGTGCCAAGGCAACATAAAATTGTTATATTTTTGTTTTCTATTTTTAATAAATTTGCAAAGATTTTAAACCAATGTTTCTCACTTTGTTTTAATGAGTAATTGCATGTAAATATTGAGGGGAAATGAATTGAATGTGGAAAAAAATAATGTGCTGTAAATACTTTCCAGAAGTGGATGTGTTTATCTGTATGAATGTATATATATGGAAGTAATAACCTGATAGTATAGTCTATATTTTGTAGTAATTACCTGATAAAAATATACCTATATAGTAATAAAATGATGAGAATTACTATACTATAGGGGGAATAAAGAATTAAAATTAAGCTGTTTGAAATACAGCATTCCACTCTGTCTGCCTGTTTTGATCATCTGCTGATTGGTTTCATGCAGCTCTTCTAGATGAATCTGCAGTACCAAGAGACAGAATTGGGTTTTTAAATATCAAGGACTTTCGAGTGAGTGAGTTTTCAAGTGAATGATTACAGGATTGATTTTAGGCCATGCTGCAGCTGAGTGGTTTTGAATATTGCTTAGTGTTATTCTTTTAACAGTGTCCAAAACTGTACACACAAGGCAACTTGTAGTATGTGTCTGTTGCATGCTAATTTATTGCATTTGTCTTTGTGCTTCTGAAATTTTAACTCTTTAATACATTACACATTGCTGCATATCAAGTAGTGTTATCAAACATTTAAACAATCTTTATCCTTTAAAGAGGAATTACAGATTTCTTAAACCTTCTACATATTTTGAGATGTAAATATAGGCATTCAAAGTGGTTTTAGTGTGTAGTGATTCATTGTAGAAAGGCTCTGGTTTAATAATAGTGTTGGTGGGAACCAAGGGCCAACATGACAACACAAATATAGCCTTTTGTAGAATTTATAAACCAAGTTTATAAACAAGTGAATCTCAGAGTTATATATGGAATGTTGATTATGGTGAAATAGGGGGAAATCTGGCAAAACATATTGTTAATATTGTGAAAATATCTTTTCATCGTTAATTAGTTAAAATGTAGTAAAAAAAAAAATTTGGATGATACAAACAAGGTTTATATGATTTTCACTTTCACTTCATGGAATTTTACCTCTCTGGTTGTAAAGGATCCCAAACTGGTGCACAAGGTTGAGCGGAACCAGCTAGATATAGTTGATCTTACCTCTACACAGTGTAGGATCTCGAACCTCTCCTCAAATCTCCTCGAGAGATATTCTATTCTGGAATTGCCCATGAAGTGAGGCCTAGGGTAGGGGTGGGCTTATTGATAGCTCTCCAGTTCGGCCTCTCTGATCTGAACCCAATTGGTGTTTTATTATTGGATTTCTGTGCTCATTTCACTTTATTCATAAGGAACACCATGTTCAAACACAAGGGTGTCCATAAATTAACTTGGCATGAGGATACCCTAGGCCACAGTTTGATGATCAACTTTATAGTTGTATCATTGGAATTGCAGCCATGTGTTTTGGACACTTGGGTGAAGAGAGGATCTGAGCTGTGAGTTGGATGAATTGTGGTGAGTTGGATCAGGTGGAGGATGAGGATGCCAGACAGACTCAACAGACCTAAATGTGTGATGAGGGTCTGCTGAGAATGGCTGGCAGAGGAACCTGTGAAGAATGTCTTTATCTCCTATATCCAGCATAGCTTTGATTGCATCCCAAGGGAGGCAGAGGACATTGAGTCCCAATGGATCATGTTCCATGACTCCATTGTTGAGGTGGCAAATTGGAGCTATTACCACAGGATTGTTGGTGCATGTTGTGGCAGCAATCCCTGAACTCAATGGTGGACATCCCAAGTAGAGTCATGCTGAAGAAAGAGTGCTGTTGGGCCTGGTTGGCTTTTTGGACTCTAGAGACAGCAGATGGGTATTGAAGGGCCAAGTGGACTGTGGCTTCAGCTGTTGCCACAACTAAATTTGTGTAGTTCAGTGAGACTACAGAAAACGACTTTCAGTTAGCTTCGAGAAGATTCTGGCAAACTGTCAGGCAGCTCAGGAGAAGAAAGCAGTTCCCATCCAACACTGTATATGGTGGGGATTGGGGACTGCTGACATCATCAGACAGTGGAAGGAATACTTTGAAGACCTTCTCAATCCCACCACCACATCTTCCATAGAGGAAGCAGAGCTTGGGGGCTGGGGAGGGGACTTGTCCATCACACAGGGTGAGGTCACCAGGGTAGTGGCAGGGCACCAGGGGTGAATGAGATCCACCCAGAGTTTCTCAAGGGTCTGGATGTTGTGAGGGTGCCCTGGCTGACACATCTTTGCAACATCACATGGACATCGAGAGTGCTGCCTATGGATTGGCAGACAGCGATGATGGTTCCACTTTTTAAGAACAGGGACTAGAGGGTGTGCTTCAACGACAGGGGGATTACACTACTCAGCCTCACTGGTAAGGTCTATACAGGGGTACTGGTGAAGGGAGTCTGGATGATGGTTGAATCTCAGATACGATCAATGCAGGGAGCCTGGTTTGCATGGCAGGCAGTAAGTCAGAGTTTCATTTGGGCATAACCAAATGGCGGAAGGTGTCTGATTCGGTGGCCTTAGAATTACACATCTGCTGTTTGTGGATGATGTCATCATGTTTGCTTCATCAGGCTGGGACCTCCAGTTCTCAATTTACTGGTCAATCTATGTTCCCATTCTCACCTATGGCCACCAGCTTTGGGTAGTGACTGAAGGCATGAGATCCCAAGCACAAGTGGCTGAAATAAGCCACTCTCCCTTAGAGATAGAGTGAGGAGTTCAGTCATCTGGGACGGATGCCCTTGTGATTATGTATCTCAGCTGGTCTGGGAATACCTCAGAACCCCTTCAGAAGAGCTAGAAGAGGTGGCTGCGGGGAAGGAAGTCTGGGCCTCTTTGCTTAGGCTGATGATTTCACTTGTAGATTTAGAGACATGAAACTCTTTGGACTGGTTCTATTCTCAGGAATGATCCAGAGATTAAAATCTTACTCTGGTTGGAAGGTGTGCTGCACTAACATGAGTGTCTATTACCTCATGCGACAGAACTGGCTGTTAATGTTGTAGGGCTCTATTATTTCCACGATTATGCACTTCTGCTCTTGTATATTTGGGAAAAATAGTTAAAGAAACCAGATATTGGTATTTTCAGGTTGATATTTTTAGGATATCTTAAGATACTCAAATGTATCTTCCTTTGCAATGTGAATATTAACAGGATTTAGGTATATGTATGACTTGAGCATGGTTTGTTTCCACTCTCTATGAAATGTTAACTTCAGGTTAAATGTGTCTGGTATTTTGGAACTGTATTTAAAAGTTTATACATCCAACAATAAAGACAGTAGTCTCGAAGTGTTTTTGAAGTACAGGCCCAAAGCTAAAGAGAAAGTCCAGGCACTCTCCTGGGCTCTAACAGTGAAATCAGTTGTCCAAACATTAATTATACTGCAGAAACTAATAAATGTGTGGCTTGTGATAGTTACAGATGACTTGCTGTCTGTGAAAGCCACCCTTCACAACTAATGAAGGAGCAGCTATATCTCTGTTTTTGCAGTTTGTCCTCTAAATTGTGAAGGTTCTTGGTTAAAGAACATGACAGACAGCTAAGTTCACACTGTGGCAACACATTTGGACAGTTAATTACACAGTTATCAGCCATTCTAACATTTAGTTAGATTTTGATTTGATTTGATTTATTTTATTTTTATTTTCTGGACTGATCACAATAATTGATAATTATTCATTCAACAGTATAATACTATGGAGGACAAAAAATGACATACATATAAATGAATCAATGAACAAATAAATAGCTTGATTAAAAAATATTTTAATAACTAAATAAATGCACAAATAAATAATTTAATAGATATATAGATAAAAATAGATGCAAATAAATAAATAGATACATAAAGATGAAATTAATAAATTAATTAATGAAATTTTTGTCATGAAAAAAAGAGATTTTTAAATTAATCTATTTCTACTTCCATATGCATCATCTTTTATTTTTTTACTTTCTGTATTTCTACTAGTGCATGTGTTCCCTCTATTTATTGTGGTGAGCTGTATACGTTTATGCACTTTGAGGAGAGCTCATTTGAAGTGCTCACAAATCCTGTCAATCCTATGAACAACTGTATTCGCAAGAAGATCCTACAGAGGAACAGGATATCCTAAACAGGAAATGTTTGCAATCTAGCAGGCTCAGGATGGGAAAGCAATCTAGTCTATCTTCTCATCTTCAACTGCTACCTCTGCATGCTTATAACCAAACACTAACAGCATCACATATAAAAAAAACAAAACTTTTTGCCTTTAGACTTATTAGAAATGTACAGTTAATCATTACTTTAGAGCTCTATCAAATAACCATTCTGGAAAGCAGAAAAGTACATTTACTCAGTTCATAGTTGTACCTACTTAAGTATATTCTGTTTCAAGCATAATGTATCATCAACATCCTAAATATCAGAAGTTTAGCATCTATTGATAACTCCCCTACTTTTGTTTGCTCGGTGTAGTTCAATTGATTATTTTATCATTTTCATTAAAGTCATCTCTAAAACGTATTAAAAAAATTAAATCAAAAAGTTAAAAGATTCCCCCTCCTTAAAAAAAACTATAACATGCATTTGTGTCTGGCTATAAACAGGATTGTTTCATGGACTCATGCAAAGCATGTCTTAAAAGCATTTGACACTAATTTAAGTACCTTTGTCATGGCAAAGGTATTAAATTATTCATGTGTGCACTTATTTATTTATTAATTTTATATTGATTTATTAAACAACGTTTACATTTATATTTATGGCATTTAGCAGATGCCTTTATCCAGAGCGACTTACAAAATTCACTCAGAAAATATCCTTATCTAGTAGACAAGGCTACAATCTAGAATCTAAAGCTGTTTGGTTCTATATTGATTCATTTACACTTATGTCATTTTCTGACCTCCATTTAATACATGAACTGCAGAACAGGGATTTTAAAATGGTGTTGAAAATGTGTCAGACTTTATCAACGTAAGAAATAATGTATAGCCAGTCTGAGCACTATTGTCAGTAGGAGTGAATTGGTTCCATGTTCAATTCATTTAACATAATCATGACACTAATAAAAACATGATAATCGTTGTAGCCATTTGTGATACTGTAAAAATAGGTTTTTAACTCTTTAACTCTTACAACCTAAGATCTGTACTTTGTGGGCAGTTAAATGTCATTTTCTAGGAATCATACCAAGATCAGAGTAATCTAAAGACATGAAATGCATATCATAATAAACAACAAGACTATTTAACCATAGTTTCAGCGAGACTACAAGATTACACCTAAAACTTGTTTCCAAATGAATTAACTCCCAGTATAAATTCCAAAGGAGCCTTCCAGAGCATTTTTACAGTTCTATTCATGTGTACATACTGCATGCTGACTCTGGCTAATCAGTGAGAGCGGGTGCGGCTAATGATGCTACTGACCCAGATATTGGGTTATAGAGGAAAATAATTGGGGATGGGGGGGTGTTTTAAACAAGTTTTAGCTGTAATCTTGTAGTCTCGCTGAAACTTCATTTTACAATAATGAGACAACCATGGTTAAATAGTCTTGTTGTTTATTATGATATGCATTTCATGTCTTTAGGTTACTCTGATCTTGTTGTGATTCCTAGAAAATGACATTTAACTGCCCACAAAGTACAGATCTTAGGTTGTAAGAGTTAAAGAGTTAAAAACCTATTTTTACAGTATCACAAATGGCTACAACAATTATCATTTTTTTATTAGTGTCATGATTATGTTAAATGAATTGAACATGGAACTAATTCACTCCTACTGACAATAGTGTTCAGACTGGCTATACATTATTTCTTACGTTGATAAAGTCTGACACATTTTCAACACCAGTTTGAATTTTAAAATCCCTGTTCTGCAGTTCATGTATTATATGGAGGTCAAAAAATGACTTAAGTATAAATGAATCAATATAGAACCAAACAGCTCTTCTCTTTCTTTAAACCATGCTGAGAAGGGATAACAATGATAACAAAAACTAAAATAATAATGGACATTTGAGTGGATATTCATTTTTTTTATTTTATAAGATGTAAGATTTTAAAGAACTTATTGTTATACATTTGTGAAACTAATCATTACAAACAATAGATCAAAGTATTTGCATTTTTAGCTTAAAAACACTCTGGACAGTCAATTTCCAACCGGCCATCTTATTTAAATAACAAGGACATACCAATGCATGTGAACATTTTTGGTTATTCTATGGACATTTGTACCAGACAACCATACAGTATATTTGAGTTTATATGTATCAAGTTACAGTGTCTCTTTAGTATAAACATCGAACAACTGACTGAAACCTACACATTACTATTGATGTATTCAGAAGACTTGGTCCCGCCAAGTGTACTTTAAAACATCATTGGTTGATTCATCATTGTTTCTTAATTCTGACATCCCAGTTAACACTTTTTGGTTAGTTGAATATAACATTATAACAACACTAACTCCAATAACAGTCATTCCAATGGAGAAAACTAGTTTGTGAGCAAAGCCTCTTCGTGGTGGTCTGCTTTACGGCTGCAGTCTGTAATCCACATCATTTCAGTTCAGTGGCAATAGGCTGCTTATCTCTGATCCCATACGCTTCATATTGCTACTGAAGTTTGCTTCTGCTGAATGGGTGGTCAGCTCAATCTCTGGCTCTGTGTGACACAAGTGGTAACATAGAGTCTGGCGTGGGCTAAAGAGCAGGCCAACTGATCCCTATAGCCTGCTGCCCAGCACATCTACATTGGTCCAGATGCCCCAGAGCTACAGAAAATGGTTAGAAGATGACTACAGTGAGATCTCTAAAACCCACACTTGACCTGCTGTAGAGAGAAGATGTATCAACAAATGTCCATTCTCAGGAGACTTGGAGATTATATGGAAAGTTAACCTGAGGAATGGAATCAAATTTGTCTTTTGAACTGTATTTGTTAAATTATTGTTTGCAGATGTGAGCCTTTGCTAGATTTTATATAATGGACTTACCTACCTAGAAATTAGATTTACTTTGATGTCTAGATCTATAGTTTTAGTTCTGCTATTCTATTTATATGTAATTATATATTTGCATAATAAATTACTTGATTAATTACATTGAAATTTGATGCAAGCCTAAAAATCACAAGTATGCAGTATGATTTGATGGATAATAACTCACACCTTTCCTATTGACTCTTAGCACTGTCTATTTTCAAACATGACATGTCTTTCTCCTCTCATCTTCAGTATGTAGTCATTGCCCATAGACATGCAGCCTTAGGCATATAGTTCAATTTCATATGATGGTTGACTCCATGACCTCAGTGTTGCAGACTGTATGAACTAGTGACCATTTCTTGAACTAATGAGTGTGACTCTGTACTGGAAATGTACTGCAGTATTCACTCTTGTGTTAACACAACATTATTTTGAGCTTTTGGGAGAATAACAATAGTGCATTAAATAATGAAAGAAAGATTTTTAAAAATATATTTTTAGGAATGGATAAGGAATGATAATTAAGAATGATAATTCAATTTCATTTGAAATTATGGATTAAGTTAATTTAATTAAAGTTTTAGGTTATTCTAACATCTATCTAATTTTTCTCCTCCCCACTAGCACTCTACCCCTATCACATTTACATTTACATTTACATTTACATTTACATTTATGGCATTTAGCAGACGCCCTTATCCAGAGAGACTTACAAAAGTGCTTTGCTGTTCACTCAGAAAATATCCCTTGCTAATAGACAAGGCTAGAATCTAGAGATTCCTCACACTTAGATCCTGTTGAACACAAATGTCTTTATTGAGTTAAATACTCTTGAAACAGAAGAGTCTTCAGTCTGCGTATGAAGACAGTGAGGGACTCAGGTGTTCAGACCCCCAGGGGAAGTTCATTCCATCATTTTGGTGCCAGAACACAAAAGAGTCCGGAAGCATGTTTTCCTTGCGTCTGGAGGGATGGTGGGTCAAGCCATGATGTACTTGAAGCTCAAATGGCTCTTGGTACAGCTTGAGTAGATATAGATACATAAGATGCTTCTGAGGAGAGTGCACCATCTACCCAGATAGAGTAGTAAATTAGACTCTGGCTGCCAATACCATGCAACAGCATGATCCAGGATTCAGAGCCACAGTCCTCGAAAGATAGTGGCAGTGCATGAGACTGCTGAGGGACTTGAAGCCCTAATAATTTGTATTTTAAATTCAACCATCTAAAACTTCTTAATTTGTTCAAATGAAATGTTTTTAACTTAAGGAATTCATTTATTACAGCAAAAAGTTCAGTTGATGACACCTAACACCCTTGAGCAGGCTGTTATGGAGGCTGAGGATATACTGGGTGCCTGACAGCCAGCCTTTTTCTAAACTGTAGAAGAGGAAGAGGTTGAGAGCAAAACTACATGCCAAGTGTTTACCTCATATCCACCACCCAGTTCACCCAAGTGTTGGCACTGTAAGAAGAATGGACACAAAGCCAGTCACTGCTGTGAACCAGAGCCAGTGGGAAATGAAAGAGGGACCACCCAGTGAGGGGTGAATTTCCTGACATGCTCTGTTGGGGCGAGGAACAGATTCCTCTCACTATGCAGAGAGACAGCACTCTGTCAATGAATATGTGTGGCAGTTGAGAGTCAGCTGAACCCCAGGAACATTCTTCCTCTGATCTGATGATACCTGAATGGCTAGCTTCCAGGGTGCCAAGTGAAACCCCATGTGTTATGCAGGCATGCTCATGAGGCAGCAGAGGGGCTCAGTGAAAATATGGGACAGAGACTATGGATTCTGCTGGACTCATATGTTGAATTGTTTGCAGCAGGAGAGGAAGATTGCACACAGACAGATCTAATGCAACATCAAACACCAGACAGATGAACAGGAACTTAAAAAGCCTGCTTAAACGGGGGTCACTGAACCTTCCAACACTCCATGGTCTGTTCCGGACTGTTTTTTTTTTTTGTTTTTTTTTTGTTTTTTTTAATACTCCTTCCCGCTTCCTTGTATTGATGAAACTCTGGATAGGGTTGCAGAATCTTCATAGTTCAGCTCTCTGGACCTCTGTAGCTGCAGGTTGCGCTTGCACCTGATGCTAAGAAGAAGATGGCATTCATCTTGTTGGCAGGGTTATGGCATTTCTAGGTGATGACATTCAGATTATGTAATGCCCCAGCCACCTTTAAGCACTTGATGGAGTGGGTCCTGGCTGGTCTAACCAAATAATTGTGTATGCATTTTGTACCTAGATGATTTTGTTTGTTGCAATCAGGGCTTCTAACTTGCAAATTCATCCCAAGAAATGTCGTCTTCTCCAATGCAAAGTCTGGTTATTTGGCAATTTAGTCAATAGTAAGAGTGTGGCTACCAATCCTGAGAAAGTGAAGTGCCACAATGGCCAACCAAAAAAAGATTTGGAGGAGTTTCCTGAGCTTGGCCTCCTCTTTGTTCATTTCACAAAGTGGCCTGAAGCATGTGCCATCCCAAACCATAGTGCAACTGCCACTGCAGAGTGGCTTCTGAGTTTTTCAGTTGGTTTGGTTTACCTGAGGAACTGCACAGTGACCAGGGGAGAAATTTCAAATCTCAAGTAATGGTGGAAGTGTTTCAATGGTTGGGGATTCATAAGACACTGATTACACCCTGACAACCACAGAGTGATGGGCTGGTGGAACGCTTTAAACAAACAGTCACAACACAGCTAACCATCATCAATGATCACTATCAATAGAATTGGGATATCCCCCTGGTGCTGTGGGCATGACACACAGCAGTGCAAGAGTCTACAGGTTTCACACCAGCTCAGTTGATGCTGGGCTACAAGTTGTGTTCATTCACAGACCTGATTTCTGGGCTGCCCCCAGGAGCTGAGGAAGTAATGGCAGAGGCACAGTACATAACAGAGCTCAGAGATTGCATGGAGGCAGCAGCTTGGATGTTAAAGTCAGAGGGATGCCAGCCTCTGGCAGAAGCAAACATATGACGTGGTGTCAAGATGAGTCACTAACCATGGGTTCTCATGTCTGGTTGTTCAGTCCAAGAAGGAGGAAAGAACATTGCCCCCAAACCCCAGTCCAACTGGGAAGGGCCGTGTGTGGTTCTGGAACACCTCTCTGGAGTGGTGTGCTGGGTTCATGTGGGACAAAGAAATGTGGTGGTCCACTGGGCTTGCTCCCGCCAATGTCCAATGGGCTCCCAGCTACTATTATTATATATTGGACAGAGCATTAACAAGAAACTCGTTGTGAGGTCACCAGGATAGACAACGTTTTAGGGGAAACTACGTGGCAGCTCCACTAATGGACTTTAGGAACCTGCAGTGTACACTGTGTTTGGGACAGGAAAAGGCAGAACAACAGTAAATGGTATTCAGTCCAAAATGCACTGCTCCACTTTTCTAAGTTGCAATTTGCAGTTATTGTTCTATGTACAGGTTTAGTAAAATTGATAGATGGGTGATACTAGTTTGGTGTTTATGCAATTATTTTATAATTCACCATGAAGTGAAATGCACTTTTCTTTAAAAACATGCTGCCTTCTATGAAAACTTCTTTATGCCTGCTACAATATTTAAAGAACATAAAAACACCCCTGTGTCATATTCAAAGGGACATTTTTTTGTCACTGTTACCATTGGCTTATTTCCATTGGACTCTGAAAAGCTGATTTGTGAGTAGCATGTGAGTAAGAACAGAATTCAGTGTTCTGTAAGAACAGTTTAGTGTTGTTTTGTTGTTACTTCTATTAAATATCTGAATATACAAATGAATCTTCATATATGGGAATTCATATATGTCAACAGCCTAGCAAGATGGTTGTTTGACTGATAACTTTAATTTGAGCCTTAGCTCAAGGTTATTATCATGTAGTTCATGCTTTCTCATTGGTCCCAGAGTAGAGAAAATCCACACAGTGTTAAATATTCTCCATTCTTAAATTCATTTTCCACAATGGCCTTTTTCTCCAGCAGTGCTCAGAATGCTATGAACTATGAAAAAGCTGGAAGCCAGAGACACTTGGTTAGCATGTCACCATCATTTGTTGTGTACAAACAAAGCCTGCAATTTATCAGCTCATGCAGTATGAAAGTAGATGATTTGACTGACATGCTGCAACATGGGTGCTCACACACACACACACACACACACACACACACGCACACACACACACACACACACACACACACACACACACACACACACACACAGACACAGACAAACAAACTGTCTCTCTTGGTGGGAGGTTGACGAAAAATTAATGATGTTGCCAAAGCTTCATGAGCCTTGTCCATACAGTATGTTACCGTGCCACAATTACATATTTTGGGTATTTCATGGGGTAAATGTTCAATGAATTTTGAAGAAAAAACTAAATTGGGTAGACTGCTCACTCACAGCTCATTTGGGCAATTACTCTTTAGCTGCTTTTCCTCTGTCACTGCACATCAACCATCAGCCAAGCAAGCCAGAAATACACATATTTAACAAAGCTTTGTGATGTATTGTGTTGTGTTGTTAGTAGGCTGTTTATAAATGAGGTCAGGTTTCGTACATTCCAGTATGTTGGGAAAGACAATTGAATTCCTTAATATGCTATTCATACAACTAGCATTTGATGACCTATAAAGTAATAAAGACATTATATTAATTAAGAGCAGACACATTGCTTAACATTACTTTGGCTTTTACTTTGCAGGCATTTACAGGCAACTCTAATACGGAGAGTGTGGTACGCCATGACCTGCAGCATGCCATCGTGGCCCAGTACCTCCGTGTCATCCCACTGGACTGGAGCGAGGAGGGCCGGATAGGCCTCCGAATTGAAATCTATGGCTGCCCTTACTGTGAGTACAGACACTCTCAACACTTATTTGGTTTGTTTGGCGCATCTCACTGTCTGTGTGCAGAATTAAGTATAAAGCTTTGGAGTCACCTCTGAATTCCCAAGTGCTTGAAATCTCAGAATCAACTATTTTGTAGGCAACTCACTTGGTCTAAAATGTCTCCTCAAAGCACACACATATGAAGAAGAAGCTGGAAAGCATAAAGCAGAGTCAATTATAGAGCAAACCAGCTTCACAGAGTAATTTAGACCAATTGTTTGATATTTAATGGGGCAAATAGGTAGATAAGGGGGTTAATTGAGGATTATACCAACATAAGCCTCAACATATTAACAGCCATTATAAACAGCTGTTTGTGTGCAATCCACTGTATGCATTTCAAAAACTGAGGTGTGAAATAATTAAATAATAAATCATTTTAAATCTTCTCCAAAAAAAAAATCTTAATTTTATTCAAAGCAGTCAACTGCCATAATTTATAGACATCCCATATGTAAATGCATATTACATAATTCAAACATTTTACCTTTAATCAATACTGCTTATGGCACATGAAATTAAAAAATACAGAATTGTACATTTATCATAGAATAGAATTCATAATTCAGCATTTATATAATAATTAGTCCCTCCTGGGAGCCTAGTATTAATACCTGGTGTGGAAATCAGTGCTTATTGTTATTAAATCAGGTGCACTGGCAATGGAACTTACACATCCACATGCTTTCTGGGGGGCTTTCAGGAGAAATCTGGAAGCAAGCTTTGTTCTTATGACTTGCTCAAAAGTTCTCTTTGAAATCATCTCTTTAAAATGAAAAATGTTTGTCTTACTCTTGTGAACCACACTGTGTAGATGCTAAAGGCACTTGCCAAAAATGACCATTCACGTTCAAGGGGGCTGCAGCGCTGTTGCGGTTGGGGGTCTCCAACAGAAGCTGGGGAACAGAAGCTGGGGAACAAAACCTGAAGCCATCCACTGGGCCAACCCCTCTCACTTCAGTGTGTCTGGGGGACTTCTTATATGTGCCACCTGTGGCTAGTTATCCTTATTGGTCCCAGGTGCAAATCAGTTCCGTACACAACACAGCAGTAGGGGTTTTCCCCACTTCACCATCACACTGTGCAACTGTTATTTCGTTGCAGCATTAAATTGTTTTGATAATCTTCTTCTGCATAGTACTGTTGTTTTTTTTCTACACGTGAGAAGCTGCATTGTTTTTGCACTGCGGACCATCATATCCTAGTTTCAGTATTGGATTTGCTGAAGTTAACTGTAGTTAGCAACCTATACATGTTGCTTTTCATTCAAAGCAACCAAACTGTCCCAATAAGAAAATTATGCAATATTAAGTGTGTAGGTATTGTGGTTTATGCTGTGTGTATGCTGCTTAAAATTGCACTCTTATCTACACTTCAGTCATCTTCACCAGCCCATGTTCCAAAGGCATCTACTGTGACATCTAGGTGTCATCTGCTGAATAGAAGCAGCTATTTATGTTACCCTGAAGTTTTGCATAATTTATAATTACATAAAGATTAGGTTTTTTTTTTCACTCTGCATCAAAAAGATGCTTTCTCCATACTAAAGTGTGTCATATTAAAACCAGAGCAATGAATATATAATAACCATGACCTCCTCTGTCTCTTTTTTTTTTTTTCTTGAGAAGTGATTATTTGATCATATATTTCTGCTTACAGCATGTCACTGCACCATCATTTTAAAGTCAGACATATCATTTTAATTTCACAACAAGCCTTCATTTTCCATTTTATATTCAGTCTTCCTTCATGTTTGTTATGGGGATAATGCCACTGGCACCGGATGAAGATGAAATTACATACATGGAGCATCATGATGCTCTGTGTTTTTGCAGATAGAATGAAACCCTTGACAAATCCATCACTCTCTAAGTAATCTTGATAACAAATTTCAATTAACACCCACCCTCAGCTTAGTGTTAGAAGTGATGTTCAGGTTTCTCTAATTACAGTAATGGAATTACACATCACACATTTTATTTTCATATTCCAGAGTGAAGGCTCAGGTTTACCCTTTCACTACATTTACATACAAGTGTTGACAACATTCCAGTTATTACAGCCGTGTAAGAAGTCCAGCATTTTAGACTTTCCAGTCAGAACAGAAATTGTGCTGAATGCGTACAGTCAAGTATATAAAGACTAGTAGTTTCAAATAATGTTCAAATCAACTATCAGAATGGGGAAAAAATGCAGTGAAAAAATTGTGATTGCAGTGATTTGAGCAAGGCACAATAGTTGGTGCCTGACAGGCTGATTTGAGTATCTCTGGAACTGCTGATCTGCTGGGATTATCAGCACAGCAGTCTCTAGAGTTTACCCAGAATGGTTAAAAAAAATAAAATAAAAAAAATTAAATAAATAATAATAAAAGCTTGTTGCTCTGCAGACAATGTCGAGACTGGTTTGGGATTAAAGAAAGGGTACAGTTCTTTACAACTAGTTGGCCAAGGAGTGTTAGTGTTCCTTCAAGCTCTCACTAGTAGTCCATAGGCCGTGAGTGCCTGATGCAGACAAGTAGCTAAACAGAGTTGTAGATGTCTCTTAACTCTTAGAATGCAAGGCCCACACCTTTGCAGAGAGAGAAAGAGAGATACCCCTTAAAATAATTTTAGTGTAAATAAATCTAGTCCAGGCAGGGCTTTTCCTGGTGTTTATGACAGATATGAATGAAGCCCAGGAGCATCAGATATGCATCATCTTTCAAAGCACTCTGCATTCTGGAGTAAAAACTGAGAGGCTTGGCTGCTGCTGATTTTCTTGTCAGAATGTGTCTTATCCTCGTTCACTCTGCACTGCGGAAAGCCTTCATATTCCTTCGTCATCTCCATCAGCCGATCAGTGACATTGATAAAGATGGCCTGCCACGTGCTGGAAGATTACTGAAAGGAGCCTTCACTAACAGAATTCACATTTATTTACCTTCTTTTGTTATTCTTAAAGACATCTCTTCTCCTCTTTACCTCCAACTACAAATTTCAGTGACTGCTGAGTAAAAGTCAACAATAATTTTATAGGTTTTATAGGTTTTTAATGATTTTGGCTGAAAATATATTTTTTCAAAGCAAATATACATGCTATCTATACTTATATACCCTGTATGGAAGGATACGTGCAGGGTGTTATGAAGCAAAATGCTTTTATACGTTTTTTATTTTTTCACTACTGCCACTATGTTTTCATCAATATTACATATTAACTCAGAAAACATGTAGCTTCATGGGTAGTTGTTAGAAAGTATAATAAAGTGATTATATTTATGCTGTAGTCAGGGTGACTCCGGATTCCTGTCACCATCACTGCAAGAACATTTTTTGCAGAGATTTAAAAATTTGTTGGTACTGCCCCTTTAATGTAACAAGCATTTCTATTGGTCCATTCATCATGAAATGGGTCACTGGTTGTAGTTAATGTAAGCAGTGAATCATGATAATTAATGTGATTATTCTGGTTGAGGGGCGGATGATGGGGTCATGATAATAGGTTATAATATTTTTGGTGTAGTTAAAGTTTGCTTGTTTTATTAATGGTTGATGACACTACATGTATTTATCTGCTTTGTGTGGTTTTGATAGACAGTAAACAAATCATGCTTACAGACAAATTTAAATGACTTTTGAGTGTCAGTCATGGGCAAAAACAAGCATGAGGTTTATCACAAATTCCCTGCCTTTTGCTCCCTTGTAGCATAATTGTTTCCATTTTCAAAGAACCCGAGATCTGTACTTTTTCGGGCAATTACGTGTGGTTTTCTAGGCTTCATATTTTAGGATCAGAGTAACCTACAGGCATGATGCACATACCATAAACCACTCTATCTAACCATGGTTAGAGAAATCCATATAGGAAATTCACTTGCTTCCAACTTAATTACATCCCAGTGTAATTGCCAAAGTAGCTTCCAGTGAATGTTTACTGCTCTGTCCATATGTACATCCTCAACCTGCATGCACAATGCAACTGCTCAGTCAGAGGGGGCTGGGTTGATGATGTCATTGCACCAGATATTGGGTTATAGAGGAAAATGGGAAGGGAGGACTTGTTTGCTCTCTGTCTTTGCTCACAGAATGTTAAAATTTCAGAAGTTACGAGAAGGGATAATACTGATAGATGCATGAATAATTAAAATAATAAAGGACATTAACTGTCTCCTATAAATACTTTTCTGTTGAATTTTTTTGGTGAATAAAAGTACTTTCAACTAGAGTTCTTAAGGTTAATTAAAGGCATTTCACACTTGCAGTTCATTTGCTTTGGTTCGAGTCTGTTAAAAAGCTCGTGAACTCGGAGCATTTTCCCAGGTGGTTTGGATTGTTTTCACACAGGGAAAAGACTAAATGCACCACAATGTGTCACAACAGGAGAATATGTATGCAGTAATATTCTGTACCAATATTGGACTCTACCAAGTGTTTCTGTGGCAGGGCTGTTCTGTAACCTTAAAGTAAGATACAACTCTCTTTCTCTCTTTCACTCATTCAATCTCTCTCTCCATGATTGAGTGCAGTCAGCATTAATCTCACTGTGAAATCAACAAGATCATTTACATTTTAATTAAGCATGGATCAAACCTAATCAATCTCTATGTAAACCAGAGGAAAACATCACCTCAGGCTTCATCTGCTGACAATATTGCACTAATGCTTGTATACGTTTCCATTCAGCCTGCTCACGATTGTCCTTTGTCGCATGGGCAAATTTGAAACATTGATTAGGTTTGGGAGAACAGCTGTTTCAACTTAAAGCAATTTGCCTCTTGAGCCTTTAGCATGATGATACAATCCTATAACAAGTCCAGTAAGCTGCTCATGTGGAATCAAGCACTGCTGCTGAAGCCAGAAGTAAAGCTAGAAATGTAGAATTTTTCTTTTAACCCAACAGGACCCCCACCAGGTCTGGACACGTTCAGACATTGGTTCTTGAATATTTATCAGGTTTATGTTGAATTCAACACTCAGTTTAGCCTCACCTTATGCAGATTTTGTTTTGTCTCTAATTTCTGTTTTTTATGGTGCAAAGTATTTTTGAGCATATATTGGACAGCTGGTAAAATATTATATTAATCATTATGGTTTTATATAGGTACAGTCATGTGAAAATATTAGAATGTCCCATGAAAACCTTTGACCTTTTAACTGAAGAAAGGTATTTTAAATATAATTTGCAAAATGTAAATATTAGAAATGTAATTTTCTTGTGATGAAACACACCCACAGTTATCACTATAGAAAATGCCTAAAATTACAATCAGATCCGCTGCAAATGATTAGACCATCATAACTTTGGAGGAGGCTTTCATATTTAAATCTCTGACATTAGTCTGTTTTTAGTCTGTTGTGATTAGTTTGCACTATCCATATTCAAAGAGCTCTCTGAGGCTGAAGGTTGTAGATGCAGATGAGTCTTCTTTAAAAAAATGATTTAAACTATTATAAATCAACCATTCCACTGTCCAGAAAATGATTTACAAGTAGAGAACTTTTAAAACATCTGCCAACAGGAGCAGGTCAGGCTATCCTAGTAAGTTAAACACAAGATGCATAACAAAATCTCCAATAATTCTAAAATGTCATCATGGGACTTACAGGTAGGTCTTACCAAAGTGAAACATCAGAAACAGATCAAACAACATTGATTTTCATGGGAGGTGTGCAAGGAGGAAACCTTTGCTACCAAAAAAAAAAACATCAGGGCAAGACTAACACAGAATTTGAGCATAAGAACTTCATATCAGCTGTGAAGCAAGGGGTTGAAGTGGCATTGTATGGGCCTGCTTTGCTGCAGCAGGCCCTGAAGAGCACTCCATCATAGAAACCACTATGAAATCATTATTTTATCAAAGGCAACTTGAGGTAAATGTAAGACTGACTGATGATGGAACATCACATATTGGAGCGAATTCTGCATGAAGGTGTGGGGAACTCTTTCTTTCAGTTATAGGAAACATCTGGTTGACATTATTTCATCTAAAGGGGGAAATACCTGCTGTTAGAACATAGGGTGTCCTAATAATTTCCTCACAAGAAAACATTATTTCTATTAATAAAATTTAAGAAATGAGGTTTAAAAGACATTTCTTCAAGGTTTTGTGTTTAGTTATACCACCAAAATGTCCACATGTTTAAACATGTTTTTTGTCATGGGGTGTCCTTTTTCACACACTTGATAGACTAAGTTCAAATATTTATAGACACCAATCTAATGAATGGATTCAGTAATGCCAATAAAGTAAGACTCTCTGGGACAGATAAACATAGATCTATTGGCACTATGCCTAATGCCAAGTGTGGGCCAAATGACTGCCCAAAACTGAGCTGTGGAGAAGTGGAACTTCTCTTGAATGATGGTACTCCATCTATACTTTTTTGGAGATTTGGAGAGTTGTGGAGGTAGAGTGGTGATCATCATCCAATATTCTGACCTCATAGGGTGGTAGCCTTCCCTGGGTGTTAGAGAAAGTTACTCCTACCAGGTTGGGTTTCCAAGTCCTCCATATACATTGTGTGGCCCTTTGTCCAAAACCTGGAGATTAGGTGAATTGGCTACTCTCCACTGTCCTTGTGTGAGTGAAATGAGTGTCTATGTGTTAGATGAATGTATATCTGTAAGATCAGATTCGTACCTACCTAGGGGGGTGACCTACCCCTAGTGTCCAGTGCAGTCCTCCTTGGGTGTCTTGAAAGGAAAGGAACAGATACTTTAATACCCTTGATTTTGAAGAAATCATGCAGGTGTTCTATAATGTAATATAATGTTAGATCCTATTGGAAACAGGACTAAGTTTCAAGCGTCAAGCAGTTATTTTTCTGGTACAGTTCAAGTTTCCTAAACTTGATGCTAGTTGCTGTTTAAAAGCTCTAGGCAGATGTGGTGTTCATCATACTTATGAGTGTTTTGATACCTGAGAGGGAAATTACAGCATGGAATATGAGGCAGATGGTTTGATAGACATTTACATTCATGACTTCCAGTGTGCATCAGTCAGCACTTTGACAGGGGTCAAAATGCTTCCTTCCCAAATTGCACAATAAGCAGAACGGCTTTGTCAGCAGGTGAGGCCCTGCTGCAATTTTCTGCTCCCTCACTGTACTTTATCATATGATCCCAGCTGCAGTCTATCTGCAAAACCTCACCCAGCCACTTTCACACACAGTCACTCAGCCCATCATTTACCCAAACTGGGTGTGACACCCAATCGTCTTGGAAGCACTTATCTACCCCCACCCTTTTATGCTTGTCTTTCCTGATCTCTCTCTCTCTCTCTCTCTCTCTCTCTCTCTCTCTCTCTCTCTCTCTCTCTCTCTCTCTTTTCTACCCTTCTCTTCCCTTCTCATCCTGCTCTATTGCCACAGGGGCTGATGTGATTAACTTTGATGGCCAGGGGGTGATCTCCTACCGTTTCAAAATGAAGAAGATGAAGATCTTGAAGGACGTGATAGCTCTGAAGTTTAAGACGGCAGAGAGTGAGGGGGTGATCCTGCATGGTGAAGGCCAGCAGGGAGACTACATTACACTGGAGCTACGCAGAGGCCGGCTGCTGCTGCAGATAAATCTTGGTATGGCATGTGCTGATCACTGCTCATTACACACTAATCATCAGTATCTTCATTGCTCAGAGCAATGAGGTGTGAGTGATGATATACATATATATCATTGCTGTCTCTTACAACTTGTCAATCACAGGATGGAAACTTTACAGGGGAAACAAAATTGATTTTTTTTTTTTCTGCTCCATTCATCACAGCCTGATTGAAAAATGTTCCTTTTTTTTACCCCATTACTGCATTGAGATGAAATATGAGCTCTATAGTGACAAAAAACAACTATTATGTAATCCTCTTTGAGTTGACTAAAAACTTTAAGTACCCAAAGTAACTGTATTCAAGCAAAACATTTAATGTAATTAATCTACACCTAAACATAACCTTAGCCTAACCTTAACCTACATCTTCAAGCCTGTTGTAGCAGCTCCTGTATTCTTCTTGTAAATTTCCCCACTGCAAGACAAATAAAGTATTATATTATTTTATCTTACACCTAAAACTAACCTTAGCCTAACCGTAATCTACACTTAAACCTAATCTTACGCTAAATTTAACCTACCCCTTAATCTACACCTAAACCTAACCTTAAAATAAACTTAACATACACATTCATCTATACTGTAACCTAATCTTAGTCTACACTTTAACTGAATCATAACCTACATTTTAATATATGATCATATGTTGAACGACAATATTCTTGGAAATTGGCAGATTCAAATTGTGTCAAAGAGTGAAAAACAGCAAAGAAAATACAAAATAGACAGAAAGGTCTTTTCCATTTCATCATCAATTGAGGCAGAATTATAGCAGAACTGAATTTTCAGAGAATCTTTTAAAAAATGCTTATGTAGTGTATTTCACCAGGAACATTTCAACTTTGTCAAAGAATCCTCATTCAATACCATATAAACATTTGTTGAGGTATTATATTTATTAATTGTACAACATTAATCCTGTACAAGGTTTCTCTTTGTTTATTGACTACATGCAGTGCATATCAATATAGTTGTTATTTCTATAATACAGAAAGTCGTATATCAATCATGCATTGGCAGAGCAAATAGCTGCTACCAAACAGCAAGTTCAGCATCATCTTGAAGAATGCTGAACTCACTAAACCACATGTTCTCAATTAGTCAAATATTAATTAATTGATACCATGAAATAAGATACCTTTTAATTAGTAAAGCTGTGGCAATTAAAGTGGTGCTGATTAAATACTGAGACATTTGTTTAAACATATGTAATGTTCAACCCATCATAAATGAAGCTTGAATAGAGAACACTCAAAGGCGTGTTTATAGTGTTGTTGTAAAAAGAAATGTTGGTTTAATGGGCCCTTTATAGATACATATGCATTCAAAAGTTTGAGTGCCTCTGGTCAAAATTACTGTTAAGTTGATGGTGAAATGTCTCCAAAAATGTTAAGTTAAATAACGTTAACTATAACATTAAAGATGAAATACACTTTTCAAGCAGTACCAGCGTATTATTTTGGTTTTGTACAATTTTAAAAAAGGGAAAGGAATACCTTACAAAAGGAATTATTAGGAACAGTGGAGGTCAATATAAGGTCTGAAAGACCACAGAAATTTTCAGAGAAAAAAATTAAGCACAAAAGAACATCTATCCAAGCCTTATGCATTTTGGAAACAAGTCTTGTGGACCTATGATGTTAAAATACCTCCATTTGTATGTTTGGAGAAAAGTGGGCACAGAATTTCATGAAAAGAGCACCTCTCCAACTGTTAAACATTGGGGTGAATCTATTGTGCTTTGGAGTGTTGCAACCAAAGGCATGGGGGACATGTCACAGGGGGATGGAAAAATGGATTAAATGGAATTCCAGCAAATTGTGGAAGCAAATATAACACCATCTGTAAAAAGATGAAGCTGAGATGATGGCTTCTACAAAAGGAAAATGATCCTATACACACAACTAAATAAACAATAGACTGCCTCAAAAGACAGAAGCTGAAGGCTTTTTTGACCATCACAGTCCCCTGATCAGATGATCATTGAAAATCTGTAAATATACCTCAAAAGAGCAGTGCATGCAAGACAGCCCAGTTCAATGGAATGGAACTTAGGACATTGATGATAGATCTTAGGAGGAGGATATTGGGAGTAGGACATGAGGAGTAATGTATGTTCTATGCATTACTCCACATGCCCTACTCCCAATATGGCTTTTTACACAGTAGTAGTAGTAGAGTAGAGCATACTGTATTGTGAGTGGAGCATAGGGCATTGAGCAGGGGTGGGCAATGAAGGCCAGATTCCAGCACAGTTTGCTGATTTTCCTGCTTTATCAGACCTACTAAGCTTGCCAATTTACAGGTGAGTTGAATCAGGTGTGTTGGAGCAGGAAACCGGAAAACTGTGAACGAATCTGGGCCTCTAGGTCCGGACGGGCCCAGCCTTGGCGTAGAGCATAGCTGAAAGTACATAAAACATAGAAAATCACACCGATAAAGTAATCTAACATAGAGGTACATGCTGTGTTTTGAGGTTGGAAGTCTGCACTGTATTGTATTTTTTATTACACTTCTGCCTCCGTACTTCCCTGCACCACTTTTTACTATTATGGGAACCTGGGCGTTTGCTAAATGCCGCACTGTCTGCACTTGACCGCCCTTGACTAGTCAACTGCTGTCTAGTGGATCTATTAGTTGACTGAGCTATTAGTCTGTGTTACCTCTTCTAATAGTTAATGCATTATAAATACTGTCAGTGCACTTCCTGGTCTTTTGTCATTTATTGTGTATTATAATTTGCAGGCAGCAATCAGTATGGCTCCATCCTGGGCCACACGTCAGTGACCAGTGGCAGCCTACTGGATGACCATCACTGGCATTCAGTAGTGATTGAACGCTACAGACGAAATGTCAATTTCACCCTCGACCAGCACACTCAGCATTTCCGCACCAATGGCGAGTTTGACCATCTCGACCTGGACTATGAGGTATGAAGCACATTCATCTGGCTGGACAGTCCACAGGACTAATGGTTTCATATGGACTTATGGGCACTAAAATTTAATTGATAATTTAATTTCATATTTAATTTAGCATTGAACACAACATATGTGGTGGTCATTTACTTTAATTACAAGATAGTAATGAAAGTGGGACATTTTAATACCAGAAAACAGCAGTCAGACAAAATAAGAAGAATTTTGGAATAGTGTTTTTGTTCTGAAATTACTGTGTGTGTGTGTGTGTGTGTGTGTGTGTGTGTGAGAGAGAGAGAGAGAGAGAGAGAGAGAGAGAGAGAGAGAGAGAGAGAGAGAGAGAGAAGTGACACCAGCTGGGAAGCCTTCATATTGACTCCTCTCCTCCTTAAAATAGATGAGTTCTAATAGGTGTGTTCTAATTATCCCTGAACTCTCTAAGGAATTTGAAGTCAATTCACACTCCACAGTCTTCACACATTGGCACACATTGCCCATGCAGACTCTTATTAACCCTATTTTATCTAGCATCAAGTGGAATACTGTATCTATTAGAGTTAGGCCTTCAGTTCCACCTATACATATCTCAAAACTGTCAAAAACTAGGAAAAAAAAACACTTACATAATTGCAGTGGCTCCTTTTTGATAGCAATAGATTCTCAGCAAGTGCTTGTTATCATTTTAACCACAGACATTTGGTGCTTGTAAAAGATATTTGCATATTTGTGAACTTGTGCATACATTTACAATAGTTCTTTTTAGTAAGACTGGGTGAAAGGAAATACTGATTTCCATGTCTAAAACCTCCCACATTGTGTCCGTTATGTACCTAGAGTGGTGTTTTTTTTTTTTCTCTGCACAAAATTGTTCTGATCCACTAAAATCTGATGCATTTTTTAGCTCCTAATTATACTGATTTTACCAGACAGTCATTATGTGCAAGACCTTCAGTCCAGCTTCTGAAGTTCAAGCTTGTTTGGTTCTATCTACCCTAGACCCTACTGGAAACAAAATCCTGACTGGGCAAAGATTTGAAAATCTTGTACTTTTGTACTTGCAGGTTTTTAGACAAGCATAGTATGGCCCATAGGTAATACGTTCATGTATGTCTCATTTAAATGATTAGTTGTTAGTTGTTTCCACATTGGTCACTTCATTATGCAGGAGCCAAACATGAATGACTGTCTTCTGCTGTATCATGTCAGAAAACTGAAAGTGAAGAAGTCAAATATATACCAATAGTACTAGGAAAGTGTCATCGTAGTGGCATAACTGAGTATGATGGGTCTTTATTAAGTGCAGTGTGTTAAAAGGTCAGTTGCAGTTCTTGTTTGTGCTACCTTACTAAGACATTTACAGCACTGGGCAGACGCACTTATCCATTTCTTTGCTGCTCACTCAGAAAATATCCTTTTCTAGTTAATAGTGGCTAGATTCTAGAGATACCTCAAGTTTAGATGCTGCCAAATACAAATTTTAAGTTGGATACCTTGATAAGATTCAGTGTCAATGTGTTAAATGCTCTTGAAAGAGATGAATCTTCAGTCAGCGTTAAAAGAGAGCACATTACCCAACTTTTCGGGTACCCAGGGAATGTGATATTTGTACTTTCACCAAAGTGGGATGCAATGCAGCTTACTGATACTAGCAAGAAAACATTTATTGAAAAAGAAACTAACACAGATACACAACTGCCAATTAACAAAAAAGCGTGTCACAATGTGTGCATCCCTGGGATATTAATGTCCTATACATACACTGGTGTCTGTGCAATATCATCATAGGGATGCATCTGCAACCAGAGGGCAGAAAGCAAGACAGGAGCACTTTTTACACTAGAGAGCAACAGTGACAACATGTTGTTGTGCAGTTAAACTGCACCAACCACAGCGATGATAGATGTAAAATGTTTAATAATTAAGATAATTGTGTTGTGTTGATTGTGGGCTTTATTTTTTCTGATCACTTGGGCTAGATGAGTCATTAAGGCTAGCCATGTCTTCATTTCCCCAGATCTAATGTCTCATGTCATCTACAGTATGTTTACAATAGCTGTTAGTTCAGTTGCAGCAAAACATTAAGTACCCTTGTTGTAGCATGTTTACTTTGACTTAATGTTAGCTAATGTTACGACTATGCTCCTGTTTTTGTCAAATGTGAAGAAAAAAAAAAAGAAAAAGAAAAAACAAAAAGTAACTTGGACAAAATTCATATTTTGTTTTGTTTATGTACATAGCTCTTGTCTGTACACAATCTGTGTAATGCCACAGTAATGTGGCTTCTTCAGAGTCTGATATGCAAGTAATGTGTTTTTAAATAAACAAAGAATTTTGTTTAAATAAAAAAAAAAATCATATAAACATGGAAAAACCTCTGATGAATTCTTCAGAAATAAACCGTGTGGCAGACAGAATACGATCGGAATGTCAGCTCTGTTTGTGTTCATCTCTTCATCCCTTTTGCTCTTTTTTCCACAGTGTATTGTGCAGGAAATGACATTCTTTTCTTAGCATGGTATTAATTCACATTAAGACAGTGTAGCAGGGTGTTAATGTGATCATGCAGTAATAATGCATGTTAATGCGCTGAGTGGTGAGATGTACAGAAAATTGATTTTCAGCTATGAGGGGAAATATCTTGTGAAAGCAGTAGATTTGAAATGCTTGTATTGTCTGCTGATTCCGTCGTTGACTCTGTTAGCATTCATGAACAGTTCTGAGTATGACTGGGATGGTTCAGTACAAATGCACTCCAATTAAAGGGAAAGTGTCTAATTAACTGAGCAGAAAACAGATCAATTTGAGATGCAGAATGGGTCAGCTTTAGGTTATGCTAAAGTAGTCACAGTTAGTGGCAGCAAACGTATTCTGCTGACTGAAGTAGGACTTTAATATCACCTTATTGAGTCTTTATTGAATTCAGTAAAATCGGTGTGCTCATTAATATCACTGTTTCATTCAGTTCAGTGCAGAGAGCTGTCTTGTGCTAACATAGTACTGGAGAAATGAGCATCACTTTATTGTAATTTGCCATTGCAGAGAAATATGGCATGGTTGGGGATTACATCTGTGTCACAATGCAACACTCTTTTAACCCCTCTAACTTATCATACATCAATCACTCAATCAAAATTTATTTTTATAGCGGTCTTCACAACTGAAGTTGTGACAGAGCAGCTTCACAGAAATAAAATAAATAAATAAATAAATGAATAAATAAATAAATAAATAAATAAATAAGAAAGGTTAAAACAGAAACAAAGTATAGATGACAGATCCCCTAGTGAGCAAGCCACGTGGCAACAGTGGCAAGGAAAAACTCCCTCAGCTGGAGGAAGAAACCTTGGGAGGAACCAGGCTCACAAGGGGAGGACCCATCCTCCTCTGGTCAAACTACTTATACATAGTTAGGGGACACTGGACCCCTACATCTCTGTTCTATTACTCAGGTACTGGAGTAATGTTAATTCTCTGGTGGACATAATATTAACAGTAGATTTCTACAGTTCATACATCCATACTTGTCTAGGGAAATTCTGTCACTGTTATTTTAGTCAGGAGACATACCATAATCAGTTGGAGAGAAAATAAAATGTGGCCATACGAAAATATTTTGCAACATTATTGGTGAACAGTGCTAATATTTCAATGCATTATATGAAATATAATGTATAAATGTATATAATGTGTGTATAATGTGGAATAAAGTCTTGAAAATGTACCAGATATTACTTGGGAAGTTGCACATTCATACAGTATATACTGTACTCTGCAAATGTTTTAGCCACTTAAACACATTATTTCAACACCTGACTCTGATCAATAAGAGAGGGTTTAGTGTAGAAACTCCAGACCCCAAACAGAAATACAGTAAAGAGGAAGAAGAATTTCTGAATCTGAAGAAAGTAGTTCAGATCTTGTGAGCTAGTTTGAATAACCAGATTTCTCCTGGACAGCCCCAGTCAGCACCTGGATGTATTCAATACCATCACCAGCACACTTGATTTAACACTGATTTTCCAAACCAGGTGTTGGATGAGAATTATAAATAGGTCTAGCTTCCCATCAGGAGAGCTTTTGAGGTGGTTTAATGTATGCAGTGATGAAATACCATGACTTTCTGGAATGTTGTGTTTATTCTATTAGTGTTTTACTGAGGTAATAAACACTAATTGCCCAATTTAGATTCCCATTAACACAGGGTGCCTAAAACTTTTACACGGTACTCTATATGCCAACAGAATAACCAACATTTGCATATATTTAAATTTATTCCTGCTTGGATATGTAGTGGTGGTAGTATAGAGTATCAAGCTGCAGAGCCGCAGTATCAGCCCCTCACTTTCAGACCCACAATATATATTTCTATAACAGATAATAAGCATAAAAATGAGCAAAATAAAATATGATTAATCAAATCAAAAGTCAAATCAAAAGTTTATTCGTATATGCAACCTAAGTGTATATAAGTTTTACAGACATCTGGGTCTGAGCCTCTTTTGGCCAATTCAGATTATAGCACTGCAGTGACATTGAAATGGTGGTGGTGTTTTAATATGTACTGCACTGGTACAAGTGGGTCAGACAAAGCAATGTTCCTGGAGTGTTTAAACCCATCACTGTCACTGCTGGACTGAGAATAGTCCACCAACCAGAAATATCCAGCCAACAGTGTTCCATAGGCAGCATCCTGTGACTACTGATGAAGGACTAGGGGATGACCAAACAGATGAAATGGTCTCTGACTTTACATGCACAAGGTGGAGTAACTAGTTAGGAGTGTCTAATAGAGGGGATAGTGAGTGGACACAGTGTTTAAACAATCCAGCAGTACTGCTGTGTCTGATTCACATGTAACCACCATGTCGGTGTCACTTCAGTGCTACAAAAGACCCACCACCCACATAATGACTGCTTTGTGGTCCTCCTGTGGGATCCTGACCATTGAAGATGGTGAAAGGAGGCTAACAAAGTATGCTGAGAAACAGATGGATTACAGTAGAGCTATTATAAGTAGTGAGTGTAGAGATAAGGAGGTGATCATAATGTTAGAGATCTGTGTCTTTGAGGAGATGAGCCAAAGCAACTGGAGAACCAGAGACCTGTAGATAGCTAGCTACAGTTTCAATTATTTTACAGAGAAGAACACACTTGGATGTTTAAATGATCAATTTTACAGTAATTATTGGATAAATTCTAATTAATAAACCAATAAATAAATCAATACACAATCAATAAATCAAACAGTTCTCTCAAATTTATGTACACATTTAAATCTGAATCAAATAATTCGTTACATTTTAGTGAGTTTATACCATACACTTGAACTGATCAACTGAACAAGCATTTGCAAAATTTGTATAAGAAAGTCGCTTGTTTAGAAACCTTTTAATCACTCTAAGAATTAAGAATTTATAATTCAGGAGTGCCCCTTCACTTTTTAAATTGAGATTTATGAGTACATAATGGGGCGGCACGGTGGCGACCTGGGAAGTTTCTGTGTGAAGTGTGCATGTTCTCCCGTGTTCACGTGGGTTTCCTCCGGGTACTCCGGTTTCCCCCCACAGTCCAAAGACATGCATGGTGACTTTGACATGAATTGATGACTCTAAAGTGGCCCTTAGTGTGTGTGTGTGTGTGTGTGTGTGTGTGTGTGTGTGTGTGTGTGTGTGTGTGTGTGTGTGTGTGTGTGTGTGTGCCCTACGATGGATTAGCGCCCTGTCTAGGGTTGTTTCCCACCCTTGCGCTCAGAGTTGCCGGCTGGGCACCGGCTCACCCGTGACCCTATTGAGGAATAAGCGGTTCGGAAAATGAATGAATGAATGAATGAATGAGTACGTAATGTAACATGATTTCTGGTAGATCCACAGATTTTAAAGAATCATCCAATAACAAGTCAACAGATGATGGTAAACAAATGCAACATTCTCATTTACAAATATTTAATATGCTTTCATTATGCTTTTCAACTTTTCTTATTTGTCTGTATGTCCATTTAGACATACTATACCTGTTTGCATTCACATGGGTCTGATTTAGATATATTTATATTTATATTGTATTTATTTTTATTTTGTGGGATAAAGTAAGTATGTCTCAAGCTGTGGCCAGTTCCCCAGAGCCAGTTTGAAACAGGAGCAGTAGTGTTATACTGGAAAGTGTCCCTGAGAAAAGTCTTGTTTCTCCCTGCAGTTGAGTTTTGGAGGAATGCCCTACTCTGGCAAGCCCATATCAGGGGGCCGCAGAAATTTCAAAGGCTGCATGGAGAGCATCAACTACAATGGAGAAAACATCACTGACCTGGCCAGAAGGAAGAAACTGGACACCTCTAGCTTTGTGAGTTATATTGGTTTAAGCAGCAAGAGACAATGTACACACACACACACATACAGCATCGGAGGCAAATTTGGCAAACATGTAGCCCAGATCTGCCATCATATAGGTTCTAATCTGGCCTGCCAAATAATTTCAGAACCTACCATCTCAATTGGTGACTGTTTAATTAAGTTCGGAGGCTTAATAAATGAAATTACTTTGCTCTCTTTAAACTGCACTGAAACTGATCCATAGATACAAACAGGGAGAACTAATCCCCTGATTTTATCTCCACAGCAGAAGCAATTAGAAACTCTGTCTAAAGCTGTGCCCTATTCACTATATAGTGCAGTACTTCTATCACTATTGTTCTCTACCGTGTTGAATTCTGTTCACTGTAACATTCCTCTATATATTGATATGGATTTTCATGTATTGGGGCAGTGAATAGCCACAGTGTGGGGCAGAGCTAGAATCTCAGGGGAATGGGGGAATGTTCAGTCGAATTCAATTTGGGGGTGGGACAACAAAGAAATGCCAACTCAGAGGCAGATTTTGTGGAGGGGTGGAACTTCTCAAGTAGTGAAATCCATGCAAGTTTTGATAGTGAAGGAACTTTCTGAATTCATGAATCCACAAATTAATATGTATACAGTTGGTCTACTATTTATACACAGCTTTTGTTTCATTAAGAAAGGACCTTCTTCACACGTTAGCAATAATACTTTATGTAAAACACAGACAAATAGTATCTCAGACAGGGATTAAGCCTAGTTTAAGAGTGCCCATTCAAGTTCAGATCATATGTAAAGACAAGTTGACAAAAAAAACAAGCAAAGCTACTAACAAAGGCAATAATTTATTGCTATTACAATCCAGCACTACTTGTCAGCTTTTATGAAGTTACCTGGTCAATAGAAAGTACAGGGTTAAATGGGTTCAGGGTGGCCCCAGTCCAAATAAATAAACAAACAAACAAACAAACAAACAAACAAACAAACAAACAAATAAATAAATAAATAAATAAATAAATAAATAAATGAATGAATGAATGAATGAATGAATGAATGAATGAATGAATGAATGAATGAATGAATGAATGAATAAATAAATAAATAAATAAATAAATAAATAAATAAATAAATAAATAAATAAATAAAACCTTGCCTACTCCCACCATAAACAGACCCCAACTCACATCTACAAATCCTGTTCAACTTAAAATTACAACTAACAAAAGAAAAATTGAGTGAAAAGAGTAGCTCTCTGACTGCACGATAAATCTCCTACCATCAGGACTGTCCAAAAGGAACTGAGCACATGCGTAGAGTAAAATGCATCACCAGCGGAGCCACCTGAAAACAATATCCAAAGAAAGAAAAAGAAACAATTCCTCAAAACTGATATATATATACTTGTTAATACTCATACAGTATATATGACCACTTTGTATGAGTGTCACAAATGATTTAATTGATTTGCATCATGGGTTTCCATGGTAATATCTGGCCTCTACTAGCATATTGCTTTACAATATTACAAGACGCATAAAACCTACAAGCCAGAACACAAATGTCACAATTATCACAGAACACAATTATCATCAAATATATGTCACAAAGACAAGTCAAGCAGTTTGTGTCCTTTTGACATTCAGATCCTTAGATTTGATGACCTATATGTCAGGAAGAATGCTAAGTGAACCAGAACAATGTGATTGGTTGAGAGATTTGTCACCTGGAAAAGATCATATAATAGAAAAGGAATAATGTTCAGCCATTTGATTTAATGCTTCGTGTTAAACATTTCAACATGCTGTAGGCAACTAGCTTTTAGAAGTGGAACTATCCATTTGACTGCTTAAATATGACAATCCACTTATGTATAAAATACATGTCATTTCAAGCCATGTTTACTCTAAAACTGAAATATGTCTCTTTCCTCAACTTATTCAGCTACAGTTATGTGAGAACACTCTGAAAGTTTGATATGTGAGATTTAAATTAGCTTGGCACTGATTTCAACATGCTTTATCAACTTGTTTGGATGAAAGGATTTTGACAAATCTATCAAACATGCTTGCTTAAAAGAGACAAAAAAAAAACTTTTTGATAAACAATACCAGTACAATTGAAATGATAGACACCCAGGTGTTAGTGCTAATACCAGAAAAAGGAAAAACTTTTCTGATTTCTATTGTGCTGTTTTAAAACACTTCTTGCAAAGAGTCATACTAATTATTCACATTACATTCAGTTTCAACAAAATGTGATTGTAGTCCATGCTGGCACCAGAATTTCATGCAGAGTGCTTCGAAATGGCTGGATACACTTTTCCATTTTGTTATGATGAGATTGATTAAGTTCTCTATATTTGAAACAGGGCTGAAGTGCATTTAAGGTCTCAAAATTACCATTTAGAAAGGCGAAGAGCTGGAGAGTGTCATGAATAAAAGTGCTCGACCTTGCCTTCCTGCTCTCTTTTCCTTTTTTTATGCCCAGAGGTCCAGAAATCTACGCTGTGGTTTGAACATGCTGTAGCTGCAGTTTCAAAGAGCTATCTATAAGCCCACGTTTCGCATGAGAGAACCCATAGTAACACTGAACTCGTGCAACACAGCCATTTCAGACATTGATTTGCTTGCTGGCTATTGGAAAACATTCATCCCTTGCATGTTTCCTGTTAGATCATAGCACTATGATTTTAAATATGTGTAAATATGCAAATATGGATCACAAACGGTGGGTTTGAGACTTAAAATATAATATATCTTGATTAGAATTGAATGTCTGCAGAGGCTTTCTTGCATAAATGATAGGAAGTATGAGAGGAAGTAGATAAGTAGAATAAAATAGCAGTACTAGTCCCATGGTTGTACTATATGTAATATATCTACTGACCTGACCTCTGTGACCCTTGATTGAATGTATTGTAAAATCTTACCTTTCAACACAATACTGTTCGATTATTCTTGTACAATTTAGATTTTTATCTCAAAATACACTGAATATACAGTCAGAGGCAGTCATGTGTCAGATATTGTATTTTCAAGAGATCTTAGACAATTTAGATATTTATATAAATTTGACCATTTTTTGTATTTGTGCCTACAATTTTTTATAATATCTTTTTTTCTAAAAGACACAGTGTGATCAAAAAACAAAAATAGCCCCTCCCTTCTCATGTTCATTTATAACCCAATATCTGGGTCAGTGATGCCTTTAGCCCCACCTCACTCAGATTCTGCATGCAGGTTCAGCATGTACATGTGGACATAGCAGTAATCAGGCACAGGAAGGCTGCTTTGGCATTTAAACCAGGGATTAGTTCAGTTGGAAACAAGTGAATTTGAGCTGATTTCTGGGCTAGATTACTTGCTCATAAATCAATAAGGATTGAATTGACTATTTAATGATGATTAAATAGGGTAAGTCTCAGTTTGTCATGATATGTGTCATGTCTGAAGGTTACTCTGGTCCTCTGTAGGTTCAAAGAGTTAATTCAGTTTTTGATCATTTCAGTCTGGCAATTATTTCACATTCTGTCACAAATTTATGATTAATGGATCAATAGAAATCTACCAGATGCATGTGATATCAACACATTACTCAAAATAGACTAAAGTTGAATTACCAAATTATTTTAATAGTCACCTATAACAGCTTATTATATTCCATAACTGTCTGGTTCAGTCATCAGTCAGATTGTCACTATTAATGTGGGTTTTCTTATCTTCTGCTTCACTTGTAGCGCAACCTGACGTTCTCCTGTGTGGACACTCACACCTTCCCTGTCTTCTTCAACGCCACCAGCTTTCTACAGCTTTCAGGCAGAAGGGAGCATAACATGGTGTCTGTGGGCTTCCAGTTTCGAACATGGAACCCAAATGGTCTTTTGCTCTTCAGCTCTCTGGCCGATGGCATGCTGGAGATTTCTCTGAATGATGGAAAAGTCACGGCTCATATCAACGTCACCCAGCAGAAAAACTCACGAGTCGACATTGCATCAGGTAGGCAGGGCCTGGATCTACTATTTCCTCTACACTTCATCAGGTTGCATCAACTTGTTTTCCTGTTTTTCTTGGAGAAACATGAAGTTGAATCTAGATGTTTTGGTTATCCATTACCAAGCTGCAACACGGAATTAAAAAATACTTTTGTTTTATAGTTTTCCCATTAGAACAAAGAATTGTCTGAAAAGCTGTGTAAAATGTGTTGTAATGAGCTGTGTGCTCATCAGAAATATAAAACAGCAGTACACTAATGAAGGTAAGATGAGTGAGAGAGACAATATTATCTACATGGGGGAAATGTAGGTCTTCACAGATAGCTTTTTAGGACCTGAAAATCTCTGTCATTTTTGGATAATGTTTATTTAGTAGAATAATAAAGCATTTTATTATTGCTTCGTGTGTGTGTGTGTGTGTGTGTGTGTGTGTGTGTGTGTGTGTGTGTGTGTGTGTGTGTGTGTGTGTGTGCGTGTGTGTGTGTGTGTGTGTGTGTGTGTGTGTGTGTGTGTGAGTGGAGTTTAAGGTGAAGGAGCTGGAGAATGAAGTGCAGGTTGGACAATGAACAGTATATATATATATATATATATATATATATATATATATATATATACTTTTTTGGAAAAATTGTGCTGTCATGGCCAAATAACAGCATGGTTAAAATGCTTCTGGAACTAAAATTTGGATACATATATTTGTATCGCTGTAATGCAAAAAATTTGTGTCTCCAAAATGTCAACAATACAGGAAAAGCAAAACATACATCCAAAAGCATTTCTATTAATCCATTCATTCTGAGCATCTACAAAAATATAAAGAACATTCAGAAGCCAGGTTTACATTATTTTAAAAAGAGAAATACAACAAAAATGGAGATACAAGGTTTTTGCATGACAGCAACATTATCCAGATGATTTAATTGTATTCTTTCAGTGAGGTTTTCTTTTCAGAACTAATTGGCCAATGACCTGCATTCATTTCTGGTCACTTTAATTTAGACCTTTTTTGTGCAAAATACCCTTTCCACTCTGAAGGAAGAGAAATAAAAGCCTTCCTCACACATTTACTGGACCCCTGTGCTAATAGGTCAGTATGAGTGAGGCTAGATATTTTACATTGGTAACCTTTGAGGCTAATTGGTCTCCAGCTTTTAGGAATCTTTTTATCAAGAAAAGAAAAATGACTCCAAACTGATCCTCAGCATGGTGCAGGCAGGTAATAAATGAATCAGCATGTCAATCAAAGTAATTTGTCAATTGAAGTCCAAGTGAAATGGATCCTGCAGTGTCAGTGTATTTTTATTGCACACGCCTGGAGAGGCTTACATGCCACGGCCTATAATCTGTATTTTCCTTTTTTTCTAGAAATTATTATGGGGTTTCTATTACTGTAGTCTCACAGTGAAATTACATACGTACCTAATCAATTAACTACTTGTATGCTGCTAATAATATAAAGAAACACATTTACCTTCAGCATTGACAGTTTTTAATCAGATTTGTCTAATGGTGACTGTGATGAAAAAGGCAAAGTGAATGTCAAAGATGCAGTGGTGTTTCAGATGGTTAAAAGTGCATTGCTATGCCCCAAATGGCTCATTGGTCTAAAGCGCTACCACTATGATTTGAGGATCACAATTTAGAATCCCGGCATTCTCTTCCCACATCACATACTCAGTGTGGTGCTGGTTGGCACAGGCATCTGTCAGCCATTGCATCAGAGCTGGGGACCCAGCACTTTCCTCCAAGCACGTTGGATGCAAACAGCAGCAGTTTGAAATGAGGCAGTAGACTGGCATCATATGTATCGAAGGAAGCATGTGTGTCACATATCCAGTCCTGTGTAGTTCCCATGTGCTTCTAGCACGTGTGTCTTGTTTTGGTTTTTTCTTTGTCCATTCCCAGCTGTATCTGATTGGTAACCTTGCCCCTTCACAATCCTGTCCCAGCCATGTTTAGTGTTCTGATGTGTGTGTATATATACTCCCTCATGTCAGTCTGTGGTTGTGACTCTACTGGTTTGTTACCTGGTTTTGTTTAGTGGTTATCTGGTTGTATTGTTATCTTGTTACCTGTTTATCGTGTTTCATGTGTTCTTGTTAGTCATTAAAACTCCTGCAAGTACTTCCGCTTCCTCAACCAGTCTGTTAAGTGTCGTGTTCCTGACAGTGTGCTTGTCTTCTCCCATATGTGATGAGGGTAGTAATATAATGGGATTGAGTGTTGATGGGAGAAAATTGTATGAAAAAAAAAGAAAAAAGTGTATTGTTGGGAGAAATGATTGTTGTAGGATGTTTGCCATATGTTATTGTAGTTGTCAAGATATTGGAAGGCCAGTTTGTATCTCTTTGCTAAACAGTTGCTGTTGTATTGTTTGTGATTGTGAGGGTTTGATAAGAGATTGCGATCATACTTTTAGTAGTTCCTTGGTGGTTAAAATGTTCTAATACTAGTGCATCTCAAAAACATACCCTGTCAACAAGTTTATTTCATAATTTCATAAAAATAAAAAACTTTGTGAAGTACCTGTTCATTACATGTTCAGTGACATTTCCAGCTGACAGCTAATGAAAATTCAAAATACATTTCATGTTTGAATCATTTTTTTTAAAACATTTTTAACCAGACAGTATCAACATTAAAATAAAAAAGGCTTGAATTCTATCACTTAACAAATGTAAATGAATGAATATTAGCTGTTTAGCTGGATTACACATTGGTATTTTCACAGTGATGGAACCACCATTGTTAAGGGTAAGTTTAAGTCTAAGTTTGTTATGATATGGTGTTATGTTTGTAGGTTACTCTGATCCCGAGTTATAAAGCTTAGAATACCTTCATGTTACTGCCTGCCAAATATAGATCTCAGGTTTTAAGTGTTAAGGAAGAGACAGTAATGCACGTTGGAGAGATTGTAGTAGGGAATTCCACAATTTAGGAGCCACAGCACTGAAAGACCCATAGACGACAGAGTAGTGAACTACTGCTCCACGGACCCGAGGTCCAAATTATGTTGAATATTTGTACCCAGGTAAATACAGGTAAAAATTGTAGATGTCATCTAGGCTTTAAACCAAATATGCACCCCTGTATATTGGGTACAACCTCTGAAATGATGAAACGCAAAGTTTTTCTAACCCAGATAGTATTCAGTTTAGAATATCAAAACAGCTCTATACATTTCAGAGCTAGCATATTAATATATATATATATATATATATATATATATATATATATATATATATATATATATATATATATATATATATATATATATATATATATATGCATGTATATAAACATATATTTATATATGTTAATATGCTAAAACCCATGTATTAGTGAAAATATGCAAGATTACACCTGCAAATGAAGTCAGTCATTGAGTGAGCTATGCCCTTCATTTGCTCTAGCCTTGACCATAAGAATGAAGCATACTGGTAAATAGCATCCATGCCAGAGGCTAATGGGGCTGCTTATAGTCTTGAAGATTGAATATGCATTTATTTATTATAAATGACTCCGACTTAACAGTTTGGAGCAAACTGCTAACATGTTGGAAGGGAATGCATATTATAGCAATGGTTTGTATTGATGTCAATGGAGTGACAAATTATTGGTCTCCAAATGGCAGAGGACATAATAGCCTGCAACAAATGCTTGCACTCAACTGGAAACCATTCAGTCTGCTGCTGTAAAGCTAACCTTCCCCTAAAGATATAGGACTAGTGAGTGGGCAACACATCACAGCAGTTTCAAGGCTAGTTGGGTAATAGAGTAAAGCTTTCAGTGCTGATGTGTTGATGCTCGTATTCGCTTGTCTTTATGGCAGGCCCATCTGCCTTTTCTGGGGGGTGATAAGACCATTCTGCTTCTCCAGAGGTGTAAATTGATTTAGGAAGTGTGAAAAAAATGACAGAGTCTCTTCTAAATATCATCTTTCAACCCTATATTTAAGTTAAATTCCAGTGGGGATACTCTGGATGTCTGCTTCACCTGTAATTTTTTCCCATTGCTAGATTGAAGAACAATGAACTTGAAACTAAAATATATATTTACATGTACATATTCATTCACTGGAGAACCCTGGAGCACTCTGGTCATTGCACATATTGAACTCATATCTCAGGTACAACTGATGCAACTAATTAAGGGCATCATAGTTCCATCAGGTGTGCTTGAGATTAAGCACATCAAAAGCCTGAACTGGCAAGAGGTTGGCTAAACTGTGATGTTGACAACATTTTTATAAGTATAGCCAAGACAGTTTTGTAGAAAATTTGGAGAAGAGATCCCTGCTTTCTACAAATGAGGAAGAGGATACAAAAAGATGATTGTTCCTACAGACACAGTTGGTAGCATAGTTTGCAAGACCTAAATGAGAGCAACACTGCCTACATTACCTGGAAAGAGGAAGCTATTACTGGCTGCCATCAGATTCCTGAGAAGGCAGGTAGCCAAAAACCCTTGAGTGACTGCAGAAGACCTGCAGGCAGTAATGTATGTAAATGCTGAAGGTCTCCATGCATGACCATGGGATTTTCTTCTGTGGAGCAATGAGACAAAACTGGAATTTTTTGGGTCTATGGGATCAGTGGTATGTCTGGAAGAGAAAGAATGAAGAATGCACTGAAAATGACACCCTGCCTAGAGTGAAGTATGATGGTGGCACAGTGATGCTCTGGGGCTGCTTTGCTTCTTCTGGCACCCGCACTTGAAACCCGCACTGTGTGATGAGATGAAAGATGAATTCAATCAAGTATCGGAAATTTTCCCAAAAGGACACTGATCCCAAGCATCCACCAAAGACCACCAAGGATTGGCTTCAGGAGCCCTGTAAGATGATAAAGGGACCATGACAGTGGCCTGACTTGAACCCAATAGAAAAAAAAAAAAAAAAAAAAAAGCAAAAGCAAAGGATATCAGTGAACTTGAGGCTAATGAGGAATGAGCTATGATTCAAATAATGCAGGAAGATCAGCATAATCCTACACCTAGGACTGGGGACCCCAAATCCAGACAGAAGTTCACTAATATTCTTTGGTGGTTTTTTTTTCTAGTGGGTTCAAGTCAGGCCACTGTCATGGTCCCTTTATCATCTTCTGAACTCGGCTCAGCTACCTGTTTAGTTTGGTATAGATGTGATATAGATGGATGCGGTGTCCTTTTGGAGAATTTCCCTGATACTGATTGAACTAAATCTTTCATCTCGTCACACAGTAATGATTTCAAATGCTTGATGCCAAAGCTAAAAGCAACCAACATCATGTTTACAACAAGTCATAAAAGCGAAAAGGTGCTCCACTTCTCATGAAGAGATTGAATAATTCTGAGACTGCAGTAGTATTTAAAGTTGCACTTTATACATTTTTATTGTACATATGCATATTCAATTTGATTATATGCATCTCAGACACCAAAACACAGAACAGGTCTGAAAGCTTTCAACTGCAGAAGTTAACATAAGATTTGAAAGCTTAAGAAAACACAAGCAAATAAGCTTTACAACCCTAGGTTGTGTTTTTTTATTTTTTTATTTTTTATTTATTTATTTATTTTGTAGTTTTACATACTTATATTTGCCAACAAAGTAGAAAAGAACTTATAGGAGACTATATAAACAACTGTTATACTTGACAGTACATGATAGTGTTCCAAAAACAAAAACTGAATGTCCTTTATAAGTTTTATTATTTATGTATGTGTCCGTATTATCCCTTTTTGGGATGTTATTCTGAAATTTGAACGTTGTGAGCAAAGAGAACATGCAGCCCCTACCTTCTCATTTTCCTCTTTAACCCAATATCTGGGTCAGTAATATGAGAAGGGACTGTCCCCTCTCACTGATCAGTTGTATTCAAGCATGCAATTGAAGACTCCTTTTGCAATTAAACTTGGATTTTTTGAGCTGGATTACCCACTGATTATTCATCATACAGTGATGACATTATGATTAGATATTGTGTTATAATTTGTTATATGTATGTATATTGTTCTGGTCCTGAGATATGAAGTTTAGAATACAGCATGTTACTGCCCATAAAGTGGGTTCTAAGAGTTAAACTTACACACAGTATCTTATCATCAGTTAATGCTTATTTTGCCTTGAATTATGAATTTCAGCTCTTAGCGATCAAAATACAGAAAAAAATGAATTACTTAAATTTTTGAAAATGTAGAAAATGATCTTGGTAGTATGTTACTAATAATTTTCTACATTACATCTAAATTCATATTTTTCAGTATTTTTATTTTTTTATTTAACAAGGAAACAGAGAATCTTTTGCATCAAATGGCTTAGTGTGTTTCAACCATGTTTTGAATTCCGCTTGTTCTAATGTGTTTTTTTGTATTTTAATCACTGGCATCCTGAGTGAAACTAATAGGTGCTGAGAGCATTGCCATGTATTCAATTACAAACTGAAATTGACAGGGCTAGTGAAAATTGCCAGAAATTTCCTAGTCCTGAAATCTGGGCCTGCAGAACAACAATGACAAGCCATGCTGGTTGATGACAGGTTGATGATCGCAACCGATCACAGGCCTGTTCCATCGTGTTAATGCAATAATTTGGGGGGAAAAAACAACTTGAATTTGATATGCTTGGTGGCTTTTGTTTTCTCCTTATTATGCTCACTCAGCTGTGCCTTTTTCTGACTTTGCCAGTCAGGGACTGAAGCCTTCAAGGCAGTTCTGAAGTCTCCTGGGAAGAGACAGGCAGAATTGCCTACTGCTGCAGACCCTTCTATCCATTGTTCTATCACATACTGGTCCAAATGTATAACTGATTCTGTTTTCTCTTCAAATATATGGAGCTCTGCGACTTTTATGAATTTGACCCATCTTTGTGTTTTGGTCCCATATATTTGCTTCTTCAGGGTAATTTGAGAGGCTTTGTAACCAGGGCACTTCGCTATGCCCATCAAGCAATAGTCATAGTAGAGTATAGAGTTTTGCTTAACCTCCCCTGGAGGGCTCTCCTCTATTGTAATGCTTTTCAATTTGATCCAGAACTTCCAGTGGGAGGTGAAATGTGAAGACTTTGTGGGTTTATTTCTTCATTACTGATTTTGCTGAACTCACATGCACACAAACACACACACACACACACACACACTCACACACACACACACACACACACAGACACACACACACACACACACACACATGCACACACAGTTGACAGTTTAAATTAGATTTCCTTTTTTACTTCCTCAAGGGCTCTTGATGGAACCTTTGAGTCACCACTCATCCAGCTTGGAGATGGTCAGGTATAAATTTAGCCTACTAGGATCTATTCAGTGCACCCTAGGTATCTCAGTGGCTCATGGGTAGTAATGCCTTATGATTGAATATGTAAGGTAAGCGTTAAAAAAGGTATTATTATTATTAAAATGATAAGCCAAATGTGTGTGTTTGTGTGTGTGTGCGTGTGTGGGGTAATAATGATAAATAATGTGTGTGTCTACTGGGCAGAATAGGGTATATGAGAAAACAAACAAAGAAAAAACCCTGTTTATTTTGCTGACCGACTACTTTCTCCAAACTTTTAACCTTTAGAACCCTTCACTAATTTTGCAGGATATTTTCATAGTTTGACATTTATTCACCAAAACAAGAAAAGCAGTATAGAGTATAAAAAAGTGTAGGATACCACATGCCAGACCACATGCCAGCTATTGTTATTTTCAGGAGAACCTGTGCTCTCAATTTCATTTTTTGGCTTATAATGACTAAATAATTTGAATAATAATTTGTCTGAAATCCTGTTGAAACGTGATGTACCTTTGAGTTGTTTTTTTTTTTTTTTTTTTTTTTTTTTTTTTTTTGAGTTTGATATGTTTTGATGAGTCTGTTATGATTAGTAGATATATTAGATAAATAGTTTAAAAAGTTTAAAGTAAAAAAAAGCAAAAAAAAAAAACAAAAAAGCTATTCAAACTGCTATATATATATTTGTTGTTTATAAACACAGCAAAGAAAGAGTTCAAAGAGCTCCTCTCTTCTCATTTTCCTCTATAACCCAATATCACCTCAGCGTGTGCATGCAGGTTGAGCATGTACACATGGACAGGGCAGTAAACATGCTCTGCTTTTATCAGTTAAACTGGGATTAGATTTCGTGCTGATAATTCATCACACAATCATGAGAATGCCATGTCTATAGGTTACTCTGATCCTGAGTTATGAAGCCTACAAAATGTATGCATGTAATTGCCTGCATAGTGCAGATCTCGGGTTCAAAGGGTTAAAGATTCTTGCTCCATCCTATCACATTTCCATCTGAGTTTGGCTGACTGCTAACAAGCTTGCAAATCTTTTTCTCATTTTAATGCCGCTTGTTCAGACAGGTATCAGTGGAGACTGTTTTAATGTCATGGTGTCACTACCTTCAAACTTGAACACAACCAGGGCGTGAAACAATACGTGTCAGTAAGTTAGGACTCTTTAACTACAGTCAAGATGTCTTTTTAGTCATGATCATTTTACAATTTCATTCTGTTTATTTTTTCAATTTTACTTAGTTTATTTTAAATAAGTGATTAACAATAAACACCAAAAAGCGAGCCTTACTCTAATGTGTAGAAAAAGGACAGCATGGTGGCTTGTGTGTTAGTATGTTTGCCCATCAGAGGAAAGAATGAGAAATAAAACGGATTGCTGTGAGAGCATGTTAGTATTAATTTATAATTTATTAATTTATAATCAGTATAATTTGAGGAAGTTCTACAGTGTCTAGCACTGATTGACAGCCTGTGAAGGGGATCAGTCATTTCCGACCTAAACATAGACCCTATAGCAAGTGTCTGTTCATTTCTGTAATGTTCATTCAGCCTCACAGCATTAGATGTAAAGGAATGCATTTGTTGGTGGAGTCTGGATAGGACAATTCAGTTTTGCTTCATGGGACACCTGATGGTTTTAGTAAATCAGTAACTGCTACAATTTAATATAAAGTGATGAGCATACCTTTCCTTTGCCACATGCAATTACTTCACTCTGACTAACTTTCTACTATAGTATTTCTTTGGATTGTATCATTGCCAGAGTCTAAACTTAGCAGTTGTAGATCCCTTGATGCCCGAACATACATAAAATAATGATATGCATCATTTCTGTATGTTTGTGTTCACAGTGTAGAAGGAAATGTAATCACAAATTGAATCTTTTTTATAGCACTTTTGCTCTCAGAGAAAACCCTTAACGCTGGCTTTATTGCAGCAGGCGTAGATTGCTTTTCAGAGCTCTGGCATCTTGCATAGGCGGTGTTTCGAAGTAACAGAGGAGGCCATGCATAGAATTAAGTGGAAAGAGATGCAACTCAGCTCTTCTTTATGCCTCTCTGGAGATGCCTGATGTTCATTCCAAAGAAAGGATCTACACTCTGAATTCCAAACAGTCGAATAATCTTGATGGCTGTTCAGGAAGTGTCCGTTTTGACTAGCAGAAGGGTTTGTTTATGAGGGGTTTAAAGGTGGCATTGGATTTTTTTCTATTACTTGGCCCTGAGTGTTCATGCAGAATGAACAATGGACTTTCATCTTAACCCTCATGGAACTGCATGGAACAACGTCTCATTGGTATAATATATATATATTATTATATATATATATATATTATATTATTATTATTATTATTATTATTATTATTATTATTGTGTGTATTATTATTATTATTATTATTATTATTATTGTTGTTGTTGTTGTTGTTTGTTGTTGTTGTTGTTGTTACTGCATACTTTACTAAGCTATCCAATTGCTGCTGCTGTAACAATGTGAATTTCCCCACTGTGGGACTAATAAAGGATTATCCTATCTTATCTTATCTCTTATCATGGATATTGTCCACTCTTTAAAAGCAGCGAAACATTTAATTATAAACAGTGTAATTACTCCTGTCTAATTGAATGAAGCACATTGTGAGTAAAAAAATAATGTGCTACATAAAGGAGAGTATTTGGACACCATTTTTTAAAAATCTGACACCACTTGTGCATTTTGTCTGCATGTCAAAATAGTTTTAGATATATTATAATATTGTGGTAAATATTGTTTGTTGTGAAATTGTTTTAAAATACAATATCACAATGAAAACCTTTTTACCATATCTCCCAGGACGGCTGGCACAATAATTACATTATTGTCTAATCATACTTAATTAAATCATATTTAATAATCACATTTAATTAAATCCAGTGTAAATACCAGAGGAGCCTTTGAATGCATGTTTACATGCTGGACCTGCATGCAGACTCCAACTGATGAGCAAGATGGGGTGTAGGTAATGACACTGATTCAGATATTGGGTTATATAGGAAAATTAGAAGGATAACTTTGCTCAATTTCTGTGCTAACACCATGTTCCAATTTCAGTTTGATTTTCTAATTAAAAGTTTGTTTGTTTTTATGTAGACTGCTGTCCAGTGTTTTTCAATAATAATGTCAATTTAATATCTAATTATGTAATTATAACAAATTATTAATAATCATCAAAATCATTTCATTTTCGGCTCAAACTGACTCTGCATTATCAATTTACAACAGAATATCTGATATGTGAACTGTTTTTACTGTCCTTGCAAACAACAAAATAGATTGCTCAAGATCTCCTGACAACAAATATGGTGAATAAATGTACATCAAACTAAGAAAATATTCAGTGGAATATAATGATCTTATAATGTATTTAACAGTATATTGTTAAATAAATATAAATCATATTAGAATCATATAATCATATCATATCAAAAATAAATAAACAACAACAACAACAACAACAATAATAATAATAATAATAATAATAATAATAATAATAATAATAATAATAATAATAATAATAATGAAGAGGGTTTTTTTTCCTGAATTAATTTGGAATTTATCAGCTTGGTGCTTTTTAAGTCTGTCTGGGTCAATTTTTAATCAGGCAAATATAAACACAGCAAACCTCCTGACAGAGGTGACTAAAGAGATGGCTCATGGCTCTTTTAGAAAAAACAAAGTTTAGAAAAAAAATATTTGCATAGGCAGCTGGTTTATGCCTACTTATCACTGCTATTCACATGATCACTTTTTATGGTCACATTATTCTGAATGATTCTAATTTTAAATTCACCAGATATGTTTTTATATTGGCATTTGATAGCTTAATTGCAGTTTATTTCAAATAATTCAAATAATGAATTGATCGATTATGTAAAGTTCTTGCTCATTCTATTCAGGAGGTTCTTCAATTAATTCTTGATTTCCCTCAGTGGTTCTTCCCTATACTTATAGGGATATTCCCATTTTAAGCCTTGGTTCTTCAGGAGATCTGCCTCATGCTTTTATGAAATTTCCTCTTTTGAGTATTGTTCCCTCTCTGGGGTTCTTTCCATTGCTCTTACTGAGTTTTTCCTGACACTTGTTCTTTCATCAGTGCTCATTACGAAGCTGGATTTCTAATCATCTGCTTTGGGACAGTGACTGTTTGGGGAAGAAGTTGGACATGCATCATAGTGTAGGGTTTACTTTAAAGGCTCTCATTGTGTTATTTTAGTCCCAGAGGTAAACTACAGTGTTAAAGTCCCCAGTGTGGTCATTTTTGAAGACATGAGTTATTTTAGGCTTTCGAGCATCCTCCCTTCTGGCAAGCCACTGTATATCATGCCAGTGTGATGTCTTAAATACTGCTAGGAAATCCTCCCCAGTCATTAACATTTAATTTCCTGGCATACAGTATATGCAATTTATATGCCTCATAAATGTTTGAGAAACCAATAATCTAATCTTAAACCCCTGGACTCTGCATTTTCTGACCTAATATATGTTTAGAAACACCAGACAAGGTCAATAGACTGAGTGAATTACAAGTAAAGATCTAGTAAATTGAACATCAAGGAGCTAAAATGAACTAGAACAGAACTTAATAAAATGAGATTACCACTCAACAGTGAAAAACATCATTCAGAAAGAAACTTGTATCCCTGTTTAGGCATCAAAAGTCAGTGTTAAATTTAAACAACATGAATCTATGAAAAAGTCATAAAACAGTCAGCAGTTCTATGGACAAGATCCCTTAGGGCCACTCATTAAAGAGTAATGAAGTGTTCAAACCAGTTGGTCACAACATTCTTTTAAATTAAGAAAAAATGTCTGGAATGATGTGATGTTGACACATGATCAAATATGATGTCCATGTGGGGTCATTTGGAAATAACCATACCTTTTGAGAGAATGATAATGATGTATAACACAAAGTCAGGGACCTTGACATTTGTCCCTTTTGAGGTGAATAAATTCTGTAATGTGCTATGATTTCTTTAATTTTGTATTAAACATAAGTTTATTTTTATTCAGTAACAGTAATTTACCATTGGTTATGGATGGTATGAAGTCACATTGATTAAGGAATGTCAAGACAAAGACCTTGTTAAATTTGATTTTGAAACCATCTGACTGTGAACAATAAACGAATGCATGTCTGGTTGACACTATGACATTTAGATGCAATTTAATACAAGTTTTTGTCATACATTTGTACATAGAATGTCTGTGTAAAATAGCATTATGTAGCATTTATTACCTAATATAACAACTTTAGAATCATGCTTTGTTTGCCAGTATATTTGAAAAGTATTGATAGGAGACAATCACACATGCCACATATTGTTATTTTCAGGATATCCTAGGCTACTCAAGTGTGTCTTTATGTGTGATGCAAAAATTAAGATAATTTAAATATTTGTATAATTTTAACCCTGTTTTGATCAAATATTTCATTGTGCCTTCAATTTTATTCTTTTGCTAATAGGGACTAAAAGCACTAGATTTTAGATTTTAGATGTCTCTGAGCTGGATTACTCACTGATAAATCATCACACAATTATGAAATGATCATGGATAGGTTATGGTCTTAGTGTTTGTATCAAACTTGTATCATGTATGCAGGTTTCTCTGATCCTGAGTTATGAACCTAAGAATCCTTTGACTGCCTGCAAAGAGTGGATCTCAGGTTCAAGGAGTCCATATAGAATCATTACTTTCCCTAATAATAGATAATAAAAAATATTTAGGCCAGCAATTCAGTGATATGCTACTTTTATGCTATTATTATCATTAATTGGCGTCAAGTCAATTCTGACTGCCGGTGACCATATGGATAGTGTTCCTGCAGAATGTCCTGTCTTCTGTTTGGGTCTTAAGGCATCTGAATTGTTGGTTCATTATTCTTTGATTTGTATCCATCCATTGTGTAGCTGGTCATCCTCTTCCTCTTTTACCTTCAACTCTTCCAAGCATGATTATGTTTTTCAGTGAATCAGTTCTTCTCACAAAGTGTTTAAATATCAGTTTATCATATCATATCAGTTTAAATGTAATAATTCATTGTCTTTCCAATAGCATTGCAATCCAGCATTTTCTTCTGGGTGCAAGTTGTTTTGATGATATATTTGTTTTGAGTGTACAGCCATTGCCTTTACTTTAAAAACATTTTAGGGCTTTTTGGTTTGTGGATTATCTACAACGTTTCTGTTATAAAGTTCAAAGCTTGACTGAGAAATGAAATACATATCAAGATATCTATTTGTAGAAAACCAGAAGTAAGTTCCTCCTCCTGCTGGCCAGAGAAGCCATCATTAGGCTGCCCAGGCTGACATTAATCATGACTTGGTCTCCAATAGAGAAACCTTCCCTGAGCTCTGGATTTTGATGACATTATTGCACCAGGAGCCTCCTGGCTCAGTCATTGTTGACCTCTCTGTTTCTCCGCTGCTGAACCATGCACTCAAACTCTGCCCTTACCATGATGACAAATAGTCCTGGGGGGGGGGGGGGGGGGGTTGTATCACAGTAATTGCATCACTACTTTGGAAAACCCTCATGAGAATTGGCTTGCTCTTTAAAGGGCAACAGGGAAATGTCCTTCAAATGTCATTCTAGCTTTAATGGTCTTAGATGTCCAAAGGATTCTCTAAAGCATGGTAAACCATGTCTTGTTTTTACTTTTAGTGGCATACATGAGTCTATACAACCGTTTCATAACAAATCTAATACCTGAAATGATTACTTTATAAGAGATGTGGCTGTATACAGGTGTACACTTCAGTTCCATCTTTCATTACATAGATACTGTAAAATACATACCAGTTACTGAATAATATGGATCTAGAATGATTAATGTTACTGATTAATTCAGAATATTTGATTAATTATTAATGTTACTGAATGATCCATAATAGATACAGAATAATCATAGTTTTTACAGCATTATTAACATTTGACTGAATAATTCATAGTATACACTGAATATTTTGTACTAAATGCTAAATTAGTTGTTGTATTTAATGTACATTCCTGAAACCCAAAGACTTCAAGTTTAGATTTGACAAGAATAGTGTATGTCTCCTATTATTAAAATAGTCATTTGTATTGTGTGTTTGTGTACATACCTGTGTGTAGGTGTGTGTTTAAGGGCCTATAGTGCTGGAGGTTAACGTTTAAAGCAGAGCTGATTAAGCAGGTGGATAAGCAATGAGCCTTGGTTGATGGGTCGGAGTTCGAGTCACACACGCAGTGTTAACAGGGGGTTTCATCCCCTCTTAATTAATCTGTGTCGGCTAGAGGTGATTGCAGGGTTTCCCTTGGCAATGTGCATGAGCTCAGACGGCAGTGACCTTTCACCCTGTGAGACTCTAATTAGGTGCCACTCTGGGTACTGAGTACAGTCTGGACATGGAGATGAAGAATGCACAGAGAGGCTGCACTACCCTTTAATTGTCAGTGCTCTATTATTATAAAACAGATTTATAGAATAGTTTATTTGACCATTTAATGTTTTATTATGTACACCTGGCCTTTCAAACTTTAAATCCAAATGAACATGTTTTGTTGTCAGTTTGTAATTTGTAAACCTGTAAATCTAACAAAACAAAAACAAACAAAAAAAGTAAAACTCAAAAGTAAAATGGTAATCAATTATTTAAAAAAATATTATTTATTATTTTTATTATTATTATTATTATTATTATTATTATTATTATTAGTAGTAGTAGTAGTAGTAGTAGTAGTAGTATAAAAATCATCACATCTTCAGGATTGAAGTGGGTCCACCTGTACAGTCAATTATTATTATTATTATTATTATTATTATTATTATTATTATTATTATTATTATTATTAATATTATTATTATTATTATTATTATTGAATTCATTTATTTTTATGTCCATCCATCCATCCATCCATTTTCTGTACCGCTTATTCCTGAATAGGGTCACGGGGGAGCCGGTGCCCAGCTGGCAACTCTGAGCGCAAGGGCAGGAAACAACTCTAGACAGGGCGCTAGTACATCGTAGGGCTCACACACACATACACACACTAAGGCCCACTTTAGAGTCACCAATTCACCTACCATGCATGTCTTTGGACTGTGGGGGAAACCGGAGTACCCAGAAGAAACCCACTCGAACACGGGGAGAACATGCAAACTCCACACAGAAACTTCCCAGGTCACCCCACCCGGGTCCTTCTTGCTGTGAGGCAACAGCGCTATCCACTGCGCCACCATGCCGCCCACTTATTTTTATGTATTAATATTATTTTAAAGACAGACATTAAGAACATGGGTAGTGTACATATTTTATGCAACGGCATGTTAATCAAGAGGTCACATCAGGTGGTCATAATGTTGTGGTTGGTTGTAAACCAGTAAATCAAATAAATTTCAGACAATCATCATGCTGTGATCTCTTGATTAATAACATACTGCTGCATAATATATGTACACTACACTCATATTGGGTGTTCTAAAACATTTGGCCAGAATTGTATATTTTTGAACATTTGACTGAACCTTTATATAATGCATTCCTTCTGTTAGCTGTGAGATGGATGTCAAGCCTGTCTCTGAATATTACTACAGCCTGTTAGATAGCTAAATTTGCTCTACTGAGGACAGAATATGGACCAGTTTCCAACAGAAAGCCTCTTAATGCTAGTCACTATCACAGAAGTGTAATGTGTAAGAAATGTTGCATCACGGTTTTACACTGTCTTGTCTGTCAGAGGCATCTGTGTGAAACAGTGGGTGCTGAAAATTTGAGAGCTGGCTGAGTGGGCATGTGTGTTTGAGTTAGGCGGTAGGACATTTGCTTGATGTAATATAGTATTATTGAGCAGAAAATCTGAACAGGCTGTAAAACTTCTGCCTTTCGTTAAAAAGGAATACTTTGAACTGGAAGAGAGCTCACTTTTTACAGTTTCTCTAATGGTAGATACAATGACAAGCGACATGCATGCAGTGTGCAAAATACCCTGTGGCAATTGGGGGTCCCTGTTGCTGGCTGTCACTGACAATCATCTGGAAAACAGTCGGCTCACTTTTTGGAACTGTTTCATACCTGTATATGAAAACTTTTTCCTGTATTTTTTGTATCAGAGCAGTGCCTCAGCAGCTTAAAATATCTGAATGGGCCTTTGCTTGACTACAGTTGGTAAATTTACAGTTGGTACTGAGAAGATTTCAGTAGTAGGGAGAAACCTTAGCACCCCATGGACATTACATGGACAGAAATGAATGAAGACAATTAATATGTTAGTATTATACTGGTTGGCATACTTAGGGTGACCATATTTTGGCTTTCAAAAGAAGAGGACACCATCAACCATGGTTGCAATATTGTGGTTTGGGGGGGATTCTTGAAAGCCTAAGCAGCAGTAAATATCTCTAAAATCATGCAACTGTGGTAATGAACATTAATACATTTACTTATTTGCCAAGACAAATAAATAGCCATTATATTCTTAAAAGTATTCCTGAGTCCAGTAATCTTGCTAATTTGCTAATTAAAATAATTCTTTTTTAACTTCACTTAACAATTACTTGTTATTTTATGTTTATGCTTTTTGTTTATTTTGTGTGAGTTATTTTCTGCATAATCAAAAATAAAGATTTTCAGGATCATTGTAACAGATTAATCTCTAAAACTGTTCAGAGTAGTTGAAAACAATGGATTCCTATTTAAATAATATATTTAAATATTAAGTGCAAATTAAACAGTTTAAATTAAGTTTTAAAACAGTATTAAAGCGTAAATGAAACCGTTTAAATTATTTGACTGGAGAAAAGCATTGTTGTAATGCTAGTATATGGTTAATATAAAAATAAAAATTATAAAAAAAACATTAGTGGGTTACACATTAAAAAATAAGCTTTTAAGTAAACATTAATCATTTTGTACAGTGGTCTATATTGATAAAAAAAATGTCAACGTACATGTTTTCAAATGAAATGGAAAAAAAATGTCAGTTGACTGTGGTGGGAAAAAGTTCAACCAATGGCTGATGTAGAAAAATGATGAAATGATGGTGGAAAGGCAGGAATTAAACAGATGGGATTAAGCTCACACAGAATATTAGTCAACTAGACATGGAATCAATGCAAAACCCCATACATTTTATACAATCAAGAATTATACCAGACACACATTTCACATCCTGAAAAGAGGACATGTTTGGTAAAAAAGAGGACATTGGGACTCACCCCATCCACAGTACTGTAGGTGTGTCCATGGATAACTTACTGCAGTTCTGAAAATGGACAGCAGACCTGTATGCAGTTTGCTGGTCAGCACTGCACATTCACCAATCATGGACCTCATCACCTTTGTGCTTGTCACTCTCAGGGAAACTATTATCATTAATTTCCTGTTGAATTGACTCACAGTGGCAGCTTCTGCCCAAAGCCATCTTTTTTTTCCACTGCTGTATACTCCAGAGAACTGGAATTTGACAACCATGTCCAGCTGAACACTGCACCTTCCCCTGCAACTGTCATGCAGCTGCACGAGAACAAAATAGACAGAGTGTGAGTGAAACTGATTGATGGAAATGACAAGAGGATGAATACGCTTCCATTTCACAACCAATATCTGACTTATCTCTCAGCAGGAAGGGTTTTCAAGGTGGCGTGCCCTTGTTCAAACCTACTGGGCTGTGGCCTGTGTGTGTGTGTGTGTGTGTGTGTGTGTGTGTGTGTGTGTGCATGCGTGTGCGTGCGTGCATGTGTGTGTGTGTGCGTGCGCGGGAGTGTGAGAGAGGGGGGAGGAAAAGTGAGAAAAAGAGAAAGGAAGGCAATAGCTCAGTGCCCTGTGCTGCATGACAGTGGCCAAATGGTCAGCAGGGAGCTTCACTGAGTTAATGTCTTTTCATCCTCATATGATTAATGGTAAAAAAGGAGTTCATTTTTTTCCACACACTGTTATTATGTCCTACTGGCTTTTCGGCCTTCGCAATGACTCACAAGTAAATAACAAGTGGCTGTTATTTATCAACTACGACTGTTGAACTGGCAGCTGATAAAGTTAACCTGGACATTGAGTCCTTCAAAATAAGAATTCAGTGCTGATTGAGATTCTAAGAGTGCCTTGTAATTTGGCACTCATCAACCTATTGACCTGCCTGATGGGGCCATGTTGTCTGAGCTGAATGAGTGGTAATCAGACAGCTACAATAGGCAGTGCACTTGATAAAGCTTTCTACTTGAATGAAGCTACAATAATCTCTGATTGCATTTTTATGATGTCAAGCCAGTCTTTCTAGCTGTGTGAATGTGTGTATTGTTCAAGAGAAATGTGATGCAGGAAAATGCAGGACATGACATTTTTCAATGATGATTTTTTTAAAAGCCCATTATTCACCCCAATATTAAAAGGCTTCCTCTGGGTCACATGCACCAGCACTTTTTGAATTGCCTTAGTTTAGAAAGCTGAATATGCTTGGAAGAAAACACTAATAGCCAGTTCTCTTATTCCTGATAACAGTTGCCTAACACTGACACTGTTAACCTACAAGCGTAGGCTTACTGTGTTCTAACATGTTTCTAAAAAAAAAATAAAGAAGTAAACTCATTAGTCAGTTTAATTTCTATGTGCTCCTGAAATAAAATACATTATAAACCCATTTAAAGCTCCAGTCATGAAAATAAATCAACAAATAATTAAATATTGAAATAAATAAATAAATAAATAAATAAATAAAACATTGTAACATACAGTGAATCTACCCGCATCTTAAAAAATAGGATAATACAAATTGTTGGTCATACTTCCCAGCAATACTTTCGAAACATTTGTGCATTATTTTAATATATTCTTCTCCTGTTCTACATATACCCTAAGCAGCTTTAAACTAGACCTGACCACACCTCTGTGGGAGGAACCCACAGACATTGATTGAAGTTTATAGGACTGCTTTATGCATTAGGCTACTCTAGGGTTTTGTTTAAGGATTTAACAATGACAAGAACATCTGGGTGAGCTTCAATACATATTCTAGGAAGTGCCAGTAATGAGAATGCACTCACATCTGTTATATAATTCTGTACTTTGAAATGGCAGTATGGTGCTAAAGAAATGGGTTTTTCAGAGACAATGCTATTCTTCATTCTTTCCGCAATACAAAACACTATTCTCCAAACATCTGTTCAAATCAGTGTTGCTACATCAGAGTTTTTCATTTTTAAAGGCACTGTACACAATTCTGTACAATTGCTATTGGCAGTTTGAATTCAACAGCAACACAAACACACCCATCCGTTCAATGGTCCTTAAGAAGCTTCATCCCCTAAATTCATGTACCCACATAGCCATGGTAATAATATTGAACAGTGAACACAGCATCCAAACACAATGGAATAAAAACTAGTGAAGCTTCATATTTTCATATTTATTCAGCAAAATTACAGATGGGAGGATTGTAGGTTTCTATCAGCTAAGATGGGAAGGAATGTAGCTAGCTACCCACCTTGAAGATATGAGACAATCTTGACTGACATTATTAGCCACCCTGGTAAAAGGCACAGCAGGCCCTTTGATCCACAAATATAGGCCTTTAGTCCTTGGCGAAAGCACAGCTATTGCAGAGATACAATGGGCCCAAAAACCATGTGCTATCAGGCCCATTCTCTGCAATAGCACAGTGGCCCGATTTCACTTCACTACCCACTTCACTGGAGTCAACATTAGTCAGTCATTTTTTCATAAACTCACAATGCCTAGGAAGATATCCTTGACATCCTGTTTTGTGTCTTTCTGCCCATGTCTCACTAAGTTCTGGGCCTCAAAAGTGTTTCTGATAAGGTGGATGGTGAGTGTATACTGCTGTATGGACTGAATGACAAACTTCTTCTTGTGTACTTGTTTCAGGCTCTGGGTTGAACGATGGAGAATGGCACGATATCCGCTTCTTGGCCAAAGAGAACTTTGCTATGCTGACAATCGATGGTGATGAAGCTTCAGCTGTGAGAACCAACACCCCCATTCAGATTACTACAGGAGGAACATACCACTTTGGAGGCAAGTAACAAAGTCAAATCAAGTTTGCAAATATAAGAAAAACAGTCATGCCTGTTCTGCATGTTTAAGACACACTTCTTAATTTTCAGAGTTTTTTAATGAATATAATAGTAATAGTGCTTTATACATAGGAGTGTATTTCTGTAGAGAATGAGATCATGATTACAGAGATGTGGCCTGAATGTTAGAGATAACAAATTGCATTTGGAAGGTTCGCTGGTTCTGTCCCCTTAACTGACTAGAGACAACTAAAGTGCCCTTGAGCAAGGCACCCAAACCCAAACCTACGTTTGATGCATAAAATATCTTGTATAATAATCCTTGTATTGTTGTATGTATCATATTGCCTTACTCAGTGTGTTCTGACTGCATTGATTGGTTAAAGACAACACAAACAATGTCTGATCCTCTTTTTTTCATTCATTGTTTTGTCATGAATGACTTGCAGCACTGAAGCTAAGAAGCTCATTTTAAGCATGTACTGTAACAGTGTTTTTTAGGCTGTTCTCTGCCAGACCTAGTAGGGTGGGGCTAGTTTCAGTACTGTTATACCTTACCTGAAGAGAAAAACCTTTTGTAAATGCCTGCAAATCTTAAATGGTCACAGGATACCACTTGAACATAGTGACATTGTTTCTGTTGTTTCTGTTGAAATTGTTTCTGTAATGCTGAATCTACTCCAGTTTTGTCCTATATTTTGCATCCAAACGCAGTAGAGATATTACAGCTGAAGCCAGTGAGGGGAAAGTGAGAGCACCAGATCTACTAATATCAACAGAAGTGTATTTCACTTTATTTTGTATGTGATCCATATCAACTCAATTCTTACTTTTTTTTTTTTCAAAACCAAAAATCACTCAACTTGACTCCTCACCTCTGCTTGTAAAACCTGCTGCATTTTTTTTCTCAAAGTGTGATAAGCAGAATGAAATTCAGTGTTAGTTTGCACAGCTTTTTAACACATTGGTGAAACTGCATTGGATGTGCCAGAAGTTTCTGGAAGAGCTGTCTCAGATCTTCCCTCTTCTTCTCTCTGGTGTATTGGGAGTAGAAGTTAATGCACAAAGGCCTGTCTTTATTCACTTCACTTCTACTTAAAATCCTGGACAGCTCCAGAGATCTGCACTATAAAGGAGATGAGAAACTTTTTATAGCTCTAATACATGCATTCAGAAGACTCCAACATATCACAAAATATTAATGCACTTTCATGTCTATTAAATTTCTTCTGAAAATTAAAAAGAGGATGGTCCGCTTAAGTAAGGAGTAAACTAGTTTCTTAGAAAGAAAGTTGGACTTTCTGTGGCTCAGATGACAGGTTTCTCAGGGAGCAGCATGCAGCTGCTATTTAACTTTCTGTTCCTGCTTAAAACGCGTGTAAACTTCTGTACTGATTACATTGTCATGTAGCATTATGCTATTAGACACATTAAAGGAGAAATCCACCAATGTTTGTAAAATGTTTGTCTGTTATTCTCAAGCTTAGCTCTTGAAATTAGCTGTTCCAACTGGTACAGAACTTACAGGAGGCCAAGTGGTGCAGAGTGGCTCTATTTTAAGGTGAAATTTCAGCTTCATGCTGTGAAATGAGCACATGGAATATTTTGTGGCATTGTTTCTTTAAAACAATATATATGAATAAATATATGAAATATATGAAAAAATATATCAGTCATATTCAGTGCATACATGAACTACAGTCATAAAATGTCACAACGTTATTACATTATGAAAAATAATAATAATAATAATAATAATAATAATAATAATAATAATAATAAAGTTCACAGTGGCCAGTGAGTTGAAGCCCAAGGTATGGGTTTCTAATAAAGTTGCCAGTGAGTGGAAACATAAAGTAGGGTTTTCTAATAAAGTGGACAGTATTACTGAGTTTGTTCACACTAAGTTCCTCAAAGTGTGTTTTCTCGTTTCCATTCCAAGTCACCATGCCATCATTACTGCATATCTAGATATTTATATACTTTTCCCAATCACATAAACACTGATTATACCACACCCACACCTAGATCCACACCCATCCATTGTCCCACCATCTGTCCAGTCAGACCCATCGCCAGTGGTCTGACATAAGGAGGTGTGAAGTGGCAGAGGAAGGCTAGCATGCAGAGTAAAAATGGCAGTCCATCTCCAAATGGACTGCAGTGTCTGCCACTATCCACAGAGCTGCCAGTTAATGTTGAAGGATAGCGAGGCTGATAGCTTTATCAGCTTCACTCATCTTCAAAAAGACTTCAATGAGGACAGAGACACAACCTGGGCCTGGCTGGCCCTGACAGCACATTTACACACAGCAGCCCACAAAACAAGATCAAAAAGACTCTTCGCTGCCTCACACACTCCTGATGGATTGTCCAGGTCTACCATAATTATCAATCAATGATCCTCCATCCATCGCTGTTATTTCCAGCCAAGGGGTGATGTGTCTCCGCTTTCTAATTTGTTTACAACTGATTTCTCCAGCAAAGCAAAGAGCTTCCTTATACTTCAGAAGTGCAGGGCTTGTAAACTCCAAGCTCTCTCTTTTTCTTCACCTAGGAATTTTTAATCTAATCAAATGAATTTCAGATGACCTTGTAAACATAGAGTTGGCTGTAAAAATATGCTATGACATATTCAGTATTTACAATAAAATATTATTCACTACCTGCTATGGGTTGTCCAGTATTTACTATGTATTATTCACTGCTTTGAATTATCCGGAATATACTATGAATTATTTTCTATCTGCTAGACTTGTACTATGAATTATTCTTCAACTACTATGAATGATGCAGCAACTACTATAAGTGTTTGTGTAGCTACCAGTTTACAGTTAATTTCAAGGGTTATTCACTATCTATAAATTATGAATTGGTCAGTAGCCTATCATTATCTAATAGAAATTCATCATGAATTTTACCATTTATATCACTATCATCGAGAACAGTTCAAGTTTTGGTCTGCACTCCTATGAAAGATTGATTCTGAATACTGATTACTTGCTGTGCGCTCATCTTGTCTGACTGTGAAGGCCAAAAGACATGGCCAGGTGTTAGCCCCAGCACTGTACTAGCATGGCCAAGCAGCATAATTGAGCCTGTTGATGCTAAGAGGCTAATTCAGAGGCATGGGCCAGAGCACATCAGATTTAATTGTGTATAATCATCAAATTCAAGACTCTGTCCAATCAGCGCCATGGTGACAGCAAGGTCATCGGCACAAATCACTGGGCCAGATTGAGTTGCCCGAAGCAACTAATGAAAAGTGTTTCATTACAGCTGTAACTCATGAGTTCTCTCTGTCGTCCAGCCCGGCACATCCATTCCAGATCACTTCCATTTCAGCACACTGTACTAGCCACTGTCCGACCCCTCTCTTGCTGGAAAGGTTATAAGCATAGATGTTAATGCACAGAGGTTATCTAGTGTGTGGGTATGTGTATATGTATGTAGATGGCTGTGTGTGTCATACATACCATGTATCTTTAAGTGGTAAATAGTGTTAAAATTCCACAATGAGTGGTCCAAAAGAAATGCTACAAAAGCATGTCCGTTGGAAGTCATCCACTGAATGTCTTTTCCTTCCTGTAAAGTTGCTATTTTGGGGACACAAGATTTTGTGTGACTGGCAATATTTGTATATCAGTGCTCTCTCACAAAAGCCTCTTTTCTCCAAAATGGCAATTTTATAGAACAAGGCAAATATATTCTTAACTTGGAAGTAAATGTTAACACAATTCTGTTGCAGTCCCACTCAGGGCCCTAGGGACCACTGAATGTTCAGAAATGTCCCAGGGTATTAGAGAGACTATTTGCATTAGCTAAATATTTATTCATAACTAGGCATGTATTTAGTTTGTATATAGTGCATACTGAGAAGGATATTACTGAGCCTGGATTACATTTACAATGTTTACCGTATTTCCCAGTTTCAGCAAAATTTGTTTATCGTTTGTATTCAGATTTTCATGCGAATGGATAAAAATAGCATATTTTAATACTCTGTGGTTATTACAGAATGTACCATCTTTGTCTGTTTGGGGTTGGACAATGTCCTTATCTGTGTGGAGATGATTACCCCCACTGACTGAGAACATAAACATGTGTTAGAGGAAGATAAAGTGCTATCTGTGGTTCTTGTATATACCTGATTCTAATTCTCATTACTGTCAGATTGACTTGGAGCAGATTGTGTTTTGCTGTAAAACTCCTGACATTTCTCGGGGCTGATTTAGGTCATCTGGGAGTGATACATGGCTTTAAGTCAGTGTACTACTTTCACAAGGTCATTTATCACACAGACATGACAGTGAACCACTAAAACATGTTCAGGCGATTGTCATGCTAAATACCATCCTTATCTAGAATCCTTTCATGCAATCAATGATGAAAGTTAAATGCATTTCATCATATCTTTTGACCAACAATGTTTATAGGTATGTATACACATACTACACACTGACCAAAGCGGTGGACTGGCACCTTTGCCTACCTTTTTTCTAATCTTTCCACCTAAAGAGATAACAGGTGTAATGGCGTTCAGATGTGTTGCTCTGAAAAAAAAAAATAAATANAATACTTTGCTGAAAATGTTTATTTTCGAAAATTTCCCCCAAATATGGCCATGACAAGTGTAGTCTGTAAAAGGTAAGAGGTGAGAACTTGTGTATAACACACATGATGCTTTTTGAACCAAATGAATTCACATTCTTGAACTGGTTCCATTCGGCCTTATAAGAATCTTGATGCTTTTCAGTGAACCAGCCCATGTTTACACTAGTTTCAGTGGAACCAATTACGTCACCAGTGTGTTCACTGCCTTGTCTTAGGTACAGTATGCAGTTATATTTCATTCAAAAGAATGTCTGTCTGGCCTCAGTGTTGTTGGCTATAAGAGCAAGTTACTTTTTTCTGCTAAGTGTGACTTAATGTAAAGATATTCATAATAAATTGTTATTAATAATAAACAAAAATAAAATTAGGAAGCAATCACAGAGAAGCTAAGCCAGATGAGGGCAAAAGGTCAATGTCAAACAATAAACACCCTTGGGAGCAATAATGACAAGCTGGGATGTGGATGGAAGAGAAGAATGTGCAAGAAACTGTGATAATAACTGCAACTAAATGCTTTCTGTAGTCATTAGTGTCTCAGAATGCTGTGAAGAAACTTCCATTTTGCACAATAGCTTCAGCTTGGTGAGGTTTGTCATGCATGGTCATTCCCACAGTACTGCTACAACATTTTGTAAGGGTTTGGGACTTTGACAAGGTTGTAGAGCTTTGATTATACTATTCCTTTCTTATTTGTTAATCTTTGTGACTTGGATTATGTCTTGTTGTATGGTCTTTAAACTTTGTCTGATTGTGAATGATTTGCCTTTTATTATTATTTTTTACATTTTAAAAGCAACTGAACATCACTTCAATCATATACAAATCTATCAGGCAATGTATTGCTGCCTTAAGATCTAGGTAAACATACTTTCTACTTGCTTTTCTCTACATATTAATCATTTGCCAAGCATAATCCTAAGCCCAGCCAGCCTTAGCTTATAAATGGCCTGTAAACTGTAATGACGAATCTCAAAACTCCCACTGATGCATACGTGGCATGTGCGTCCTCAGTCTTTCTGATGTATACCCAAAACTACAGCCTCTGATTGCCTCAATGCAGCATGAGCACATTGCCATGGTTCGTTTGGCTGTGTGTGTACCATGGCGCTGTCTTTTTCATTCTTGGACACACACTCACCCACATGCCCTCTCTCTCCATGTGCCAGAGAGAACTCATTTGTCATATCCATCTGCCACCTGTAATGTACCTTGTGGAGCAGGAGCTCCAGCATTTTACCTGCCAACCATGATCACACTGGCACCTGGAATGGTGACCAGAGAGAAAAGCAGGAGAAAAAGAAAAAAAAAAAAACAACAAAGAAAAGCAGTGCAAATATGCAGGCTACAGCTTCTCCACTGACCAACATTTGTCCAGCAGTACAGATATTAGAAAAGTCCAACTAGGCTATATTACATAGGTGCCAGAGATCTTCACTCAAAATAGTTGGTTCTGGTAAAACATTGCACAGATATTACATATTACAACACTTTGTTTCTGTATAATGATACTATTATGAGACCTCTAATTAGTACTTGTAGAAGAACATTTGGATATTTTTGAAACCTTGGAATTTCTAATGTTTAATTGACTTTTGGAATATAGTTTGAGTTTGGGAATTGTGACAATTGGGATTTGACACATGATTCAGTAAATGAGTGTTTTACTTACACTGTTAAAAAGGCATTCTACAAGGGTAAGAAATGTAAATGTTTAATCCACACAATGTTGTATTTAAAAAAAAATTGATATACCATCAAAAGGTTTCAGGTATTGTTATAAGTTGTACTGTAGTATATAATTATCATATGAACTATATTTACCAATATTAGACTGACATCAGATATTGATTTTTTAACCCATGAAAAAGGGATTGTCAGGTGCCACAAGTATTTTACCTTTTATTGGCAAATAATATAGTCAATGTGTGGGGTATAGCATCACAATCTAACTCAATTAAAAGAGCAGTAACTGTGCTATACTGAAAATAAGAGTGCTGTATCACAATCTAACTCAATTGGGAAAACAGAAACTGTACTATAGTGAACATATGGGAACTGCATCACAATTTAACTGAATTAAAAGAACAGATAAACTGTACTATAAGGGAAGTATGGCTATTGTATCACAATCTAACTTGATTAAAATAGAAGATAAACTGGGCAATAGTGAACATATAGCTACTGTATCAGAATCTAACTTAATTTAAAAGCAGAAACTTTGCATAGTGAAAGTATGGGTACTTTATCACAATCTAACTCAATTAAAAGAACAGAGAAATTATACTTTTGTGAACGTGTGGGTAATGTATCACAATCTAAATAAAAAGGGCTGAAATTGAACTATAATAAAATTATGTATGTTAACACAATTTTTGCTCTTTTAATTCAGTTAGTTTGAGCTGTGTTTTGAAATTTGTTACAAATATTTTGAAGGTATAAATGAATGCTCCAAAGATTTTCAACAAGACAAAAAGCAATTTCATTAAACTGATTCACTTTTCTTTATGATACTGAGTGGCTAGTGTTCAGCAGTATTCAGCAGTGTCTCAACTTTATCTTATATGTGGATTAAAGTTCTTTTAAATATAGTTATGATATACTGGTATTATACACAGTAGTTTCAGCATCGCAAGTACACAAGTATTACTGACCATTACTGTTCATACTACCTTGTAGTACTTTTTCTACTGTATTTATTTCATTTTGTCTGTGCCACTGACATGGAGCTGCACCTTTATTATGCATTTCACAAAGAACTTGACAAGTTTTCACTGTGTTTAGAACTCTAGATCATATATTTACAACTTTCATCACCAAGATGTTTGTGTGGCTGGTACATAGCATAAAGCATACAAATTCTACCTATTATCAGTCCTCAGACAGCTTGAGAAAAGTGTGTGTTTTGATCTGTTGTCCTTCACACAGCAGTCGTGATTTGCAGGCTTTACAGCAAATTAGCGCACTGCACACAGAGGTGCCAATACACCCTCATTAACCTGTCAAAGCAGGAAACAGCTGGGCAGCAGCAAACAGCTGGTGAGGATTAATACTTGTAAATGGAGGATTTAACCTGTTCTTTACTCTAATGATCACATACCAGAATGGATGACAAGACAAGGATGTATGGTTTTGGACAGAATAACAAATGAAAACTAGTTAAATGTAAAAGCCGACTAATTTTAGACACTTATGACACAACAGTACGGACAGCCATGGCCTGGTGGTTAGAGAACCAACCTTGTGACTGAAAGGTTGTCGGGTTGGATTCCCTGAACAGACAGGACATGCCTGAAGTGCCCCAGTTGCTCTCCCGGTGCTGTGATTAGGGCAACCCACTGTTCTGGGCAAGTGTGCTCACTGCCCCCAGTGTGTGAATGCACTAGTGTGTATGTGTTTCACTGTGAATTTGTGGACAAATTCTATGTGCACATTTACATTTGTGAATTTAGCTAGACAAAGAAAGAAAGGGAAAATAAGAGACAGGAGTGGGGTAGGAAGGGAGAGGAGAGAGAGAGATTGTGGACATGTCAGTGGACCAAGTCGTGACAGTGAGTGGGTAGAGGGTGGAGAGGCAGATGGTTTCTGTAGGTCAGTCTCCTGTGGGGTCTCACTGTGTCACTGGCCACGGGAAAATGCTGACCAGTCTGTCAAAACATGGACTGTGGCTGTTAACTCAAATCAGCTGAGCTCTAAATAATTGTTCAACTGTAAAGAAACATCTACAGCCATATGCACTTGATCATTGATCATTTTGGCATGTAATATTAATGTGCTGCATTTAATTAAGTCATACTCCACAGAGAAACATCACTGTACAATCTAATACACAATTACTGTTTACTGGAACATATTGGTGGGGGGGGGCAAAACATAAAAGGGGGCATGCGCAAAGGTATTTTATGCTTCTGATACATGAAATTCAGTAAAGAAACAGAAAATCTGTGTCACATGTGAGACAGAGCAGGCAAAGAGGCAGACGTAAATGCAGGGTAAATTTATTAACCAAAAAAAAAAACAATAAAACTTAAACAAGGTAAACAGATTTAAAACCAAACATTCAAAGGAAATAAGACTAAACAGACTAGAATACAATACCAGATAACTAGGATGACTACAAGGCATGCTGACATCAACCATATAAAGACAAAGGATCTTACTTACACAGACACAGATTGGAAATACCTGGGGCTTGTTAAAAAGCAGTGGCAAACCAAAACAAAACATACCAACAACAGGAAAGTATTGAGAGGGGAGCAGAACAGGACAGCAGTGTGACAAATTGCATAAAATATGCAGAAATATGATTGAATTTACACTTAAAAATCTCACAACATCTAAAAAGTGGGTCACAAAATTCTGACGTATGCAACACAATTCTGTGAGAATCAAGGTCGATTATATGGACAGTGACACAATTCCATATCTTTGCCTTTAGAAGAATCTGTCTGTAAAACAACACTTATTTTGCAGCACATGACCAAATAGTAGCAGAAAGTTCTATACACTTAAGAATTTATAACAGTCACATCAGTAAACATCAGTGTCCTTCTTTCATTTACCACTTTCATTGACCACCTCCATCATGTTTGACAGATTATATTGATTGCTTCCATTTGTTCTCCAACCTGCAGTTAATTGTGGTTTCATCTGTTCAAAGAATAATGTTCTAGAATTAGGCAAGCTTGGGAAGGAGTGTTAGTGTGTACTATTATTGTTTATATTTTGAAGCATCCTTTTATTTAAATTCACGAATTCATGTTGGTCAAGAGTGTTCTTGACCTGACTAGAGGTTGTGAAGAGGTTGGAATCAATCCAGAAATCATCTACTTAAGTAATCTTCCATGGTTTTTAAGGCCTTTTGGTGTTGCTGAGTTCAGCAGTGTACCAGTGCTCTCTCACCAAGAGGTTTGTGTTTATTTGTTTTGGGGTTTTTTGTTGTTTGTTTCTTCAACCTAATGATGGCCTCTCTCAGTTAGAAAACCTATATAGACTGCAGTTTACAAGTTTGTATGTTTTATATTTTAACAGCTCCATTTACTATTCAGGAGCACTTTGCAGTTCCATTATAGACTGTAGTCCATCTGTTTCCCTGCATACTTTTTCCAATAGTCAGGACTCTACAGAGCAGGTATTATTAGGGTGGTGGGTCATTCTCAGTACTGCAGTGACACTGACATGGTGGTGGTGTGTTAGTGTAGTGTGTTATGCTGGTAAGAGAGGATGTGAGGATGTGTTGCTGAAGATTTTCCCCAGTGCCCCATGGAATATACATGGTTATCCACATGATTTAATAAAACAAGATTCATCAGTCTAGGCCACCTTCTTCCATTACTGCATGGTCAATTTCTGATCTTCACACACCCTTTTTAGGTATTTTCAGTGGTGCACAGGGCACTCTGACTAGCCCAATATGAAAATTATGTTCTGAAATTTTATCATAGCCTGTATTAAATTTTAGCATTTTGTGCCAGAATGGATCTTTGGCAGGACCAGACTACACAGTCTGACCTTTGCTCCCTATGCACATTGGTCATGGGCACCCATATCTCTATAGCTGGTTCACCAAGTTGTCGATCCTTTGGGGCACATTAATTGCCAAGGCATTTTAGGTAAACCCTCACAAAACCTGCTGTTTAAAAGATTCTCTGATCCATTCATCTAGTCATTTTAATCTTGAACTCTTGTCACAGTTGCAGAGTTTTATAATTGCATATGCTTCAAAAACTGATTGAACACTGGCTGCTTGATATATCCCACCCCTTTACAGGTGCCTTTAGAACAAGATAGTTAATGATATTCACATCACATCATCCTGTCAGTTGTAGTAACATTATATACAGTATATAGGTGCTCATATCACCACCTTGGACAGTGCTCTGGTATCTTGGAGGCTTGAGTTTCCTTGAGTTTCCTTGACCACAATGTGCCTGTGTGTGTGTGTGTGTGTGTGTGTGTGTGTGTGTGTGTGTGTGTGTGTGTGTGTTCATGTAGATTTTTTCCTTGGCTGACAGCTATAGCAAGAATTTTGTAGTGCAAATGTTTTATCATTCCATGCACAGATGGTGTCAGAGGCGCTGTAGACAGTGCTATTGAATTTGTTATGGCTAATTTTTGTCTGTGTCTGAGCTCAGACCTATACGTGAAGCCTTGAAAGTTTCTTATTGGTAGTTGGGATGCCATGGCAACTGATCTCATCAAAATAAAGTTTGGATGGTTTCCAAGGTTGATGTAGCAGAAGGTTAACTGAGTGAGAGCAATGATGAATATGCTACAGAGAACATTTGAACATTTTTTCTCAGCTATTCAGAGAGCTTGTATGCAGACAGCTGGTAGAACTACACACTTTTGTTTGATGGAGCAGGTTGACCTAAAAATTGAAACATTTCAGGCTGTGTGTGAAGAAGACCACAATTTAATTCTAGAGCCTATAAAATGAATCAGTTAGTTTGTGGTCCTGAAACTGCAAAACTGCTGTGTATTCCATATTCCACTTATAATAAAAAGCTCTATTTGATTAGACCTGTGCTTTTAATAAAACTGTTTCAAAGCAGTGTTTTGACCCCACTTTTTCTCACAGGTTCAGAGGAAATTTGACTGACTAATGTAATTATAAATATGAGGAATACTTTTGAATATTTGATACAGTTTCTATGCTGTCAATGACTTACATCTGCAACTCATGAACATCTCTGAATTCATTATCTATGTTCTGTAAAGGAAGAGTAATCTTTAGAACCCTAGGCCAATTTTGTGAGATGTTGTGATAGTTTGATGTACTTTTATCCCTCAAATAAGAAAACTATTTTTAGGAGACAGTCACACCAGATATTGTAATTTATATAAGCTTTTATATAGGCTACTCATATTTACTTATATGGACAAAAACATCTCATAAATTCTGTTGAAAATGGATTATGAGCTGCTTTTGCAATTTTGATTAATTGTTTGTAATGAATAAATTGACAAAAATGTTTATAAAAAAAAAGTATTTAAAATCAAATGTCCTTCATTATGTATCAGAAGTATTCCTCCTCAGGACTTTTAATCTGAAATTTGAAAAAAAACAAAAAAAAAAAAAAAACCCTACCTTCTCATTTTCCTTTATAGCCCAAGGACTGCATCAGTGATGTTATTAGTTCTGCCCCCTCTCACTGTTCAGTTGGAGTCTGCATGCAGATCAAGCATGTACACGTACACAGAGCCGTAAACATGCACTGGAGGCTACATTTGGCATCTGTCAACCCTAAAGCTGTTGCTTTTGTGTTATTCAGCATTTAACTTATCTGGGTTATGTGATGTGTATATATCATAAAAAATGATTTTTAAGTAGATTTCTCCTGCAGACATTAAAAGCAAGCCCCTTCATGGAGATGCTGTTAGTAGCCAGTGTATGTGTGTGCTGAACAGAGCACCTGAGCCTAATTGAATCCAAGGGTTGTCATTCAGAACAGATTGTGCCCCTTCTTTGCTGACTGATGGTTGTGGCTTTGCTGTTGATTTTGCTCATGCCAAATAGAACTCTTCAGATTGCTTCTCTCCTATTTCAATGCCAGAAGATCAATGATCCATCAAAGATGTTATTTATTTATTTATTTATTTATTTATTTATTTATTTATTTATTTATTTAAATGTGCTGTGTAGGTATCTTGAACTGGCAATGGAAATAAATGTTGTTCTGCTTTCTTTTGTATGTGGCAAGCATTTGTTGTTGTTGTTGTTGTTGATATTGTTGTTGTTGTTGTTGCTGAGGTGTAAGATGACATGTTAGGAGAGCAAAAAAAATCTCAGCTATAAGCTGACAAATTCTTTGGTTTTTATCCAAACTGACCTCTACTGAATTCAAAATCTGACTAATTTTAATTTGTTTCATTTGTTATCTAATTGATATTCATATTATACACAGTCCAGTTACATTATTATGACCACCTCCTTCACTTCCTGTTTACTAAACTACATTTTTAAACATTTAACTAAACTCCACTTACCATATATGAGCACTTTATAATTCTATAACTACAGACTGTAGTCTGTCTGTTTCATTGCAAACGTCTTTTTTACCCTGTCATCTTTTTACAAGGTCATCACTCTGCAGGACCCTGTATTAGTGTGTGTTGTGCTGGTATGAGTGGATCAGACAGTGCTGTGTCCACTGATGAAGGACTAGAGGATTGCCAAAGAAAACTGCAGAAACTTGAGCTTGTAATAGAATGGACAGTATGTGGACACTAACATACACTAACACATCACCACCGTGTCAGTGTCACTGCAGTGCTGAATGGTCCTGTATGCTAAGTGGAGTTTACTACAAATGTGTATGAAGTGTAGAAACAAGTAGGTGGTCATAATAATGTGACCAGACCATGTATTTTATTGGTCTAGGTGAATATTTTTTCACTTGTTAAAGCTGTGGAGCAGGAGAAGTATGTGGTCTGGAGAAATATAGTTCTTCCAGTGAAGAACCAGTCCTGTTTCTGATGTTCTTTTTTGTATTTGGGTGCTCTTAGGTGTGTATTTAATTTGCATTGTGATGTCAGTGAACCAAGGGAGGGAATTATACACAGTAGAATGAATTTGGCCTCCAGTATTGCTGCTGGAACTGCTGCCTTTTGCACTGTACTAGGAGGAGCTCTTCTGTTGCTTTTGGTTTTGTGTGAAGTCAGAGCAGTGCTAGTGTTTATGGCACCAGTTTGAGAAATGCCTCACAGCTACAGCCGCTGTACACTCACTCCAAAGCTGTGCTCAATATCACTTCAGCTGCGGATAGAAAGCTGTATCCTGCAGCACAATGGAGCTGAACAATTTTGTGTGAAGTTTGGATTGTAAGAAGTGTTGAAGGCTTTTTTTAAGCCCTACTACTGTCTGGACTCTTTCGAGACCTTGTGCCATGCTGAGCCCATTTCAAAAATACACAAATACACAATTTTATATGAAGTGGAAGAAGGTGGGAAATGTTTTAGTCCTTTCACTGTCACCAGGCTATTCCTTCTGTCATATGTAACCCTCTGTTAAAGAATAATCAAACAGATTTGAGGTTAATCCACCCTTTCTAACAATTACAATGGATGTGCTCATTTTGGCCTGCACTTAAATGTGCAGTTACAAAAAGGTATTGTAGAATTCTGACTTTTTGCCCAAAGAGAGAACAGTAAAGGTACCATAAAAACTCCCTCCAGGCAAAACAAAGGGGAAATAGGGGAAACCATTCCCGATCCTCCTGTCAAATCAATAACACAAGAGTAAGAATAATGAAAAAAAGGATTAATTTATATATAAATGTGAATAAAGAAAGTCAATTCTATCTTTAGACAGAATAGCAAATGTGTTTAAATCCTAAAATATTTAACTCAAGATCAGGGTAACGTACAGACATGACTTACATCATAACAACTACAAGTATGATGGCATATCTTCAAGTAACTGAGCTTGGAAAAATATTTAAAATGCATTTCTTACCAACTGAAATAAAAAAAAAATCCCAGTTTAAATGGCAATGGAGCCTTCCCTGAGATGTCTCTGACATATACAGGAAAATAAGATGAGAGGGGGTGTTTGCTCTCTTTCTTTGCTCACACAGTGTTCAAACGTCAGAATAAATGTTCTGAGAAGGTAAACTCTGGATACATGACAAAATTAACGAAAATAATAAAGGACATTCTGGTTTATTTTTTAGTTTTTCTTGTAAATATTCTTGTCAGTCTAATCATTACAAATAGGTCACCAAATGTATTATTTTGTCAGCTCATAAACACCGTGGATGATACATTTCTAACAGGATTTGTGAGATGTAAAGTGTTATTTAGTCTTTATAAGATAAATAAACTAATTAATCAATGGGCACAAGTAAATGGTTGCTCACAACATGGTCAAATTCATACAAAAATGTAAGGTTCAATTAATAAATTCTTAAATAATTTTGTTGGTGAATAAAAGTATGTCAGTCTATGAAAACAACCCATTTCATCAGTCCTTTTCATCTGTGCTTTTTTATTTTATTAATGTTCATCATTGTGATTATAAGGAGGATTGTGCAATGTTTTTCAAAATAAGCCAGTGTTTTTTTATCCTAGTTGTTTTATCATAGCTGTGATTTCAACTTGTCTGCATGACAGAAGAGAAGACTTTAATCATAAAAACTGTCATTTCAAAGAAATGTGTCCAACCCTTTTATCCTCCTCTTTTTCTTTTTTCCTGATGAAGAAATCTCCAAACAAGAATATGAACTAAAAATGAACTGTAGGATCCCGTTTGTCAATGATTTAATCTCAAATTTATTGCGGGTAGAGCAGAAATGGCACACACAGATTTTATTCAGTAATTCAGACAGAACTGCCCCTCAATCATTCACTTTACGCCTCTGTGAAGAAAATCCATTTGCAAAGAGGTATTTCATGAATTGTAAGAAGACGAAAATGAAAAAAAGGAAAAGAGCAGAGACTACTCAACCTTTAGCAGAAGGAAGCATGGGCGCTCAAAGTCCAGCCGATAAAACCTGGCTTGTGGCCGCCGGCCTGGTGAACACAATCTTCCCTTCTGCTGTCACCCTGAAGGCTCCACACTTCATCACAATAAGCCTTGCTCCTGAGATTCCCTCCACCAGGGCAGTTTGGGGGAAATAGTGGAGGGGATGTGATGTCAGTCCAGAGCAGAGGGCCATGTTTCATGTTGTCAAAAGTGTGTGACTCATAATGATTTTTTTTTTTCTGCAAATGCTGAAAGACTGTAGAAACATTCTTGTTGGTGGGGCTTTAATCACTCTGTGTTAAATAGTTCTCTTAGCACTTGATAGTTTGTTGACAAACTGGATTTACTTTGTTTTCCCATTTACACTTTTATACTTAGAGTTGAAAGGGAACATTGGAAGGGATGGACAAGGCTACAGTGGGGGGCAAACAGCCACTGGAAAGAAATGCATTTTCAGAAATAAGCAAAAGTTTAACAATTTTATAACCAAAATATGCAACACATTTATTTGTTTTTCCCTCACAATCAGAGAACCAAACCTCTTCTCAAGTGATAGGTTCAGTAATTAAAGCTGGTTGGGTAGACCTTTATTTCTTGTGGATTAATTAACACACCAAACATTATACATTAAACATAGACAGAAAGTAATTCAAAAACAGATATATACAATTATGACCAAAAGCATTGTCATTTCCAGAAAATGCACCATTTCTCCCAGAAAAGTATTGCAATTATACACATTTTGTTAAATTAACACATTTTTATTGCCTTTGTGTGTGTTGAAATAACACAATAAAGCCAAGAAAACAAGGTAAAGGTTACATAATTTCACACAACATTGGGTTGGACAAAATAATTGGCACATAATCAAAATTGTGGTTAAATTACTTTGTTCAAGCATGTGATGCTTGTTTAAACTCACTTGTGGCAAAAGTAAGAGGTGTGGGCAATATGAAAAATCACATCTGAATCCAGATAAGAAGGAGAGAAGTTAACTCAGTCTTTGAATTGTGTGTCTGTGTGTGCCACATTAATCATGGAGAACACAAAGTGGAGAAGAGAACTGTCTTGGATTTGAGAAACAGAATCATGGAAAAATATTAATAATTTCAAGGTTAAAATCCTCAAGATCTCCAGAGATCATGATTCACTTTTGTCCACAGTGCACAACATAATCAACTTTACAACCCTTTACAAACTTGGTACGTGGAAGGAAGAAAAAAACGGTGAAAGGTTCCAACATCGGATAATCCAGATGGTGGATAAGCAGTCCAAATCAAGTTCTGAAGAAATTCTAGCTGTCCTGTAGGCTCAGGTGCATCTGTGTCAGCACGAATTATCCATCAACATTTGAATGAATTGAAACAGGAGACTGAGGAGGAATATTGTGGACAGATGAGAACAAGATAGAGCTTTTTGGTAAAGCACATCATTCTATTGTTTACTGAAAACAGAATGAGGTCTATAAAGAAAAGAATACAGTCAAATATGATGGAGGTTCAAAGGCTGTTTGTCCAGTTGCCTCTGGCACTGGGTGCCTTGACTGTGTGCATGAAATCTGAAGATTACCAAAGGATTTTGGGTCGCAATGTAGTGCCCAGTGTCATAATGCTGGGTTTGTGTCCTAGGTCATGGGTCTTCCAGCATGACAATGACCCCAAATGTACTTTAAAAAGTACAAAGAATTGGATGGAAACAAAGTACTGGAGAGTTCTGAAGTGGCCAGCCATGAGTGTGGATAGAAATCTCAGTGACTGAATTCAGCTATTTTTCCAGTGGGTGTAGAACCAAAGGTTTAGAGTGACTTATAATTTTAGTTTTGCATGAAATTATATACATTTTGGCTTTTTCCCATTTCTGTGTTATTCCAATGCACACAAAGGAAACAAACGTAAAACAAAACAGGTCATTGAAATATTTTTCTGGAAAAATATCCAGGGGTGCCAACACTTTAGAACATGACTGTAAATAGATAAAAATGGCTAACATGATTTGCACCATTACTCATGACAGTGCTTCAGCTTAAGACAGTGTGACATCTCTGATTAAAAAAAAAAATCATTGTGAAGCTGTTAAAGCTCCTCATTCCTGATATGGGCACATTTTTTAACTGAGGGAAGGGATAATGTAAATATTTAAATCAAGATTTACTACATAAGTATTATTGATCATTTTATAATAGAAAAAAAAACAACAACACTGAAAACATTGTGTCTTAATCTTTAAATAAATGAAATCAGTCACCAAAATCATCACATATTGGCAACAAACTGTGTAGAGTTGCTTAGTATACTCTAATACAGGGGTTCTCAACCTTTTCCACTTCACAACCCTTTAACTAGAAAGCATAATGGCCCACAAGAAAACAAAACTCAGCTTTTTATGTAAAATTGTTTTTGCCTTATATTTCTCACACAACAAAAACATCAGAATTAGAGCTTGAATGAAACAGCAAGTCTTCATGAAAATGAATGCCAAATGTCCCTCACAAACATGAGCGGGAAAAATGTGTTACTAACATTGGACAATGTGTCTATGAAATATGGAATTCATTTGAAAAGCTCTCTGTTAGACCCCATGTGGAGAATCCATATATTATCACATATCTGATACGAGTTATATCTGATCTGATATAACATCTGATTGGGTTATACTTGGGAATGATTTTTTTTTTCTTTTCTGAGGAACAGAGTCACCATTCTTTTTTCATTTAAGAAACTTCATCTCTGGTTCACTAATTATGTGCATCAGGTGCCCATGGCTGTACGGTCTCAAACTGAGAAGGTTTACATTTCCATGTGACACAGTTAACAGTGTTGTTCATTTTTGATTTCTATTAATATCTATTTAATCTTTTTTAGTTTAAACATGATTGATCTCTTGTTTTTTACGAAATAATTTTTGTCTTAGATTTAAAGTGCCAATTTGCACCCACCATGGACTGCTGCTTCCCCCTGAGGATGGGCCTGCAGACCACTAGAGAGTGCTTCACAGCCCACTGTACCAGGCCACAATAAAAGATGACCTGATTTCCAATTTTTAATAGTAGATCTTTTACAGATCAAAATAGCAAAAAGAATAATAGTCTGAAGCAAAAAATAAAAAATAAAATATCACCAGAAGTTACATAGTTAAAGTAGTTAACATAGTTAAAGTCTTTAAGGAAGTAACACAGCTTGTGAAGCTTTTGTTCCAGCTAATCTTGTTTAGGGCACTTTTTTTATTTATTTTTTATTTTATTTTAGTCTTCTAGCTCTGTGCATGCATGCAGTGCCCTTTGAGGTTTATTCACAGATTTTTGATATTTAGGTTGCAGGGATATTTTTACAGATGGTGGATTTTATTGAATCCCTTCTTGTCTTATTCTCAGTGAAATCTTCACATTGTCAGTGACTAACACACAAACCCAATCCACTTCCTGCTTCACAGTTTTCATCATCAAATGATCACATTTTGATCAGGGGTGCCCAAACTTTTAAACTACATTTAGGGCACAAAAATGTTGAGAAGAAGATTGTGATTTAATCACCGCCAAACGTGGCAGTAGCTGCTCTCCTCCTGCTAAAGCTAAAGGCTTTTCTCTTTTGCCAGTCCCCGTTGCTCTCTGCTGCTGGAGTCACAGAGAGATGGGCATAATCCCCAATTTCTTCTCTCTTTCTTCTCTGGTGTCACCTCCACAGAGCACTTGAGGGGAACTCTATTTACTGACACAAGACGTGAAGGTCAATATATTCCCTAGAGCCTTCTATCTATTCCAGAGGGATAAGAGACCCATCAGTCACCTGCTTTCTCCTTATTACACAAAAATATTGCAGATGTTTATTCATGACCTCGTGCTCTAGGGTGCATCCAAGAATAAAAACATACAAACTGACTCATCGTTGTTCCCTGTAGCAGATTTTGATGGTAGCTTTTGCGGATTTTGGGCCAAAATGGCTTCATAATTTGTCATGAATCTTCTAGAGCATATAGATGTTTCCCTTGTTGTAAGTGTGTGTGAAGAAATAGAAACCCTGTTCAGGACTTCAGATAATTCCCAGAACATTCCCCCTGGCCTCTTCCATTATCTTTATTACTGGAGGGGCACTACATTGCACTGTAAATTTATTAAACCAGCTGCTTAATGTGCAAACCCTATTATGGATCTTGCACTCATTACGCATGGCAAAATACACACCGGGAAAAAAAGGTTCAGCCGTGGGTGACTTGACAAAGGGATGATAACAAACCATATGGACGTGCTAATAGGAAAATGACAAAAGTAATTTGGCTCTTGTCTGGAGAGAAATTAGCTTTTTCAAAGGAATACAGGGGAATTAGGACCATAAGCTTTCTTGGCAGATTCAACAAAGCCATGTTTTTTTAGGTGCTGGAATGTTTATATGCCATTTAATATTTGTTATGTGGAAATTAATAGATTAAACAGTAACATAAGTAATATACCATGTATTGTTATTTGTATGTAAATATTTATTACTCAACAAAGCATTCATTTTTCTTGCAGTATTGGCATGCAGTACTACAGACATACACATTTCTAAGCTAAGTGCATTATACATAATAAATGGCACAGAAAATGTCTCATATTTTTAATGTAAATGTTCACACGTAGTACTAGCAAAAAGCTGGTTCACTTGCTGTCATTCCTTGGATCACTTCCTCAAGACCTAACTATTCATTTGCTTCCTGATTGTATACCCCACCCCTTGACACACACTCCCACACACTTGATACACATACAGATATGTGTTCTGTATATATGCTATATATTTTCTAAACACTCTACTGCTAGAATATGTGTCCTTGACTCACTCCAATATGAGAACCATTTTTGCTGCTACTGTATATAGAACTCTTCTTTAACTTTTAGAACCCAAGAACCTAAATTTGTGGGATATTTTTATAGATTAGCAAACTTTTATTTACCAAGAAGTTGTATGTATTTTCAGGAGACATGACAGATGTTATTTTCAGGAGATTCTATGTTACTTAAATTAGTCTTCATTTGAGATGTAAACATTAACAGAATTTAAATATTTGTATGGATTTGACTATATTCATAATAGGTTCTATGCAAGGCTTGAAAGTAGTCCAAATAAAACTAAAATCATGTGCTTAAATGTATTTATTATTTCTGTATGTATCAGTATTATCCCTTCTCAGAACATTTCATCTGAAATTTGAACACTAAGTAAAAAAGAGAGCAAGAGATGGTTCTTTCCTCATGGTTTCATAAAGTATCATCAGCTTTACTAAAGAGCCCTTGACCCATCCCTTTTAAAGGATTGTACTTTTTAACACTGTATTCCCTTGTTGCTGCAAAGAGCCACTGCACATTTTTAAGGGACGGACCCACTCAACAATGCAACACTGCTTGATACACTGATCAATGCTGGCACTACACACAGCCATGTGAATCCCTACTATGCAGAGAATTGTCCATCATTTAAATGTAAGTGAAAGGTGGTAGATATTTCTGATCAAATGGATAATGTGTGTTGGTGCAAGATAGGTGTTTTAATAAAACTGTGGTCAGTACACTGGGATGTGTTGGAATGTATCCCAGAGACGTAAAGCTTACACTAAGCTGTTTCTTGTCTTCCTGCTTGTCTGAAATGGGCCTCTGTAGGAAACTGGTTCCTACTTTTTCATACTGCATTCAAAGACCATATTTCGCTTTCCCTAAAGCACAGAGCAAAGGTTTGTGTGTGTGTGTGTGTGTGTGTGTGTGTGTGTGTGTGTGTGTGTGTGTGTGTGTGTGTGTGTGTGTGTGTGTGTGTGTGTGTGTGTGTGTGTGTGTGTGTGTGTGTGTGTGTGTGTGTGTGTGTGTGTGTTTCATTAGAGACCATTTTAACACAGTTGCCCACATTGCCCAAGGTAGAAAGATGAGGATGTAACTGTGGCTCAGCACTGTGTGTTCAGAGAGCTATTAGAAGTCAAATGATACTCAGCACCTTCTGAACAAACTGGTGTAAAGTTAATGAAAGAAGAATGTGATGAAGTCCAGATTTGATTTGCATTTGCTGATAAAAATGAAAACATAACAAATGGACAAAAGTTTTGGGACACCCTCTTGATTCTTACAAAATCAAGGACAGTCAGAGTAACAAATGCTCAGGGAAAACCACTGTTTCCAGTGGAGCATTGCTGTGAGGATTTGATTGCATTCACAAACAAATATTCTAAAAAGAATATAAGTGGGCATAAGATTTTGGAAAAGTACTGGGTGGAGCATTATCACCCTAGAGAACACAGTTCTACAGTTCTACAGCTTAATGCTGGGGGGTTTTATACCACTCTAGACCATACCTGGCATTTGCAGTACTTCTCTACAGGGACAGGATTAGCATGTGTGCATTTGCACATTTATATCAACAACGAGTACAAAACTAGCTGACTGCTATTAATTCGGAGTGTCCACAAACATTTGGACATATAGTGTATGTTGTATATGAAAATTGTTCTCCATTACTCCTTTTCATAGGAACTGATTGCAGAACAGATGTTAATTACAGAAGTTGCTGTTGTTTCCTGGTGAGACTTTTGCCGCATCCTAGCAGCACATGGGAAACAGTGGCAAAATAACCCTGTGCTTATAATCATAATTATCATAATTAATTGTCATTATGATAATGAGTACCTCACAGGGTGATTAGTAGTTTCCTTCAGTCAAGACTGGAGCAGTGCATTTGCATCGCCTCTGCCAAACAGCAACTCACACACACCGCATATATATTAATGTGCTTTCTGGAAATGAGGTAGAAGTTTGTTCTCCTGACTGTGAGTGCAGTATATTCCTTTCGAGGTTGGATCAGAAGCATTTACTGTCAATGCTGTCAAATTAATATGAGTCATAGGATTTAAAAAGTATATCTTTAACAAAGGGAAAATTAAAACAAATGGTATTTTGTTTTGTGTGCAGAAATGTAATATAACACAGAGAAGAAGCAAAATGTAGTCAGATGACAGATGGTATTATTGTCACAGGACCAGCATTTCTGTTCAACCTTTATCAAGTTTCCCACAAAAAAAATTACTGCATTTGAAATGGGTTTCAGTAAGTTTTGCCTTTTTTTTCCTCAAAAAAAGTCACTGGTCTTTGCCGGAAACTACGCAGCGCCACCTTGTGGCAAATAATGCAGTGCAGATTTTCAACATTCTTTTTTTGATTACATTTCTTGTAGTTCAGAGCCCAACCTGTATGCAGACTCTAACTAATCAGCGAGAGGGAGCGGGGCTAATTATATCACTGACAAAGATATTCAGGTTTTTCTTCCAGAAACTTTCGCATCTCTTGCACTCCTCCTCCTCATTTCCTACTGCTCCTCTCCTACTCTGGAAGAATGCCGGAGGAGTCAAGGATGGGACATGGAGGAATGGAGAGTAGGAGCCGTAATTGGAGAAATGGGACATGTATGATGTTGATTACTAATGTACTGAGCCAATCACAGCACTCATTTTCAGCTATAACTAATACTGCCCTGCCAATCACAGCTGCTGCATAGAACTGGATATATATGACAATTCGCTCCATTTACATGTGTTAATTGTGAATTAAACTCCTGCTCATTGCAGAGATACAGTGAAAAATAAAATCTCACTATAGTTTCTTCATATGTTGTGATGGCAGTCATATTGTTCTCCCTTTACTTATATTTTAACCTTTTCAATTAAACCAAATATATTACAATGGTGTAGGTTTCTTCACAGCCTTGTACCAATGCAGATACAGTAATCTGTATAAAAAAGGTATGCATGCAGTGACGTAACTGCAAAAGTCTTAAAAGACTTCCTTGGGAGGATACTCTCATGTATCCTCTGCTGGAAGCTGCTTCAAGTGGGATTTTAATTGGCATTCTTTCATCTATTTCAGTATTTGGACAGATGGTATAATGGTGTCACAAAATCAATTTCCGGCTCATGGGGCAGAGGAGGACGATTGATAGGAAAAATCAGAAACTTTTAGGGTTTCTGGACACGGCCCCAGTTCCACAGAAAAATGAATAGGAAAATGAATGAATGTTTGCTGTTTTCTTTGCTCACAGTGTTCAAATTTCAGAATAAATGTCCTGAGAATGGATAATACCTACATACCTAAATAAAAAATAATAATAAAGAATGTTTAGATTGGTAGTTCTAAAGGATTCTGAGATACAAAGTGTTTTTAGTCATTTTAATCATTTTAATAACATCAATAATCAAAATATGATACAATTCATATAATTATTTAAATTCTGTCAATTTTTACATCTAAAATGAAGACAATTTTGAGCAGCCTATGATCTCCTGCAATTGGACTAGGGTTCTGAAAGATAAACTACATGTCATGGCTAAAAAAAGATGAATCTTCCAAATACATACGTCAATGTTCTGTTGAAGTAAGCCCACTACACCTCTGGAAGGCTCAACAGTCCCAGACCAACTGTCCTCCAAGGTCACTTCAAGACCTGTCACTTTCCATGTTGACTGTATGTGCAACTACTACTCGAAACACCCGCAGTACAGTAAACAAAGTTTTTCGGAGAGGGTCTGCTATGAAACTCTGTGTTCTAGGGAAAATGGTGAATCGGGAATTTCACATCAAATAATCTCTGTTTACGTCTCAAACTCTAAATTATGCAGATCTCTTGAAAACTTTTTTTTTCCAGGGAATTTCATAGTTTCCAGTGAGGGTTTTGGATATGAAGAATGTAATCTGAGAAAGGAAGGAAGGTCACTCTCTCTCATATTTCATGCATCCTGGTTATTCAGTGTAAATTAAAGATTTGTAGTGGACACACTGCAGCCCAGCTTGGTCTGCAGAGATCCATCTAACCTAAAGTTCATCTCTCTGCCTCCATGCCTGGGGCAGGGCACTTTTTATCCAGGGGCAAGGTACAGTCCAAATTTGAACATGTTAGAGGGTCTGGGGTCTGGAGAGAGTCGACCACTGACATACTCTGACCATCTCCGTCAGGCCTGCTTTCACCAGTCTGTTTAACTACTGGAGTGAGCGCAGTGTTCTGGGTTCTATGGCTCCGTTTCTGCAATACACACTCAAACTGCTTCATTCATTTATGATGCTACAGAAACTTCACAGAGATGAATGAATCTTTTAGAGCATTTCAGGCCTTCTTGTCATCTGAAGTTTGACTGCAGAGCCTTGACGAATGGAGAATGATAATGGATGATGTATCAAATCTCACTGAGTTTCGGGCGGCTCGATTGCAAAACACTTTGCGATGGACCCATTAACCCTGAAAACTGCAACAACATCCCAGATTCTATTGTAGATAGTGTATGCAAGATAATGTAGAATACTGTGTTTGAATCAATATGCAGACCTTTGTGTGGTATCTTTAACTATTTGATTGATTGATTGATTGATTGATTCATTCATTCATTCATTCATTCATTCATTCATTGATACTGGGTTTTCACCACATCACAACTCTTATCCTGAACCTAACCCAGTTAAGCTCCAGTTCCAGATTGGGTTCAGTGTCACACTATGTAACTATGTATAAGTGCTTGTTGGAACTGCTACATGATCAGTGATTTCTCAGGTGAGCATATACAGAAATGAGTATGGACTCACTCCTGGAAAGTGAAAAACAACCGAATTCAGCAGATTATGAACCAATTTATTTTGTGCAGCTAATTAAAATCTCCTGATAATCGAATACATTTATTTAGATGCTTCACTGCTGCTACATCATTCATATGTTGATATGTTACTTAGAGCCTAGTAGTTACTTGGAGACTGTGGTTTATTTTATCTAAAAAGGACCACTCCAAATACCGTGTCACCATTTTAGTATGTCCAGAACATTAACATGCAAGTGTAATATTTAAGATGCAAATATAATATTGTTGAATGATCTTTTGTATAGACAAAAACAGTCCCTTGGTCTGTGGAAACATTTTAATATTTAATAGTTTAATCATTTACATTATTGTATGACCTGTGAGAAGATAAGGACAATAAGAAATCTCAGATACATGACTTCTGTACTTCTCAATGTATCACTAATTGCAGTGTATACAAGCGTCATACTTTCAAAAGACATTAAAACTGGCTTCAACAAGGTCCTAGCACTTTTCACCAGTCACTCCCTAATACTTTGTTTAATGCAGCGTCTTGCTTTGGCTACTGAAGTGTTTACCCTTTGCTGTTTTGAACAAGAAATAATTAAACGTCCTTAATTCCCTTGTGTAATTCTCACTTCATAATCGAGAACAACTCTTGGCCCATAGCTCCAGTAATTGCTGAACATTTAAGGGAAACGAAGACTCTTTCTTCAGCTAATGTGTCTGACCTGCCCTAGAGACTGCATTCTGCATGCACTGACAGCACCGTGGCTTCTGCACCACATTCATTACTGTAGCAATAGTGCTGATTAAGAGTTTGCGGATTTCACACAACAGCATGGCACTGATGCTGCAAGCACTTATGCGTCAGTGCAGGTTTGTTCGGGTTGATGTGTGCTGTGCTTGAGGCAGCAGGATGCACAAGCAAGTTGGATTTATTGAGGCAATATATCTATGTTATTGTTGTAGTTTATGGCGGGTATTAAGAGACAGCAAGAGCACATTACAGACAAATCCAGAATTCTAATTTTGAGCCTGGGAAAATAAGAACACAGTTAAACCTCCTGTTTCTGTACTGCTTTAAACAGTTCTACCTTGGTTTGGTTTCACAATCTCCCTCAGGGGAACCCTAGACTCTGAGGGTATTTTCTGTAGGATCTCAGCTCAAATAAACTTTGTTAGACAACTCTCTGGAGGTCTGAAGGTATGAGTGAAAATGGCATGTCAGCATCAGCAACAGATTCTGTTGTGAATCATTTGGAAAAAGCACAATGCTCTTTGGAAACCCTTCATTGCACCATAAGAGTTCCCATGTTTATGCTGGGATTTTTGTGACTACAGTTTGTGTTGGTCATCCTCTGATTTTTCATTTGTGCTCATGATGACCCCATGATGTTGTCGGCTGGATATCTCTGGTTGGTGATCTATTCTCAGTCCAGCAGTGACAGTGAGGGGTTTAAACACTCCAGAACCACTGCTGTATATATTCCACTGATACCTACTGATACCTGTGTGTGTGTGTGTGTGTGTGTGTGTGTGTGTGTGTGTGTGTGTGTGACAGGCCTACAGCTGGAGATATAAATGCCTTCAGCAGGAAAATGTGGCCAAAAATGTGGAGCATGCTCTTGGCATTTGATAAGGACCATCTGAACACAGTGTTATGATGAATTTGAAGATCTACATTAGAGCCAGGATGGGCTTAAATTTGAAAACATTCTATTCCAAGGAGATTCTGTGACATCCTATGTCTGCTTACTCTCCCTCCCTCCCTCTCTCTCTCTCTCCCTCCCCCCCCCCTCTCTCTCTCTCTCTCTCTCTCTCTCCTCTCTCTCTCTCTCTCTCTCTCTCTCTCGTACTCACCCACTCTCTCTGTCACTCACTACACTCCTCTCTACACTCAGTCACCTTCACTCTATTGCTCTGCTCTGTTTTGTGTTTACTGCTAGAGCTCTTTGCCCTCTAATTATCTGTGATTATTTGGGACCTGTTAGTGACAGTGGGGAAGATGAAAGCAGTTTTCTTTCCCATTCATACCCAGCCGTGCTCTCAGCAGTAGATTCACATCTGGCCAAACAGCCTATCCTTTGCAGCATTAGCATTCATCCCAATGTGGGACGATTTAGACCACTGGCAGTAACAGCCTGTCCACTCATTGTTTTTGATGCACTTCAGCTAACTCCGGTCACAAGATATGGGTGTCACGTGAGCACAGATTACAAAGGAGGCTGAGACTAAATCTATTGTGTCCTCTTCGAGAGGAAAAGGCAATTAACGCTGGCCAATTAATCCTCATTTTCAAGCTGCTGGATTGTTTCAATTTATAAGAGATGCAGCTTTGCGGCTTTATAACTCCAGGACCTGCTGAAGGTAATTATTGCGATATGCACAATGCATCACTGAAACCACTTTGGATCTGCAGAAGGTCGGAAGCATGGTAGTAGAATGCACAAGGTGGATTATAAATCACACCGGCTGCCTGTGTGATGCTAATAAGAATGCAGAAAACAATAGCTCAACCCTTCTGGGAATGAAGGAGCTTAGACGGGTGAATGTTAAGATAGAGTTAACTAACCAAAATATCATCGGATTGTGCAGGGATTTGCAAAAGATCTTTTTCCCTCATATTCTTTTAGTCTGTATTGTATTATCTAAATTACAAGCCAGAGGAGGTGATTGTAGATGTAGAAACCAGTAGTGAAAGCTAGTCTGTTGAAAAGTCCAGCTGGGAAAAACCCACCCTCCATCTCCAAAGCTACTCCCTAAAACACAAACACACACCGCCTGATTAGTCACATGTCATTATTCAGTCCTGTTCAAAACCAATATGAACTAAAAGACACTCACTCAAAACAGCTAGTTAGCTTACGACCACAGTTCACACTGGCCATGTGTTCCTGGATATTTTTAAATCGTACGTTTTCTCTCAATTCTGAAAATTCTAAAGCCACTAAACTGGTTCTAAATATCTCATTCCATCCGAGCAGAAAGGTTGAAGTATAACTATTATAAAGGTCTACAAAGATGCCAGTAGCTCCCAAATGCAGATTGAATCCCATTAAACATTAAACACATTATGAGACCAGAGATTTTCCCAATTTAAAGCAGATTAATAGCTTAACAATGTCGCTATGTTGGCTATATAATTAAAAAAAATACAAAATAAATAAGACAAAACTAGCCATCACCTGCCCTTTTAAAAGTGTGAATTAAAACAGACAATAGATATTTCCTAGCTTGAAACTCTGGAAATCTAGATTTGACTTTAGTCCATGTTATTAAACCACAACGTTACCCAGTCTATGATAGACCACAGAAGTCTGTTTGATGTGAGTGTTCAATGAATTAGACATGCAGTTAGCACAGTGTTAATTGCTGCCCATGAAGTGAGGACTGTCACAGGACCAACAAAGAAGTGAGTGTGTGGAGAAAGGCACTGCTACCAGAGGAGAACTGATCGATGACCTTGTTTGTGTCCAGGCTCTTCTTTGAGTCTGTGCGATTCCACGCCATTCCAGCGCATTATGTTTCCCTCCAGGTGGCCCCTTGGAGAGAGCAATTTTCCAGTGGCACAAACTGCAGCATGGAGAGGAGCTTGCTCCCCAGGAGGCTGGAGAGGAGGCACTAATGGAATCCTGAGATTTCACACTGTGCTCCAAGAGTATTCATGTCAGCCGAATCAAGTAAAAAAATAAAAGCTTTAAGAAGAAAACCCACCCATGATGGCATTCTTCTACTTTCTTCAACCTTTAATGGGTGAAAAATGAATAGCAGATTTTATTATGTTGAATCATTTTGTTGCAGTTTATGAAAGACTGTGATACTTCACTGATAATTTGCAAACTGTCTTTATATATTCAACAGAAATGTAAGACTGTAGTACATATGCCCAACAAGAATGGTAATAATACAGAAGGTAAAGCCTGCATCATGCTGCTAATTTAAGAAATATGTATAACTGTTGAATAAACACAGTATGTATGACTGTATGAACCAGTATACATTAATTGTCAGTCAATGGGAAAAACATAACTTCAAACATACTTTTATAACAATGAAACTGAAACAATGAAACTATTGAAAATACTATGAAAACTGTTGAAAACACAACCTAAACCTGAAACAAAAGAAACAGAGCTTCACAGAATTATGCCAACATCCTGTTGGAAAACAGAAAGTGTCCCTAAAACAAAAAAGTCATCTATTTCTCCCCAAAGAAATGAGTTTGATGAATTATAAGAAACTTGTGAGACAGCAAGCTAACAGAGTGGAAACTGGAACTGTCTGGTTGGTCTGAGCAAGATGTCCTTACAGGTCTTCAAATGGGACTTCTTGCATCTTCTTCTTCTCCTCTTTCAGATTGTCAATCCTGGGTCATGCTTCCTCAGGTACTTTTATAATAAATGCTCCCCTGGGGGCTGATCATGGACCAGTAGCTACAGAAAAGGACTACACACAAAACAGTAGAAGCAGGCCCACAAAATGAATATAATGTCCAGGGAGTAAAAGTAACTCTTCATACAAAAGCCACCTACCTAAAGACTTCATGATACATGCATTCGTTATGTAAATAGACATAGGGATTTTATTATATAGTATATAACATTATGTTAATAGGTGTTAATGTGTTAAGAGAAGAAGAAGAGGGTGCCGGCAGGATGGAGTGGGTGGAGACGGGTGGCAGGGCTGATGTGTGCCAGAAGGATAGCAGCAAGAGTGAAAGGGAAGGTTTGTGAGACGGTGGTGAGACCTGCTATGATGTTTGGTTTGGAGACTCTGGCTCTGTCAAAAAAACAGGAGGCTGAGCTGGAGGTGGTGGAGATGAAGATGCTGAGATTTTCGTTGGGAGTGACAAGGATGGACAGTTTAGAAGTGAGCAGATCAGAGGTACAGTGAAGGTGGAGCAATTTGGAGATAAAACCAGAGAGTCCAGGTTGAGATGGTTTGGACATGTGTTAAGGAGAAATAGTGGATATATCGGACAAAGAATGTTGGAGATGGAGCTGCTGGGCAGAAGGAGAAGAGGAAGACCTCAGAGAAGGTTTATGGACGTAGTGAAGGTGGACATGGAGATGGTTGGTGTAACAGTAGAGGAGGCAGGGGATAGGGTAAGATGGAGGCAGATGATCCGCTGTGGTGACCCCTAAAGGGAGCAGCCAAAAGAAGGGCCTTAAACTGTTATGAATCATTTACAAGTAATAGAATATAGAAGACCAGAGGTCTAGTTAAAAACACCACATATCAGTTCTATGACAAATACTAAACTAATCAGTATGATACATACCAGTATGTACCATCATGAATATCAAAGGTGTACAAAGTGAAGAAATCATGTATTTATATGAAAGTCGAAATACTCATAATTAAAGACCACTCAAGTGGATGCAAACAGTAACAAGTAAGCTTATCTATATTTCCTCAGGATTTCAAACATATTTAAAAAATAGCGCTTCAAAACAAGAACATCTGTCTCCTTCGTTAAAGGCTTCATGTGTCACTTACTTCACCAGGTAAAGACACAAGCTAGTCATAATTATGTCCTTAAGTATTGCTTTATAAATAATATTGACTGTCATGTTACGATATTCCTGAGTTACTTTAAATAGAATGCTACTAAAATGGTGTTGTTGTTTTTTGTTTTTTTTCATTTTCTGAGATACATTTTCTTAGGTGCAAGGAATTCTGCAGTTCAGACTCAGTATTTTGTCTGTTGCGCTCATGACCTTGTCGGTTCCATATTAGTGGACTTCTAATGATTGCTGGAAATGGAAGTGATATAACAAGATCCATTTTTCTGTTATCTGGCCAGAGAAGAAGAGGCAGGCGATCCTTTATCTGCTGCATTACCTGACTCTGAAAGTCCAATTAACTTGGCGGGATTGAGTAGCTAGTGGAGCGAGCAAGTCCAGTGTAAACTTACTGGAGTGTAAATCACTCTCCACACACAGATTAAAGCTCGGCCAAGTCAAACTAGAGCGACATCAGATTGCACTGTGGATCAATAGAGATATTGTTAAGGGAGTTCTTCTGACAGAAGCATCACACTCCAGTGATTAAAGAGAGAAGAGAGGGAGGGGCCTTGGGGCAGCTATATGCTACACAGGGGCTGAGCCGTCCAAGTGGTCAGTGCAGCTTATGATGTTTGACTGCAGGGCCCAACTACATTTAATGGTGTATATTTGCCATCACATATCTTTCATAGTACTCAGCAGAGACCTGCTAGGAAACGACTAATGCCTTTCTATGCACATACCCATGTGTCCCATTTAACAAATGTCCTTCCATAAGTCTCAGAAAGCCCTAGGAAATAGACTGAGGCATACAGATACATAAACTGGTGATGTAACTGTTTTGCTTTAGTTGTGCATTAGAGTTATAATGCTAATGTAGATAATATGTAATAAAAGCTTACAGTTACACGTTAGCATCAGCAAAAATACACTGTATGGAGTTGATCAAATGTTTTATTTGAAGCTTGTCACAGATTTTAACATAGTACATCTGGAAAGTTTTCACGGTGCTTCACTTTTTGCATATTTTGTTATTTTATTATGCAGACAGTGCATGTTATATCATTCCTATAGTGCAAAGTGTCCTTGAGTGTCGAGAAAGGCGCCTATAAATAAAATCTATTATTATTATTATTATTATTATTATTATTATTATTATTATTATTATTATTATTATTATGGGGGTGGCGTGCCCTGTCGGACTGAGAGAGTTAAACTAATGGACTGATTAAACTTCAAGCTCTAAAGCACACACAGTGGTAATGGATGGATAACAGTAGTTATATGCATAATTGATGAGGTAAACTGTGTATATATCTGTATCTGGGTTTTGTTACCCTGTTGTAAAGTTTTAAACTCTGCTGAAACAGCCTGTATGAGCTTTGTTTATCCTGAAAGCTGAATGAAGGACGGTGTAGCTGAATATAATTGTGTAAAACCCAACACTATATCCAACACTGATATTACTGTTATGGAGAAATTGTTCAGTATCAGTTGATATACCATATTACATTTGATAAAGCTACTCTATACTGTATCACCAGTAACCCACAGATATTAATCATCCAAATGAATATTTCTTATTTCTGAAATGTTATTTATACCTACCACTTACACCACTTACATCATTTAGTTTAATAAAGTGTATTCTATTGATTTTGGAATTAAATAAGAGGATATTTAGTGTTATTACCACTTTCGACCTAATATTACAAATAACTTAAAAACTCTAGACCTGGCAACCCTAGCCCATAAAAATTGGAAAAATTCCTCACTTGATTTTTTGAATGTTTATTACAAAATGTAGAAGAAATCAAGAAACAGATTTAGTTACATTTTTATTGTTATATATATGACAATTAGTTAAAGATGGCAATGTTACTGCTAAATGAAACAAAGTTAAGCCTTTTGTCAATGTTATGTAACATTTGAGGCAAAAACTGTAACTAAAATTAAATAATCATTGTGTTTTTCTCTTTATACCAGGCAGAAACTAAAACTATTCAGCAACTACTATGTTTTGCACAAATAATGTACTGATTTGTTTCTGATTCTGTCTCAAATTGCTGCTGTAAATGGGCAAATAAATCTTCAGAGGCTAGCAGGGTTGTGGACATTTTGGCTAAGCAGCAGCTGTTTAAAATGTCTGGCTCCACCCTGAATAAAACTAGTACATTAATACCTTGCAGAAATTAAAATTAAGCATAAACAAGCTTTTTGGTTGATTGAATAAACATGAACTAAAAATTACAGACATGTATTTTCTTATTCCCAGAAATGAGGCCCTGAGGGTTCCTCTACATAAAACATCACCTAGAAGCTACTCAGCATTAAAGAGTTCTTTGTAAGGCCACGGCATATTTCCCAGAAATTCTTGTTCAGACATGATTTAGGATTTTATTTTCTTGTACTTAGCTGATTGATACTCTTTGGTGGCTGGATAAAACTCTGATGTGATCGTAAATGAAGATAAACTGGACACCGCATCAACCCATAAACTCAGAGCTTGTCTTCACTTTTGGACCTGCAACTGGAGATGTATTAAACACTGTGTCCTAAAAACAGTCATACTGAAGACAAGTTCTGATGAGGCCTATCCCTCTTGGACCCCTTCCATCCAAACCACTTCTTCAGCTTCTAAAGTGAAGGCCCATTTCCTCAATTTAGGTTGCATTCTCTGGTCCATGTGGCAGCAATTCCTCTAGAGAGCAGTAGACATGTAGCAGGAGAAGGAGGCAGACAGCCGTAGCTTTGGCCAGCCCAAACCAACCGCAGGCCGATCGCTCAGCACAGCCGCTGTGGGCTCTCTGATCGGCCCAACAGGGAAATGAAGCTGTCATTCCGACCGGGACAGTGGCTTTCCCATGCTACAGCAGGGATTTCCCTTTATTTCATCTTACAGTTCTCAGCACAGCACAAGTAGATGCCAGCCTCGCTTATTTCACTTGTCAGAAGCAGACGTTGCCTCAGGGAGGAGAGCTGCGGAGGAGGTGGGACTGATAAAGATAGAGAGATATGTCCTTTGAAGTGACAGAAAGATGAAAATCGGAGAGAGCGAAAGTGGCCCACATGAGGAAGGGCCCATCTGACACTCTGGAGATGAGTTTCTGTGTCTCTCTGATTGATTTTTTCTTGGAGGGATTGAAATATTTTGCTTGGGGGAGCAGAGGGGAATTTGTGGAAAGTGGAAAGGGAAAAGGCAGAACAGTACCAGTCATAACACTCAAATGATTAAACAAGGCAATTTATAGTTTGTGTGCTTCCTACATTTTCAAACAGAAGTGAAGGCTTGAACTAACTCATATGGAATAATTAAATCAGGATAAAAATTAAACAAATCAAATACATTTTTGTTACATTTTCTTAGAAACTATTCACTCTTATTATCTCTATGGCACATGACTTTGTACACTCCTGTCTAAATAAAAAAGTGGAGATCCCTATTCAAATTATATGTTGCATATATTGTTGGATTAACACAGACACAACCTTTGTGTAAGAAGTGTTCTGTATGTTCCCCCCGTGCTATGAACAAAGGCCATATTTCTTCTGGAAATTTATTACAGAAAAGCGGACATGAAGGGGACCTGAAACACGTGCATTTTTACATATTTTCTACAGAGTTAAATATGTTGGGATTTATTTTGAAGAAGCTGAGGATATTAAATGATTATATGTGAAATAATATATTTATATTTGGGACTATTGTAGTCTTACATGCTAGTTCACCACCACATTGGTTTTGAGTCAGAAGGAAGCTTTCACTCTGAAAAACAGTGCTCATGGGCACGTGTTGTTTGGCTAGCTAGGTCATATTATGGCAGAAGACAAAGCTGAATTTGTGTTTTGATGTGGTGTTGCTTTTTCCTGATTACTACCTCTTGACTGTGGTCTTGATGACACTGGGGAGACGCTTGTCCTGCCAGCTCCTGGGCCAGAATGGTTTTAAATTCCCACCCGTTCTGGAGTAATACCCCCCATTCCCCTGCAAAGACTGGATTACCTTGATTGACTGGGTGTTTATAGCAGACTTCTTGGGCATATTACAAAAATAAACTGACTGGCTGTGTTAAATAAAAGGAAAAAGGAGCTGCAGTGTGTCTTCAAACCATTAACCCCTTACATTCCCTACAGAGGTTCCAAGAAACCCATTGGCTTATGCCTTTGAGCTGCTGAGGTTGAGAAAGACTGCAAACAAACTTTGTACAGATGAACATCCAGTGGTTGATGTTGGCCATTCAGAGAGCTTGTTAATACTAAATGGTTTTCCAATAAGGTAGCAGAAGTTACCTCATTCAATAATCTGATTATGAATGATCTGACTTTGGTTCGGTTCTGTCCCGATAAAGAAAGCTGGATTATTGCCGTTTATTGGGACGTACCTCTCTCTGCTCAGCTGGATTACCCTGTTATCGGGCCTATTCCTTGAGGTGCTCTGCTACTTCTCTCCTAGTGCACTGGGCCAGATGGTGCCCCAGCTTTATAAGAGGAAAAGTCAAACACCGGAGGATTCTCTCATTTCCACTTTGCAGTGATTTTTTTTTAAGTTTTTCTTTCTATTAAGTTACTGTAGGTAATGTACACTAAGAGGTGTACACTATGTACACTAATAGCATTTTCATGAAACCAACCTGATGATGTCAAGTGGACCACTAGAACAAGATGTTCATCTATATGAAAAAATCATATAGTTTGTTTATTATTTATAATTCCATTTCACTGACAGTGTTAAACACATGAAAAGGTTTCAGATTGTGAGTCTCTTGTAAATTGTGCCAAATACAGTTAGTGTTTCATATCCAATTTAAATTTCAAGCTGAAAAAAAGATGATTTAGGAAGATTGTTTTTAAACCCTGTCAAATCATTTTTGTCTTTGTAAGGGTTAAATGACTGTCTATTTCTGAAATTCTGCATATTTGGAGCTTAATTACTTTTTTAGTTTAACTAATTGAAAAAAAATAAAAAAACATAGCACATTGTGTTATGTGCAGAATTGTGTGTTTCCAAAATTATATATATATATATATCAACCGATTGCAATGTGCCTGCTCTTAGATAAAGCAGCAGGTCATCAGGAATCGCATGTCCAGAAAGCCAGAAAGTGTGGGGTGCAGTTCACCTTCAGGTGCTTTCACAGCCCAGTGTTACATTAATAACATCCTGCAACCAGTGGCCCTACCTTTTCTGAATGCACACTATGAGTGTCTGCCCACTGCATCTGCAAACTGACGCCATCCCAAGAGTTTGCCTTGAAGACACAAAAACCATGCTATGGTCATTGCCAGAACTAAAATCTTTGGGACACCATTTTACACTATCAACACTTCACCCCTACTGTAGGAACTGTATGAGAATATTCAAACTGAATTAGATTGATTATCATAGGTCACCATTTGTAACTTCTACAACTACATTCTGCATGTTGCACTACATTCAACAACATATTGGAAAACATTTTGGGTGCAACTATTTGTTATTGAGATACTTATATATGCTTTTAATTTTAATTTACTGTAAAACAAAAATGAATGCATATTGCATGTACTGCATTTAGTGCCCACTGCCTACAGAAATTGGCATTGTTGAAATTATTCAAAACAGGTATCATTATCGTTCAGTATTCAGTATAAGCAGTATAAGTACAAGCTAATTAATTAAAAAATGATCATACTGTTACTATTATTTATCATTGTATTATAAGTGTTATTTGATAGCTTACTTTTATTTATTTCTTTGGTGAAAAAAATAAGAACGAAGGTGTCATAAACTGGCCAGGCTATGTTCTCAAAGTGGCCTTTGGGAAAAAAAAAACATAAGTGTGTTAAAATGAATAAAATGCAGATATTTACTGCAGTAGTCCAACATCTTCTAAACATTCTGCTCTTCTGGAGTTTAGTAAGCACATGGTCAAATGTCTGTTACAATTGTCTGTCCAAATGTCTTACCAATGTTTTACCATCTTACCATTTTTTAAAGCCATGCTTCTATTATTCCAATATCACTGTGCATTAAAAATACCATACCTATCAATTTCAACAACAAATATAAATAATATCAATCAGTTGAAATGTGGTACCAGCCTTAAAATAGAACAGGTTATTTAAAAACCATGAAAACACCTCTGCACAAAGTAACTCACCGGAGGTGAGAAAGTAGCACTGTAAGTTTAACATATTAGAGTTTTTATATGTTAATTTCGAACCTTCTCAGGAAAAAAAAATACACACACAGGCCTGCACAATACAAAATGGTCACGTAGCTTTTTGTGTACCTGGATTTCCATGTGAATAAGGCTGAACGAGCTTTTGGGGGGTGCATTCTCTGCATGTGTTTCACGAACAAAAGAATGAAGTGCTGAATCTCCTCTCCAGCTTTAGCTCCAGGTTTAAACACAAAAGCAGCTCCTTCTCTCCGTTAGATTAGCCCTGGGCTCCGGTTGGAGTGAATAGGGTGATTGATTGGGTCGGTGTGAACTCAGGTGGAGGAAAGGAAGGGGTCCATGCAGATAACTCTACCAGACTGGCATTTGGCCCCAGAGCTTAATGAGGTGGAGCTGTGCTCGCGTGTGTTTGTGTGTGTGCATTATGGTTTCATTTTCGAGGGTTTAAAAGTTTAAAGTTATTGTTAAAGGTAGTTTGGGGCACAGTAGTAACAATATAGACATTTTAACCTTGCCTTTATGTTACAACTCAGTGAATCCTACTCTAAACTGTTTTGCAGTTTGCTAAAATGCAGCAAGTTTAGAGTAAAAGTGAATGAATTCTGAGGGTTCTGAGGTTTCCTGATGAGCAAACTCTGTGTTGCTGTTGTCTCAGTATTGAAGCTAAAGATTTTATGTCTCTCTAATAAACCTATATTTCAGAAAATACAAAAATCTTGAAGAGAACTAATGTTAAATGGATTGTTATTAGACTGAGTGCATTTACAATCAAGAAATTACTATTATGGAGCGCAACATTGTTAGCTATAGAGTTTCCTCATATTTACAGAGGACATTTCAATGGCTCAGTAATGTTCATTCTTACTGTAGACTACTGGCCATCTGTCAGTCTGACTGCTACTCTGCTGAATTCCTTTCATTTGTTCTTCTTGGTTCTCTATAGTCTCCCTAAACTGCTGCTGTTGGCTTTGCCCCTCTATTGTCTCTCTGGGCCTTTGCTGGCTTTCTGCCTGTAGCTGCACCATCAGTGACCTCCTCCAGGACCTGTTAGAAACCAATGCATCTTGGAGCAGCAGGTGCAAGAGGCTGCTAATTGAGTGTCACTAAGATGATGATGACTGAAGGGTTTCACATGGCAAAAATAAAACATTGCAATGCTTCGACTTTCGAGGCTGCATGAAAGGCATCATGATATAATATTGTGTAGGCTGTTCAATAAAGTGATAACATTTTTCAGAGTATGATACTGTATACCTCAGCACTGTGTTAAAATCATTAAGTGCATCCTTCTTCTTAACACACAAGTTGTGATGTCACTAATGGCAGTTTGATTGCCTGGTTTATGACACAACTGGGTATATTTAAAGGATTTGGAAAAGAAAGCTGTCAATGCAGTAAGATGTGAGGAAAAAGTAGCATTCTCTCAAACAAACGTGTATGAAATTCAGCCGTGGAATCTTTTCCTTTACCTTAGCTTGAACGCCATTCAACCCTGGTGCTATTACAACTGCACACTGTGCCATATGACCATACCCATGCGTGTCATCAGACTTGATCAATCTCTCCTTTTAGACAAACTTGCAATATGCCACATCGCAAAGAACCAATGATAGTTGCAGCGCATTGCAGATATCCATTACAGCAAAGAAGTGTCTCTCTTTATTTTATCTTTCTTCAATTACTTCTGCAGCCACATTCGTCAAGTCATTCTGTTATGCACCCGAGGTGTCAGTGAACACTTTGGATGTGGGTAAGTGGTCATTTAAATACCTGTCATAATCTGCCAAAAATGAAAGAATCTCCAGATAATTGCTATGATTCACAGACTCTGCTCCTTCATTTTGAACTCTAAATACTAGCTCTCTCATCCCAAGAAAAATCGCACAGATGATGAAACTCTATAATTTTTCTTACCCTATTTCTTTGCATCTGTTTCACTGTGTCCCTGTTCATTGAGCTGCACATAAATCTTTGTGTCTCCAGAAATTTTCAAAGAAACTCTATTGCTTTGAGATGACTTGTGATGTTTTAGAAATTGTGATGTGCAGCCTTGGTTAAGCAGCTTACACTGTCAAATCCTCTGTTACTCCACACACTGCTGCCAGTGTAAAACAGCAAACAGTCCCAACAGAACAACTTTCTGGATTGTTCCAAATCAGTTAGCCAAGGGTAATGCTACCAGCCAGCTGCTGGCTTGGAAGTGACCAACATACCCTTTCCTTGCCTTGAGGCCAGCAGTTATCATGTGTGTTTGCTGAAGCTTTAGTTAATCTTTGTGGGCCATTTTACTCTGTGTCATTAATGCTGAGCTCATAAATTTGAGAGTAAACTTAAACTTGCTCTCTCAAACACTGACTGAGTTGATCATCTAAAGGCTCATTTATGCTGAATGTTAAATACAGGTACAGGTACAGATCCTTGTGTCCATACGTTTTTTGAAAGCTTATGGATATGTATGAAATGCTGCAATACTACATGAAACTATGGGGGCAGTGTAGAAGAATAGAATAGAATAGAATAGAATAGAATAGAATAGAATAGAATAGAATAGAATAGAATAGAATAGAACTTTATTGATCCCTTGGGAGGGTTCCTTCAGGGAAATTAATACCTGTGCAATACTTACAGTAAAGCACAGGCACATATGGAATTTACAAAACAAAACTACCATTTACACCAATGCATTCTTCAGGGCTTTTTTTTTCATTGTAAACACTCTTTCACAAACATCTCCACCATTGACATTCAGACTGTTCAGACCTGTATTAAACAAGTGTTTTTCCTCCTTTTTTAAAATGACCCACTATGCTGTTCTACACTGGAATAAACAGATTTTAAGCATAATGGACCTGCTCTGCTAATGAACAAATACATGAGCAGGGCATAGGGAAGGATGAGCTAGACTGGGATATCATGCTGCCTTAGATCAGCTGGTGTTGATCAATGTGAGACAGTGTGGGCCGAGACAGGAAAAGGGAGGGAGACAACAGCAGAGAGGCAACAAAGACTCTGGGGACTAAAGAGTCTATAAAGAAACCAGAAGGACTGAAAGGTTGTAAGTAGCTTGAGCCTACACTGCTGAGCTCTTTAGAGTTTGGCTTGAGTTGCAGTAAATAAAACAATGTTTGCTGTTGTCTGTAACTTGCCTCCAATATCCTCCTTTTTGCCAGGGTGGGTGGAGTGCCACAGTTGTATTTCTGTATTATTTATTCTTGGCCTAGATCAGTGATTCTCAACCCTGGTGCTGGAGGCACCCTACCCTGCAGATTTATGCTTTCCTTCTTTCAACACACCTGATTCAACAAATCCATTATTTATCACGTCGTTTCAATATTGCAGTGGATTTTAATTATACTTTTCAAATTAGAAATAACAATTAACAGTGTTTTTTCTCATTTCAGCTAAAATGTCAAAATAAATCTCAATGCCTCTGAAACAGGTAATAATTTGTCACCTAGTGGCATTAACTCTCCTCTGTCCATGATGAATCGGCAAGCATCTAATCTTAACTGCATTCAACATTCATCAGTCTGAAAGTGTAAGACAGCACTGTTGCCTTGTGTACTAATTTTCTGGCTTTTTATTTGTCATTCACTTGTGGCATGCTTCATAATACACAGATCTGATTTGCGGATTTCACAGATATCAGTCTGCTTATTAGTGACCTGTGCACTATAATGTGCGGGACAGGATGCCTCTAAGATCAGGGCTGAGAAACTCTAGCATAGGAATCAACCAGCATTAATCTGCAAAATTAAATAAATAAATGTTCTTAACAAAATTGTTCTTTTTTTAATTCACTGGCAATGAGGTGAGAAATTGACTGCAGAATGATCTAACAATGATGTTCATTTCAATTTGCTGCTGACAAAAATGTAAGGAAACATTAAACAATAAATGGCATTTACGTTTTATTTTATTTCTGCTTAACTGAATGATCTAATAATAGACATGCAATATCTGCAGTAGTACCTGGTAGGTGGCAGTCAACTTATTCACCTGTTCTTTTTTGGATTCCACTTTAACACTTTTTGGGAATTATTCTTGAGACATATAAAACAAATAAATATTAAATAATTACATACATGGGAAAATAAAACAAATGTTTTCTGTTCCCTGGTGGATAGTGTATGCAGTAAATTAACAGAAAATGTTCTAGGTTCAAGCACAATTGATTGTAAAAAGCGTTATATAAATAAAATTTGACTGATTGATTGATTGAATTAAAAATAATGCTTTAAGCCGTATCTTCCAGATTCATAAAATATGATATTCAGTAAAAATTATATATGCAATATGTATATTGTGTATAAATATATGCACAGTTATGCATAATTAAATCTCTTGGCATTTGATGAATCAGGCTGTAAAGGGATACAATGTGAAATAGAATATTTAAATAAAACACTGAACTTGAAACCTGTCTCTGACCTTACAGTAAATATCCTGTAAACACAGTTTTTTTAACCAAACTCAAAGGTATTTTAGACTATAACTATACTCAATATGATGCATTCATATGTACAACAAAGTATAGTTGTACATCACTCTAAGAGCATCTGCTATTAACTTATAGCCAAACATTTATCACACTGTGTTAATGCCAGTAGAAACAAGTGTTGTACCTTATGTTGACTATTTATAGGACCAGCAACTCACATATGTTACTCAACAAAAGCACCTGAATTTTTTACATATGCTAATGAGCAATTCCCTGTCCATCTGTGTCCAATTAGAATATGCAATTTGATTTGCCTGTAGGTCACATACATCAAAAAAGGGTTATTTAAATAAAGACCTTAAATTGTACTGAGTTGTTTACTGAACTGCAGCATTACAAAGCTTTGAAGTTTTAATACATCTTACAACAATAAGCAACATCACTGTTTGCTGCTCAGGATAAGTCATAGTATGCCCTTCCAAATCATCCCAAATGGTTTTTGATTTTATATATTTCCTTTTCATAAACTTTCCTATACATAAACTGTAAGCTCTTCTGTACATCATGGTTTAATATTAGAATGCGGTGGATGCAGTATGCTAAATTCAGGAATCAGGAAAAACTCTGGTTGGATGCAAATTCCACTGACTGTCCACACAATCTTGCTGTTTATGGATCATTTAATATAGCTGTTATTATAGAGAAGGTAGTATATCATGGTTTCATTTTGAGCCAAGCGACTGTTGGCTGATTGTTGTCTGCATATTGCAAGTATGTGGAAAATCTGTGATGTTATTGAAAACAGTATGGCACAACATATTAAAACAGCTGACCTTTTCAGAATGTCACTTATTGAAAGGCAGAGTCCAGGGCCATTATCATTTTTCAAAAACTGGTTGTTTAAATTCTGCAGGTTGAAACAGGAAGGACACACATTGGTTTGTTAAATAATCTGTCTTGGTTATCTGTTATTTCTTTATTTTTATTTCTCAGCTACAGTGGGGAAAATAAGTATTTAGTCAGTCACCAATTGTGCAAGTTCTCCCACTTAAAAAGATGAGAGAGGCGGTTAATTGACATCATAGGTAGACCTCAACTATGAGAGACAAAATGTGAAAAAAAAATTGAGAAAATCATTTTGTCTTACTTTTAAAGAATTTATTTGCAAATAATGGTGGAAAATAAGTATTTGGTCAATAACAAAAGTTCATCTCAATACTTTGTTGTCTATCCTCTGTTGGCAATGACAGAGGTCAAACGTTTTCTGTAAGTCTTCACAAGGTTGGCACACACTGTTGCTGGTATGTTGGCCCATTCCTCCATGCAGATCTCCTCTAGAGCAGTGATGTTTTGGGGCTGTCGGCGGGCAACACGGACTTTTAACTCCCTCCAAAGGTTTTCGATGGGGTTGAGATCGGGAGACTGGCTAGGCCACTCCAGGACTTTGAAATGTTTCTTACGAAGCCACTCCTTTGTTGCCCTGGCAGTGTGCTTCGGATCATCGTCATGCTGAAAGACCCAGCCACGTTTCATCTTCATTGCCCTTGCTGATGGAAGGAGGTTTGCACCCAAAATCTCACAATACATGGCCCCATTCATTCTTTCATGTACACGGACCAGTCGTCCTGGTCCCTTTGCAGAGAAACAGCCCCAAAGCATGATGTTGCCACCCCCATGCTTCACAGTTGGTATGGTGTTCTTTGGATGCAACTCCGCATTCACTGTCCTCCAAACACGACGAGTTGTGTTTTTACCAAATAGTTCTACTTTGGTTTCATCTGACCATATGACATTCTCCCAATACTCTTCTGGAACATCCAAATGCTCTCTAGCAAACTTCAGACGTGCCTGGATATGGACTGGCTGATCATTTTGACCCCACGGGCTGAGATCTTGCGTGGAGCCCCAGATCGAGGGAGATTAGTAGTGGTCTTATAGGTCTTCCATTTTCTAATTATTGCTCCCACAGTAGATTTCTTCACACCAAGCTGCTTGCCTATTGCAGATTCAGTCTTCCCAGCCTGGTGCAGGTCTACAATTCGGTTTCTGGTGTCCTGCGACAGCTCTTTCGTCTTCACCATAGTGGAGCTTGGAGTGTGACTGTTTGAGGTTGTGGGCAGGTGTCTTTTATACTGTTAATGACTTCAAACAGGGTGCCATTAATACAGGTAATGAGTGGGGGAAAGAGGAGCCTCTTAAAAAAGAAGTTACAGGTCTGTGACAGCCAGAAATCTTGCTTGTTTGTAGGTGACCAAATACTTATTTTCCACCATTATTTGCAAATAAATTCTTTAAAAGTCAGACAAAATTATTTTCTCAATTTTTTTTTCATATTTTGTCTCTCATAGTTGAGGTCTACCTATGATGTCAATTACAGGCCTCTCTCATCTTTTTAAGTGGGAGAACCTGCACAATTGGTGACTGACTAAATACTTATTTTCCCCACTGTAAACTGAATGAAGTCAGTTTTCAGTGACTGCCTTGTTTTGATAGTGACTGCCCTTTTTTCTGTAGTAACTGCCTTATTTTCAATACTGACTGCCTAGTTTTCAGTAGTAACCGCACTCTTTTTTTCAGTAGTTTAGAGTAACTCCCATTTTTGGTGGTGGCTGCACTATTTCCAGTAGTGAAGGTGCTATATTTTGGTAGTTGCTGCCTTGTTTTCAGCAGTGAAAGCTCTATTTTAGGTAGTTGTCAGCACTGTTTTGGTATTAACTGCCATTTTCATTAGTATTTTTGGTAGTTGCACCACTGATTTCAGCAGTGATTGCCCTGTCTTTTCTCATGACTGCCCTGTTTTCAGTAGTGGTGGGACTAGCCATCATTTTGAATATTGACATATTTTCAGAAGGTTTTTTGTTATATTCCTCAACCACTATGCTTACTCTTAACTTATTTGCCTTACGATGGAAACATTGTAATCAGGTCAGTTTAATTCAATGTAAATGTAAGTTTCCAATATGTGTCTATTGCAGATGGTACTCCATACACATGGTGGGTCGGCAGAGGCAATGAGAAGCACTTCTATTGGGGAGGATCTGTGCCTGGCATCCAGAAATGTGCTTGTGGCATAGAGCGCAACTGCACTGACCCCAAATATCACTGTAACTGTGATGCAGACCAGAAACAATGGTGAGTAGTAGATTCTGTATGGAACAGTTTGGGAAGATTTACAGTTTCTCAGTTTATGCCAAAAGCAGTCTATCAGCCAAGCTATTTTGCTGTTTAGCACCAGAGCCAAAATGGCATTGTAGCTTGTCTGCAGTTAACAAGGTACAAACCACATGCCTATTTCACTTATACATGTTAAGACATCTGTTGCTTCTGTGGTTTCTGACACTTCATGACACAATTATCTGTTCAAGTACAGAAAAAATACTGTTTGTGCAAAGTTACATGATTTCTTAGTCGTCCCAGCTCAAAATGTCCTGTTATGACCTCTAGCTCTTTTAGTGTCTCATTGTATTCATTAAATGGCAGGGTTTGTTGTGATGTGCTGTTGTCTTGACCCCAGTGCTGGGACAAATGGCAGACAGATTGTTCAGGTGAAGATGCCAGTGCACAGCCAATCCCTGACATTTCCATTAGCAGATGGGTTCTGCTTAGCTCTGCCTGCCTGTTTTATTATAAATGCCTGTCTCAAGAGATACAGCAGAAGAGACATGCAAGGTCACTTGTCAACAGTTCTCACAGCACACTGTCTGTATCCTTTCATATGACATCCAGGGAGGACCAGCTGGAGACTGGTTAAGGTGTCATCTTTTTTAACATGGGATACCAGTATCTGATTTAAGTAGCCTTGTTTAATAAATTGCCCATAACATGGAAAACTGACTTTTTCATTTTTTTAATGAGCCAGAGTAAAATACTATGTGATGTAATTATTTGTTAAATAGCCAGTCTGAGAATAAATACTGTCACATCTGGGTGTGTTTATATTTGTAATTTGGTTCTTCTTTCTAACAAAATTGCCACATTATCATAAAAAGTATAACTGTTGTATGTGAGTGAACCAAACTCATTGGACCACAATCTGGTATATCTCCTGATTGTCTACCAATCAATTGTTCACAGTGTCCTGTCAATACAAAACAGTTGAGAAGTCGGAACAGAAGGGTCTGTGAGGCTCTGAAGGACTGCTTTGAAACAACAGATAGGGAGGTTCTCTGTGACTTACATGGTGAGGATGTTGATGGTCTCATCGATTGCATTACAGACTACAAATTTCTGTGTGGAGAACATTATGCCCACACCTGTTTACCCCAAACCTAAAGGCCCTTGTGGAAGGAAAGAAGAGAGTATTTAGGTCTACTAAATGAAGAGGACATGAGGAGAGTACAGAGAGAAAGGAAGGAAAATCAGGATCAGTACAGGAAGAGAATGGAAGGACAGCTGAAACAGAACAGCATTCCACCTTTGTTCTGTTGTCCCTAACAAGAGAACAAGTGAGGAGGGAACTGCGTTAGATGAAGGTGAAGAAGTCAGTGGGTCTAGAAAACATCAGTGCCGGCATCTTGAGGCAGACCAATTGTGTGGGATAGGACATTTTCAATGTAAACCTGAATCAGGAGTGGCAGTACTCAGGAAGACATTGTGTGTAGTACCTATCACAAAAACTGAATGGTTACAGACCAGTGGAACTGACCACTGTGCTTTCAACACCATCAAGCTCACTCTGCTAGGAAGCAAGATAGAAAGAGCAGGGGTTTAGCACCATCTCATCTCCTGGATTATGGACTACCTCACTCATGCAACTTAAGAAATCTGTGTCAGGTACATTGCTCTGCAGCACAGTGGTCCAGAATTACCTCCAAAAATTATCTGATAACTCAGATTATCTGAACCCATCATTGAGTACATCTCAAACAATGATGAATGGGAATACGGACAGGATACAAGGAACTTTGTAGACTGGTGCCAGCAGCACTGCCTCCAGATCGGCACTGGTAAACCACTACCATGAAGATCAAGGCGATCTCCATACAAGTCAGGGACAAAGTTATTGAGAAGTACAAGTCAAATTACAAATATCCAAATCTAAATCACATTAATGACTGTATTACCTACATTGACATATTTCATATTAATTCTGAGCTTATATCTTACACTTTCTCACATTCACTCATATCTCGTACTTGCCCATACACAGCATGCTCACTCTTTAGCTATAGTTATTATTTTATTATTTTCTCGTTGTTCTTTTCATGTTTTATGTCTGTGCTATCAGGTTCCCTTTTTGAGCCTAGGATTCTCCCTAAGGAGGAACCTCCTCCTAGTCTGAGGAAGTTTTTTCCTTGCCACTGTCACACATTGGCTTGCTCAAAGGAGGCTTGATCCCAGAATTCTGTAAAGCTGCTTTATGACAATGCCTTCATTGTAAAAAGCAGTATATAAATAAATGATGATTGATTGGTGATCCCCTGGAGCACTATCAAATCCATTATCATCAAATGGAAAGAACATGGTACCACAACAAACCTGCCAAAGAGGGCTGCCCACTAAAACTCACAGACAAGCAAGGAGAGCTAGTCAGGGAGACAGCACAGAGACCAAAAATTACCCTGAAGGAGTTGCAGAGTTCCCAAGCAGAGCCTGGAAAATCTGTCCTTATGACCCCAATAAGTCGTACACTCCATAGAGCTGGGCTTTATGGAAGAGTGGACAGAAAAACGCCTTTACTCTTTTGCTCTATCTGTGATTTGAACCTGGGATGGAGGTTCACCTTCCAACAGGACAATGACCCAAACCAAACTGCTAAAGCAACACTCTAGTGCAGAGGTGTCAAACCAGGTCAGAAACAGACTGATATGGCTGCAGGTTTTCATTCTAAACAACACACAGCAATAGCTGATTCCACTCAATCAATCAGCCAATCTTCAAACAACTGATCAGCTGAGTTTTTGCTTGGTTGGAACCTGCAGCCACACCACCCCATTTCTGACCTGGTTTGACATCCCTGCTCTAGTGGTTTAGACAGAAACATGTACTGGAATAGCCTAGTAAAAGCCCAGAACCTAATACTAATAATTATAGGAATAGTTATGCATACTGGAGTGCACTATTTTGTTTTATTTGTTTTTGGCTTCACAATAAAAAAATATATCAAATGTTCAAAGTTGTAGGCATGTTCTGTAAATGAAGTCATGCAAACCCTTATATAATCCATTTTCATTCCAGGTTGTGAAGTAGCAAAACACAAAAAATGCTAAGGGGGTGAATAAAAAGGAACTGTAGTTAGTTAGTTATATAGGACATTTCAAGATACCCAAGGATGCTTCACAGTCAGCACTCTATACAGTCATGCTCAGCCAACACACACTAGCGGGTAGCAGCAGTCAATCCCACACAGCCTACTCTTCAACAGAAACAGCCATCCACCTGGAGGACTGCATCAAGCACTAGGGGGTTTGTCCAGAACAGATCCACATCTGCCAATCCACATCTGGGCATACATACATATATTCACTCACACACATACACATTTGTGCACACCCCAGGGCAATTTAGAGTAGCTAATTGATCCATGTTTTTGGAACATTGGAAGAAACCAGAGCTCCTGGATGAAACTCACGCAGACTTTGGGAAAACATAGAAACTCCACCCAGATAGGGACTTTGTGGGACCCCAGTGCTGGGAGACGAATGTGCTAACCACCAAGCCACTGTGCTGACCACTGTACATCTATGCCCTGTCTGCCATTTCAATAGACTGAACAAACTCATAAAGTCAGTTTTGTCCTCATAAGACCTAGTGCAGGTGGTGGGTGACAGATGTTAGCCAAGCTGGCATCCATCCTGGACAATGACTCCTATCCCATGCATGAGACTCTGGCAGCACTGGGTAGCTCCTTTGGTGACACGCTGCTTCACCCTAAGTGTGTGAAGGAGCAGTATTGCAGGTCTCTCCTTGCTGCTGCTGTTAAGACTACAACCAGCACTGTTCCCAGCAGACCACAGACATATACACAAACTCCACACATTATTGGACTCTTAACAACAATGAGCAATTTCATTCCACTTCCATCTCCCCATGTGCAATAATCTGTAAAAACGTTTATCTTACCTTCTGGTCATATACGTGTACAGAATATTTTTTAATTTCTCATGAATGAAGCACAGCCGAAATTTAAAACTGATTCTGTCCATTGTGTTATTATAATTCATCACTAATAAAAACATAGTCAAACTCATGTGTCCAGTCTGTGCCAGACAGTCATAATTTGCACTTACCAGAGCAGGTCTGCAGAGAGACCATTTATCCTCTTGATTTTCAGTGGAGGTCAGTGTAAAAAGATTTAATTCCAGGCCATTTCGGAGCATTTCTTTTGGTCCAAGGAGATACAAGGAGAGCAATTACAATTAATTATATTACATGTTGTCACTGTCCAAATTAAACTGTGAATGTACTTTTTTTGACACAGTCTGAAACTTTAGGTACCCTGCACTTTGTGTCAAAATGTAATGAAAAAAAGAAACTATTAAAAAAATTGGCATTCAAAGCAACGACTTCTTGGTTTTTGTTTTTCTCCTCCTCTTGTAGTGTTGTCAAAGTTCGATTTCACACAAATCATGTGGCAAATTCATGTGGCACTTTATCAAAACGCAGCAGCCCACTTATTGCCCTCTCACTCAATGTGGGAAAACCATGTAACACACAGCCTTTCATAGTATCTTTAAAATATATACTTTAAAATATCACAATATAGATCAAAAAAGACGAGTTTATCTAGTCCACCTGTGACTTTTTACTTACATTACTGTTTTTCAGTCTGATGTGAATTTCAGTGTTAATGCAAAACAGTACTGAAAAATAAAATGCAACAATGCATTATGTTCTGCTTTATTCTGGTCCAAGAGAACAATGTACAACTATAAATGTAGACAGAAGGGTGTATAACACATTCATCAGCTTTCCCTCTGAAATATATCAGTTACAATACAGGCATTCTGTTGAGTATATGGGAATTGATATAGATAAGCAGCTCTGTATATATATATATAGGGGAGTCTTCCTGCTGCACTGTGAGAAAAACTGGATAATTATGTTACTTTCAAGTATTTTCATGAACACAAAGCAGAGAAGCAGCCAAGCATAATTGATCCAAATTAGGATATTAGGCTGGAAGTTCCTTTTCCAAGCATGTTTGTTTATTTTGTTCTTTTAATCTGTGATGAATGTATGCTGTTTTTGCCAGGAATGTTACCATTTTTCTCACAGCCCGCGAGGCATCTAATGGATGATGATATTTAAATAATGCATGCTTGATGCTTTGCTGCCTGCCTATGCTCAAGTGTTTTAATGAGGGATTCTTTAATGTTCACTCAGTTATTTTGGAATGTGCTTTTTGTAGGGTGTATTGTGTTGCTTCCATTAAAGAACATAAATTCTTTATTTTCCGAATGGATTTACTTCCACTCTAACAGTCGAGACAAAAGTGAAGCTGCAAAACACAGTCAAAATGTGGGCACATGGTTTTAGGCAGCTAAACTTATTCTGGTATTGAATCACTTTTGATGGAAACTGTTTGGATTGGGGATTTTTGAGTGTCATATCACATGACGAGGTCAGAAATCCTTGGTCTCTGTGGAGCCTCTTATTGGTTTTTATTGATCAGATATTATCCTCCTTCACAGGCGAGAAGATTCCGGCCTACTGGTGTACAAGGACCACTTACCTGTCAGCCAGGTCGCTGTAGGAGACACTAATCGACCTGGATCAGAGGCCAAGCTGACTGTGGGACCTCTGCGTTGTCAAGGAGACCGTGAGTTCATCTATCTGCCTTCACAAGCAGTTTGCAGACCTCTTCCCTGACACATGAAACCCAGATATGAACACTAAAGCTGTGTTCACATGGGCTGCTACTGTGTCAAATAAAGTGCTGCCTGGAGCGGTTTTCTTGCTGAATATACACACACACACCCTCCACAATTATTGTCACCCCTCGTTAAGATGTGTTATTAGGCTTCTTAATCATATAGGATTTTTAATAAAATAGAACAACAATGCAAAAAAGAGAAAAATCAAACCTTTAATTGAAGTTCATTTGTTCAGTGGGGGCAAATATTAAGAAATAATTATGTTACATGAAATCATGTGTGCCGCAATTATTGACACCCTTGATATAATACTTTGTACAACCACCTTTTGTCAATAAGAAAAAAAGTACTTAATCTCTTCCAATAACATTTCACAAGATGGGAGAATACAGAGTGAGAGCTCTTCGAACATTCCTCCATTCTGACCAGTCCTGGTCAAAAAGCCCCACAGGTTTTCAATTGGGTTGAGGTCTGGAGACTGAGATGACCATGGGAAGAGCTTGATTTTGTGTCTGGCAAAAATTTTATATAGATTTGGTCACATGTTTAGGGTCATTATCTTGCTGAAAGACCCAGTAACAACCCAATTTCAGCTTTTTTGTACCAGAGTACAATTTATAATGTCCTGGTATTTCAGGTCCATGATTCCATGCACCCTAACATGGCTCCCAGGGCTTTTGGAAGAGAAATCAATCAAAGTTTATTTATATAGCAGTTTTTACAACAAAGCAGTTGTCACGGTGCAGATTTACAGAAATCAGGTCCAAGTCTCAATTGCCAGCGGGCAACCGTGGCAAGGAAAAATTCCCACAGGCTAGGAGAAAGAAACTTTGAGAGGAACCAAGGCTCAAAAGGGGAACCCATCCTCCTCTGAGAGACACCAGGTAGTACAGACATAAAGCACAAAAAAAAAACTCTAAAACAATTTTTTAAATAGTATGGCTAATAGTGTAGTAGTGTGAGCTTGCTGTGCATGGGCATGCTGTGTGAGAATGCAAGTGAGAGTAGGATACAAGCTCAGTGTTAAAATGGAAGTCCATGCAGGTTAAACATTCATAAGATGGCAGTGGAGTCTCAATGTTGGATGAGTGAGTGGGCGTCTACATAGATCCCTCAGGATAAGGCATCATGAGTGGGCATGAACCAACATCAGCCTGGCAGTAGGGGCAGTTCAGGACTTTGGAGCTTCTGCAATGATTTTCCTGAACTACCAGCCAGAAGGGCATTGCAATAGTCCAGCCTTGAGGTTATGAATGTGTGCACCAGTATCTCAACATCTTTGTTGGAAAGTGCTTTACGCAATTTGGCAGTATTACGTAAATGAAAGAAAATGGTTTTTACTACATTACTGATGTGGGTATCATATGACTGTGTCAAACAATTAATAGCAACATTAGTTATATTGTGCCCTAGTATTAAAACCTCTATAAAATCAGAATTTAGAAAAAGAAGATTTTGTGTCATCCTTTCTTTAATTCTTTCTTTGTGATCCTACTGATTATTTGATAAACAAAGGTGTCCACAGCATTACCAATCCTCCGTCTTACTTCACAGTGGGTATGAGGTGCTTTTCCGCATACTCATCTTTTGTATTACGCCAGAACCACTTAGAATGTCTGTTGCTCTATCTTGATCTCATCTGACCAAAGCTGAAGTCCCAGGACTGCTAATCGACCTCAAGATGTTTACATTTATGCTTGTAAGTGAGAAAAGGCTTTTTCTGTGTGTGCCTCCCCAAACAACTTGTTGACATGTAGATAGTGCCTGATGGTTGTTATGGAGTTTTTGTGATCCCAAGATGCTAAATGTCTTGATGATTCATCTTACTGTATATATGGGCAAGTGTAGGCAAGTGGCTATTTTCTTGTAGTCATTGTCTCACACACATCTGCCTAATTGGAATGGTGTGTTCTCTTGTCTTTCCCATGTTGAAGAGTGGATAAGAGCAAGGGAGTCCAATCTTATCCACAAAGGGCCGGTGTGGCTGCAGGTTTTCATTCCAGCCAAATGGATCAGTTGTTTGAAACTGGCCCATTGATTAAATAAGTGCAATCATGTGTCACAAGTGGTTGTTTAGAAAACAGCTACAGCAGCTAGACCGGCCCTTTGCAGATAAGATTGGACGCCCCTGGATAAGAGAAATAGGCCTTTGTGTCACATCATATTTATACCCCAAGGAAACAGGAAGAGATGAACTGGATTACTAATTAAAGGTTCCTAGATACTGTGATCAACTTTATAAACTACTGTAAAAATGAAAAAAATTAACACAAGAGACATAACTACTAGAAATATGTTTCTTTGTTTCCCATAAACTATAATTAGTATAGTATATCTTAAAATATTATACATGATATAAAATAATAATATGAAAAGAGAATTTAGACAATAAAAGAAAAATATGGCCTGTTTTAACTGTTTTTTAAGCTATTTTTTCTATTTTTGTGACATACAATTTCATATAACTGAACTTGGGAAGCACCTTGGCATTCTTTCATTTCATTCACTTTGGATTTTTTTTTCAAGGAATGTAGATGACGTGTGAAGTGTTAAATCCTTATTATGATTTTAACTGTGCAGGTGAAATGTTGGTACAGAAAAACAGGTTAGGTATATTGTATTCCTATGTGTATTGTTGTTATTAGAATTTACATTACTGATTTAATTTAGTTTAATTTAATATAATTTTAGCTTAGCGTCCTGTCTGTGATTGTTTGTGATTGTACTTGGCTGTGAATTAAATGGATCCCTATTCCTTCATTGGTATTGCACTATATAGGGGAGAAACTATTTAGTTCACCAAGTGGCAGTAGAAGCAACACAAAACAATCATTAATATATATCAGTGGTATAAACAAATGTGTAACTGACTATGAGCCATTTAAACCTCCATACACACATTCACTGAACTCTGCACACATTGAATTCTGAAGTTAGTAAAGCACTGTGCTGTTCATGGAGTAACCTCTGTCCATTTCGCTGCTCAGAATGACAAGCTCTACAGTGTCGAGTGGCTCACAAACAAGCAAATGTTGTCAGATTCATTTTGTTCACTGTGAGACTGACGATGCATTTTCGTCCACATTCAGTTTATGTAGTGAGGTACACTATTTATTATAAAATTGTGTATTTTGGGAGATTATAGTGCCCTCAAAAACAGGGATCCATTTCAGTCACAGCCCTTTTCTACTTGTCTAAAACAGTGGTTCTCAGTGCTGACCCTGAAGAACCACTACCCTGATTGTTTTAGTGTTTTCCTGCTAGAACACACCCAGTTCATCTCAGCAAGGGCTCATCAGTTAGTTCGTTAGATTGGTCAGTTGTATTGGAATTAGGGGCAAATCTAAAACCTGCACGGCACAAGGATTGACATCCACTGGTCTAGAATAATGTGGGAGCTGCATGTTGTATGTTTGTAGTAAAATTGTACAATTATATTTGTAATTGGAACTTTCTATGAACCTACGATGGATTAGCGCCCTGTCTAGGGTTGTTTCCCGCCCTTGCGCTCAGAGTTGCCGGCTGGGCACCGGTTCACCCGTGACCCTATTCAGGAATAAGCGGTTCAGAAAATGAATGAATGACTGAATGAATGAACTTTCTATGAATTCTGTCATTGTATATCACTGTTTGAGCACAGATTCAGAACACTGAAATGCCTGTAGAAGTGACTGATGTGTTTCATCAGAGTAGTTGTTCATGTGTTAGTAGTTTTAGTAGTTTTATCATTACTGTTTTGTGAAATCATAAGCACTGTCTAATTCAAACTTCAGTTCCACATACTTATCCATTTTACATGCATGCACTGTAGTTCCACTGTTGACAAATTTAAAAAGCAGAGATTCCCACCTCTGTAGGGATAAAAAAGAAGATTTAACTGCAGAGAAAGTTTTTTTTTTTTCTGCCTTTGCTTTAAAGGGTTAAAGATCCAACCTGCATATTTTGTACACCCTAACAGTAGCCACAGGACTGGAAAAGAGCTTTCAGGCGCAGAGCCTAGTCTTCCCCCGCTATCATCACCCAGTGAAATGATGTGCTTTCATGCCTCATTATTCTTGTTAATTGCACCAGGCTTATTACTTAGATCAGCTGCATTTGATTACGATCACCTGTTTGACAAGGACGTCAGGCAGCGTTTTTCGCTGAAGCTTTTTATTCTTTCTTTTCTTTTTTTCTTTTTCACACCTGTTGCTTGGCTTGACAGAATTTAATGACACTAATAGACTTTGACCATCAGAGGCCCTGCTGGAGAAGTTCAGCAATCAATTGTTCTCAATTTCAGCCACACTCACATGAAAAAAAGAAACCAAGATGGTTACTGCTGTTGCAAATGAAAAATATCTCGACATTTATTGCCAGTATGTTTTATGTTGAGGTCACAAATTCTTTACAATGAAGATACCAGTTGCACTCACTCTACACACTGCCCTCTCCCACATGGACAAGAAGAACACATATGTGAGATTGTTGTTTGTGAACTACAGTTCAGCATTCAACACCATCCTTCCCCGAGGCTTGACATGAAGCTCCAGGATCTCTGTCTGAACAGCTCTCTGTGGAGCTAAACTTTCTAACAGGCCATCGGCAGGTGGTGAGGGTGGGCAGAAACACTTCCTCTTCACTGCCCCTTAACATCAGGCCCCCTCGGAGCTGTGTACTCAGCCCACTCCTGTACTCCCTGTACACCCATGACTGCAAATCTTTAAATTTCCTGATGACACAATAACCATAGGCCTGATCTCCAAAGTCAGTGAGGCAGCCTACAGAGAAGAGGGTGAAAAGGTTTGGTCTGAGTCCCCACATCCTGAGAATGTTCTACACCTGCACTGTGGAGAATATCCTGATGGGCTGCACCACCACCTGGTATGGGAACTGTACTACCCTCAAGAGGAAGATTGCTGAGGTACACCACTGCATCCTGTACACAAACCTTCTGGATTTATACACCACAGTCTGAGGAAGACCAGCAGGGTTAGAAAGGACTCCACCCACTCAAACCACTGCCTGTTCTCAAAAATACCCAGCGGTAGGTGGTACAGAAGAATGAGGACCAGAATCAGCCAGTCCCAAGACAGCTTCTTCCCCCAGACCACAAAGCTGCTAATCAGGCAGTCGCACAATCACAACTCATCTCACCTGCCTCATCACACCACAACTCATCTCACATGCCTCATCACACCATCACACCTTAGCTCCACATAAACTCTTTCTGCATCTGCACATTACTTACTACTGGAGCAGTACCAGGTATTCAGTTACACTACATTCAGCGAAGACTTTCTCCCACTGCATCTACCAAAGACTGTCTCCCACTTACCTTCTCTATCTATATTACTTACCTCTATACTATATATTATATATTACTTAACATATATATACCTATATACAGTATATATTGTATATGTTGCCAATACAGCCATAGTACAGTCCAAATGAGAGCAATACTAGGTCAAATTAAAGTCCATGAGAAGAAGATTCAAGACAACATTGTAGACCAAGTAACATCCAAAGACGGGAAAGACAAAAAATCTATTTTTGAGATTAAAACCTATTTCATCTCAACTGCTTACAGGTAGAATTTGTTATTATTATTATTATTATTATTATTATTATTATTATTATTATTATTATTATTATTATTATTTTTATTATTATTATTTTTGCTCTTTCTTTACTCCTTTATGTGAATACCTTTTTTTTTTTTGCTCTCCAAATTTGGTATTCCCTATTTCACACTTCCACACATCATGCCTCAGGGATTTGGGTGAATAATGCCAGCACCAGCTATGTGCATGAAACCGTTATTGTGCATTCATCCGCTTATTTATTTATGAAGCTATGGTGGGAAGGAGCAGTCCAGCTGCAGATTAATGCATTAAACCAGCCTCAGTATGGTAATGAAAGGAATCTGCCAGAGGAATCTGTTTCTGGACAGTCTAGATGGTCAACTGGGAAGTGCTTGAGGCACTTTGCTGTGCAAGGCAAGACATATTGTTGGAGGACGGCAACCACTTTCAGTCCTGTGTGGTGTTATGCCCCCCCAGAATGTGATTTCCACACTCCACGGTAATCAGCTCTATGCTGATTAGTGCAGCAAATAGATATTACGATGAAAGGTGTGTTTATTTAGTATTACTTTTATTTATACATTTGGCTGCCCTGTTTCATATCTCTATGGCTGTGTCTGAAACCTGTACACTATTGTACACATCGCACTACTTTGGGGTTCTGCCATTGTATAATGACACAATGCACTGTAACAAACAGTGTACACTACGGGAATAATTACACAGGTTCTATGTGGAAGGCGAATGTATGACATGCCATCATTGAATTCTGCTCCCTATAATAATGCTCTGTATTATTATCAGAAAAGAAAACAACATTTAACAAAATTTGAATGTGACATCAAGGAAAGCGTGTTGCACATGAAAGAACACAGTGAACACCAGTGGCCTGTTAGCACCTCCTCCTTTCACAAAAGCTATTCTTGAAAAGTGGACACTGGACATCCTGACATAATCCAATTGGGACGTTTCACGGGAAGATGCTTTTCAAGTTAGCTTTCATTGAATATGGCCAACAGTACATGGCACACCAGCTACGGCCCCCAACCAGAATCACTAGTACAATACTAGCTTGCTGGTTTACTGGCATCCTCCAACATTGTATATGACATCAATGCAAGTGTGCCATTTATGGCCCTTATCCACATTTGCTGGTACAGCTTTGGTATGCTGACTACTGGTCTCCACCAACATCACTAACACCAGCTGCAGCCCTCACCCAGAATTGCAAGTATCACATTAGTATGCTGGCTACTGGCCTTGTTATCACTGGTTTTAGCTGTTCCCCCTTTCCCAATGGCATCACATTCATACTTGAATTAAACTTAATGCTATCCTGAGACTTTTTTTCTCAGAATCTCTGACGAGTCATACTTTTAAATGAACACACAACCAGGTACTGGACCTGCCTTCTTTTTCAGTAATTTTATTGTTTTTCTCTTTAATTGGACAGATGTTGTTAAAAATAAAACATCCTTTGTTGCTGTGCCATTTTCATTCCTATACTGACATTCATTAGTTATCATAAATTACTGAGTAAAAAACAAATAGCTGTGGTGAGCCAGAATACACAAGCATAAAGTATTGAGTGATATGCAATAAAAATGGAGGAAGTGCCTGTGGCATCTTCATAATGTAAACAATGATTTCAATGTCATTTGGTTCCAGGCTGATGTATAGAGATCATACCTTAAATTAAAATGCTGTAGAAATCTGGTGTGTTAACTAGTGGTGTGTTAAGTAGTGTCTCCCCAGAAGGAAAGAGTTAACAAGAAGGACTGAGTACAAAAACTAAGTACTTTTCTCACAATTACAATACCATCAGGTATTAAAAACTTAAAAATTAAGCATGTCATCAGTCGGCATGTCATCAGCATCAGCAAGCCAATAAGCACATAGGTTTCTTATTGTGTTTCTGTGATTACTCCTCAGTTTATCATTGTTAATAAATACACACCTCTTGTACCCTCCACCTCTAATGTGCATTGTTCTGAAATCAGTTGTCCAAATAAAAAAACTGAACTGAAATATAAACATTGCTTTGTCTATTCTACAAGCAGGCTAATCATGTGGACTGAATATACATCACATGAAAGTAAACTGACTACTACACTTTGACACTAATTACAGAACAAATACAGCTTCTCAAAGTATAGTGCAATACTTTAAAAAATAAACTCCTGACTGCTAGAGTTAACAAAGCATGTTCGTGTTTGTGCAATATTTACTTAAGGTTATTAGTCTTATAATGTAAATACAAGCAGCAACAGTGAAATTAGAGGATCCAGTGATGTTTGGGGACCATACAAAGGATTGTTGCTGTTGTTGTTGTTGTTGTTGTTGTTGTTGTTGTTTCAATATGGAAAAGAAGGTGAGGTTGTTCATTTGGATATGACATCAATTACATGATAATGACTGTTTATGGATTAATGGTCTGTTTTAAATGTTTTAAAACACTTATTTTGGGGAATTATTACCAAATCATCCTCTTGTAGATGCAGTGTACTTACCAGACCACTCAGTTTTTATAATGAATATATTAAATTGTTGCAGGGATGAATGCATCAGCACATTGATACCATGTATTTGATTATTTTGTTCTCTTCTCATTCAGGAATACTGATGCTTTTAATAATATAAATATATTAATATATATATATATATATATATATATATATATATATATATATATATATATATATATATATATATATATATATATAT
>CM067503.1:22385358-22465358 GCA_034509495.1 Acestrorhynchus altus
TATATATATATATATATATATATATATATATATATATATTAATGCTGCTTTAACACAATACATTTCTTTTCATATAAATTAAATATCAAAATCAATATTTAACTTAGCAATTTAAAAACTGAAAAATATATATAATTAATTAATATATAGCATAGTAATGATTATTAAAATTATCAGTACTTTTCTCAGTATAAATATGATACCCAGTGTTTATATTAAAGCTGTTTTCTGAACATGCTGATGAGTCTGTGTTCACTTAATATTTCATTCAAACAGGAACAGGAAGTGAAAAGGTGAAGATGAGCTAAAGTAATTTTACAGTGCATATTTTATAATCAGAATTATTTTACCAATGTAACAATTAAAATGTGTTTTTCTGTAGGACATTCCATGAAAGGACATTTATTATTAGAGTTAATGAAAGCTACAAGTTTTACTCTGGCTCTCAGGTACGTCCTTACAAAGGTGAAAATAAAGAGTTATTAGTCTGTGAAAATGAGAACCATAAGGAATTTTATTGCAATGTCACACAATTAGACAGTGGCTGCAAACGCAGTAGAATAATTATGCCAGAGTCTTTTCCAGGTAACATAATTAATTTCCATTAATGGCAGAGAGACGGAATAAAGATAACAAACAAATGATGATTTAATGATGGCACACATATGGCGCACAGTGTTTTTTTGAGGTCAGCTCTTGGTTTGGATGGGCCGGCTGTTTGGTAAATTAATTGAGATAGATAACCCTGCCAGTAATGAAGGAATATAATATTCAACTGCCTTGCTTTATTAACTTAGCAGTGGGTAGGAATTATAAATGAATGTGCAGGATAGGGTGTGATGGCTGCTCTTTGAGATGTAAAATATATTACGTACATCTCATTATGATGTTAGACATTTTACATCTGAATAGTTGATTGGACTCATTGATAAGGCTCTGAATCCAATTAAATCTCTCCTGAGTAACTGCCGCAGCTGGTTCATATCTAGACTCTTCATGGCTAAGCAGGTTTCACTGCTGATTGCAGCTTCCATCCTCATTACAAAAATGTTACATTAACCACTATTAAACTTCATGTAAGGGTCAGTTTAATGTGCTATCATTTGGTTAAACTTCAGTTTGATAATAATGAGTTTATGGATTAAGGTCCATGAGGTTTCATTAGATAATCCTTTATCAATGCTGAAAACATACATTGTTTTTTAATTACTACTAATGCAAATGAAGATGATGATGATAATAATAATAATAATAATAATAATAATAATAATAATAATAATAATACAACAAACAAGTTATAACAAAAACATTTCAGAGCATGATAGGTATTTATATGATGAGGGATTCACCATGTCAAATCTCATCATTCAACTCCATTATTCTATATGTAGCTCAATATTTTTTATATTTATTGTTAGCCACTAATGATTTTTAATTGAGATTTGCTGTCATTTAGAATGTGAACGTTTTAACATTTAGAAAAGTAACTGAGGAAATCTAGGCAAACATTAACATTTTTAGTGGGATGTATGAAAGTTATGGTACCAGACTTTTACCACCTTCCCAAAACCATCCTCAATCATACTTTTTTAAATAGAATTGGTTACAATTAAAATAGTCATTCTAAGCAAGCAATGTCGAAACTCTTAGCTAGAAGGCCACAATGTTCATTTGGCAAAATATTGTTGGCAAGTTGATAATGTTAATGCTAGCTTTTGGACTCCTGGCCAATCAAATATTTTGAGCTTTGAAAGATAGGATTTAAAGTCTCTTGCCATTTTCTCTGAGGAAATGCTATATTCAGGCATGCCCTGCTTCACAGCTTGACATGTGTCAGTTGAATGGCAATACAAAGGAGGAGCTCTAGCATCACTTCAGCCAGACTGACAGGGCTGCCTCCAGCTGTGCCTTTAGGCATTTTTTGATTAACTTACAAAGGCATTACTCTGCTCGATTAACTTGCTGACCAGTTAATCGGTCTGTCACTAGAACAGTGGTCTGAGTGTTGATCCAATAATCAGGAGATTGAGAGTTTAATCCTTTATGATGATTCTGTTTTCGAACATAACAAAGCCTATATTTAAGATCCAAATGTCCACTGTGCTTCCTGGGAGGCAAAAGTGCCACTAATAAATAGAGGACATGTTCATGTTGTACATGGTTCTGAAATCTTTTTTGTATCCCATATGTTGTTATATGAGAAGTATGTGCAATCTGATTCTTGCAACGTTTCATCTTCTGTGGTTAAACTTTACTATTTAAATCCAGACTTTACATGAAAAATTACTAACATATAAAATAAAATAAGTAGTTTTGCACATTTGATTTTAACATAGCACCCCATGAAGAAAGGAAAGACAGAGGACAACTGTGTTTGTTGGATGAGTATGCCAAAGTGCTAGATCTGCTCAGACTAATGGTTAAAGGTTGTCATATTTATTTAGAAATTTATTAAGATTTTGTGCAATCAAACAGAAGCTCATTTACCTGCAGTCAGAACATAGCACAAGTCATACATCATTCGTTTGATGTTTCAGTGTCAGAAACCACATAAACAAGTGTATTAGCGATAACTGAACAACACATAATTTGAGGTGGATGCATGGTAATTTAGGATGATTTATGCACTAATTGTTAGGTATGAACAATTAACTGCTTTCTATTTACATTTGTAGTCAGACCTTTACATATATTTATGTACGTTATGAAATGTAAATGTAAAACACTGTGATTGCACATCTTCTGCATTTTATCCATCCATACAGTGAAACACACACATACACACCAATGAATTTGGCAGCAGTGTCCCCCGGGTCCTTGTCATGTGTCAAGGACACATCAGTCATGTCCTGCCGGTTCAGGGATCAAACCAGCTACCTTCCAGTCACATGGCTGGTTCCCTAACCCCACTCCACAGACGCCACAAAGCAGCACTATGCATTGGCCGTGCATTAATCCTGGGCCTCCCACGTGGCTTGCAAGAATTCTACCACTGTACCAATGCTGAAAGTCATACCACTTATTGAGCTTTTAGTCATTTCTTTACTGCTGTTTTTCTGCACAGCATACATATTTAATATGTATTACATTTTCCTTGCAAATAAATTTAATTTGACCTCAGTTGCACTTAAATCCTTACTTAAGTTGGTTTTCTATAGAGCATTTGTTCAAAAAGTACAAAGGTTTGCATAAAACTGGAAAGCAATAAAGAATGTAAGAGAAACAGACACTGAAGGGGCAGAATAGATTGATATAATAATAGATTAAAAAATGAAACAATCAAAATATGAGAAAATGAGTTACAAGAAGTAAAAACATTACACGTCTCATTTGGAATGATGAAGGAAACAGATTATATTTTGGCCAACATTTCCCATTAACTAACTTTTTTTATGATTGAGTGAATAATAAGGTGTTCTTCATAAGATATTGGCTCAATAACATGCAGATACCACAATCTCTTAATTACCGCTGGGAGACTCGGAGTGCTCCTGGGAGATCATCGTCTTTAGAGGTGTTTCATTTCCTCCATTCAGTACTCTGCCAAGCAAACCATGAAATGAACCAAGAGTACACAAACACACTCAATTCTCCTCTGTCCTGCTTAAGAGGAAATGATGTAGCATGTAACACAAACTCAAGAGGGCAAAAACTAAACTAAAAAAAAGGCTGTATTAGATGATGCTCTGCTGCATTTACAATTAGATCTCCCAATCAATTTTCATTAAGGATGCAAAAGGCAGCGTGCTGAGTGATTGACGGTAATAATGGAGTCTATGCACTTGCTCCAAGCCTCTGATTGGCTCATGCATAGTGTGTATTGAGGAAGCAATTCAGGCCATGATGGGTGTCGCATGCTTTAATACCCCAGTATCACAACCTAAGATGTACCAGATCAATTAAAACCAGGCTGAGCATTTAGTACAACATCCATTCACAACAGATGAAATGTCACACTGTAAATACCACTATGAGTTTTAGTCAAATTCTGCAGAGAGTGTAAGAATGACGCTTTGATTTACTGTGTAAATTGTGTCATTAGCTTCAGGGACATGCTGTATATTGTAATGAGCAGTATTTCTATTCTTACTGTTCTCTAGAGGCTTTTATTATCACTCTAAAAACAAGCTCAGCAGGGATAACCTGAATAAATGACACAAATGATTCGATGTCCTGGAGTTTTGATATATATATATAAATGTCACATTTTGCCTGCCTTATAAGTTACTTTTTGTAAATTAAGCAAGTATGAATCTGCAATGTGTGTAATTTTACAGTCTGACAGTAACTATTACATGTCTTTAATCTAGCATGTATTAAAGAATTACCAATGAATGGTGTTCTATCATTGGCTGATGCCGGCACTCCCTTAGTAATTGTAATGCTGATGTGAACATGTGGATTATGACCTTCCAACATGGGCTTTGTGTGGTAATTTAAGAAAATGTAACATACTTGAACCAACAATCTATAGTAGTGTTAGTAGATTTAGTAGATAGTAGATTTTTCCTTTAGTGAATGGAGGTTCCAAGAGGAATTTGCAAGCACAGCAGCTGATAAGCTCCCAATAAAGACAGACATTAACTGCCCTAATAATGGATAACAGCTTTATAATTTATAACCTGCATAAAACTTAACTTGAGGGAAGTTAATGCTAGTGGTCCCTCTACTCTGTCATCTTCCCTCTTAAATCAGGGGAAAATAGGTTGAAATAAGTGAGATGTGAGTGTGTGGGCTGAAGAAAAATACCAATGCCTCAAACACTATTGAAGTACAATACTGTGTCAGTAAAGCCAGGCCAGCACTCATTGACAAAAGATAATTCACAAAAAGGAGTTGTTGGTATCAGAAAAAAAACTTGTGTTGACGATATATGTAAGTGATTATAATATTAGAGAAAAATAATATGTTTATTGGGAAAAAACAAATGTACAATTGAAAGGATGCTCTAGTTCCCTGATGGGTCTCTACCATGGACACAAGTTGAGATACATTTGGGCATGGAAGCATACAGGCATACATGTCTTATATACTTGACATCCACACCAATAGGTTACCTATGGTGTCATAAATACTCGATTGGTGATAAATCTGGTTACCGAGTAGCCCTAAGGATTTAGTTAGTTCATTAGATCTGTTAGTGTCCATCATATCACTACAAGGGCTCCTCAGATCATCACACAAGCACTCCACAGCAAAAGTAGGATTGAAGTTCTCACCATGAGGCTTCCATACTCAAACCTGACCATCAACAGTTCCCAAACAGAACCTGGATTAATTTCTAAAGATGATACAGTTCATGTCCATAGCAATCTATGTTTCTTATTCATAACACCAAAATGAACCTACTTATCTTTGCTACAAAAGAACAAATTTTGCTTTTTGCTCTTAATTTTGTTAAACAGTTTTGCTTAAAGCAGTGTAATGTTTGCTTAAAGCAGTGTAATGCAAATGTTTCAACACTGTGGCAGCAGTGTTGGAGGAGACATACAGGAATGATAATGCTGCACAAGCAATGTTGATCAAGGCTGTAGTAGTGTTGATGGACAAGGCCAAATTATTGATACTGAACAAGTCTTGTAGCCACAATAAGGCTGTATGTGTGATGTTGGACGAGTCTTGTTGCCAGCAAGCTACTGCCATGTTTAGCAATGCAAAGGTCAGCTGATGTTGCTCTTTAAGTCAACACAGTACTAAGTAGAGCAGTAAAAATCAGCCTCATAAAACTGAATTAGTTTTAATTTGTATCACATCAGTAGTATAGTTTCTAATATGTATGTGCATAAATCATTGAAAAATGTTCGTATTAATGCAAAAACATTCCAAAATTCCATGCTCTATTTCTCAGCAATTTCCCCCTCATGGTCTGTTTCCATTTTAGTTGGACCATTACCTTTCTCCCAGTTCTAGACCTAGACAAAGATCAAGAAGTATTATTAATGTAAGTGAATATGCAAGCAATGAAAAAATGTAAAGTTGCTCTGCTGTAGCACCCCACATTGGCATGAGTAAGTGCATTTTAATGACCTCTCATCCAGCAGTAATTTGTACGAATGCCATCTGGTAAAGTTGCAGCACGGCCCATCTGCTTAAACCAGGGAGAATTCCAGTTTGATAAACAGTGCTTTACTGGAAATGGGGTGTTTGTAGGTGATTTATAGAAACTGGGCACTTAGCATTATCCCTCATGATGGACTAAAGTTCAAATGTATGATCTTAGCTGAAGCTTTAAATAAAGCCTTTGCATGTAGGTTAGTCTTATCAGTGCCTTCACACAGCTTTGTTTAACACTTTTACCTTAAAATAGTAACTTTGATATCATGGTGATGCTCTACTTATGGAGCAAGTGTCTCTACTGCCCAATCTACAAGATTTTGGAGCAGGATTTAAATGTATTTAGTGATGAGTGTTGAGTTCAGGATGTTGAAACTTCCCAATTCATTACAAAATTACTGGATCGAGCACTATCATTCCAAAGTACACAGTTCCACTGCACTTTATACCCCTCTAGCCCATACCTGGCATTAAGCATGGTACAAGAATGTTCATGTTTATCTGACTCAGAGGGTCTTATTCTATTGGCAGGACATTTCTACAGGGACTAGACAAGTTTAGCTTTCACTTTCAAAATCGTTGTTATCAAAGATATAGTTATTAATTCACAGACAATGCTTTTGTATAAGCCTATAAGTTTCGATTGTCTTTGAGGGCTTTCATCATTCACAAAATCCACATTTGTTTCAGTCTTGTTTACGTTATGTGAATTATTGAGCAGTTTGTTTAATTGCACTGACATTTTCAGTGTTAAGGTGTAGAAGATAAGGGAGGATAAGTTAGACCCTCTGAACAACCTGCTTGACCTTTTGGTGGACGTGTAGGGAAAGGAGAACATGGCTTATCATTATAAGTGTCTACAAGTGACTGAATTCTAACTGTGAAGCAGCAAGTCCTCTAAACAACATATGAGCACACCATCCATGCCTTTTGTGTCCCTGAAGTAACCTCGTATTCCTTTTTTGTTTTGCTTTTTCTCCTAGGGTCTTAAAGGTCACCACATGTTGCTGAAATGATCAATGACTGGGAGTGAGCAGAAAAATCTCTAACACACACAAAAACAGACAATGTATAGAGACACATGCTCTCACACACTATAGGGTCATCCCCGAGGGCAGGTAGGAGTGAGATAAAATTACTTTGCCTCATCATGGAGTTCTTGCTTTGACTTTAGGCTTCTTCTCACATTCTGCAGAGGCCAAGGGGCACAGGAGCTTTTGCTGCTGATTGTTCCACCCAGTGCTGATGTCCTGCCACAGAAGGACAACGCAGCATCCATAATTAACACTAGGGCTGCAAATCTGACCTCACAAGGGCTACATTCAGTTCTTTAAATAATTGTTCAGTGAATCAAGAAAACGTGCCTTTTTTATTCAACTCTACAATATAACTTGTGTTAGATACAGCCTCAAAAATAAACGTGCCAAAAACGATCTATGCATGATGCCATTTGGTTCCCAAAAACCTAATTAACAACATAATTAAACACTCCAGCAGCACTGATGTGCCTGATCCACTCTTACCAGTATGACGCACACTAACATAAAACTGTTATCTGTCTATCTGTCCCACCACCATGTCAAAATCACTGTAGTGCTAAGAATGACCCACAACCTGCGGTGGTGATATGGACATATGGACTACAGTTTGTAATTATAGAACTACAAAACGCTTCACTATGATAAGTGGAGCTGATAAAATAGACAGTGAATGTAGAAAAAAAGGAGGTGGTCATAATATTTTGGTTAAATGGTGTAACTCAGGAAATTCGGAAATCTTCTGGAAGTGACATTCTAATATGAAAATCATAAAATTGCACAGCGACAAGGCTCATTTGCATGCGAAGCTAAGCTGCATCACACGTGAAATCCTCTTGTGAGGCACATCACCCGAGTCTGGTGCCAAGACTACCAGTCAAACATTTGTTCGAACTGCAAATCCACTGGTATTCTTACTGGCATGCAGCACTGTGGAACAATTACTGGGTTTATTTTTTTTAACTCCAGAGCTGTCTTCCAACTGACATGACAAAAACAGGGAGAATGTAACACCTCCCAGAGTCCATTAAAGCACTGTCTACTGGTCTGTCCATCCTCTGCCAGAGCACTAGACCCATTTAATCCAACTGATATAGATACAGAGAACTGAATGCACATTTCTTTGTCTTTCCGCGATGTAACCCTGTCAGAGTTTTTGTTACATCAGTGATGATCTGGATTTTTGATCAGTTTTGTTAAATGGGGTAAGGGGAGTTGGCTTTAAAGTGTTTGGATTTTTTGTTGTTTAGTTACGTCATTATTGTTTCACTTTTTATTTACATGTGAAATTATTCAACACAATAAATTCCCCAGTATCCCTTGGTGTTCCTCAGGGTTCCATGCTTTGCTCTCTTTTCTTTAGAATTTAAATGATCCTGCTCAGATTTGTTGATTTTGTGTCTTTCATCAACTGTCCCTCTCATCAGTCTTTTTTTGTTTCTCATATAGTTGAATTCTTCATTTTCCTCTCTTTCAAACAACTGGAAGGTCAGAAGAAGCAGGTCACATGGGATTGCTTCTTTCCTTTCTGATGTCATTTCAACATTTTCTGTACATGTGTCTTTCTCACTCTTCCTCTATCCAATTCTTCCATCTAGCAGATCCTGAAAAAAGCAGAAAGTCTGAGTCTCAGTGGATTTTGTGGTTAAATTGAGGTGTGAGAGAGTCAGGGGAGCACACAGGATGGTATGTGTCCACTCAAGCAGAAATATGAGCAGGAGAGTGAGGGGTCAAATAGCAGACAAAAGTTCCTGTGTGGTTTTTCTGATGTGCTGATGACATGGCGAGTGTGTTTGTGGTGAGTGTGCACTGATGCTGACTCAGTGGAAGAGGCAGTTCCCTGTTTTGACCCTATGTATAGACTTTCTGACATTACATTTAGTCCAGAGTTTCACTATATGTACTGACATATCTTTTCACAATCTATGTGTCAAACCACCTGTGCAAAAACGCTTGTTTAGCTTGGTTGGCATTGACATTGAATAACGTGTTGATGTCAGACGCATGCATCATGCATCAGTCTAAAGCCTTTTTTAATGAACTAAACAGTAAATGGTGATGTTTTACCATTTGAACTAGTAATCACATGGTCTAACAACGTGGAACTTCACTTCATTCTTCATTTTAAATATTAATATAAAACCTTTTTGAATATTAAATACCCATTTGCTGACCTCACATTGGCTGCCAAATAATGCACTTTTCACATGGAACTGAAACTTTCGTGTGCTAGAATTCTACAGTGAGTGACTTTGTCTCTATACTGGGATTATAAAGACAGAAAATAGAATAATCAATACATACTGACAGTCTGTCAAGATACTTAATGACCACCCATGCACTGTCATTTGCTTTACTGAGAGGAATAAAAGATTTCCTATCCAGAGTGTGAGCATGGTCAGATAGAGGGAGAAGATGAATTACTGTACTAATTAAACACTGTACTACAAGATAAGCTGGCAAAATGTGGTAAAAGGAAGGACAGAAACAATTATCTGCAGCAAAAATGTACAAGCAGTGTGTCTTCTTGTTATTTTTTTGTTTTTTGTTTTGCTCCATAAACAAACAAATGGTTGCTGTGCAATGAAAAACGTCGTGTATAAGAGACAGGTGTGTGTGTGTGTGTGTGTGTGTGTGTGTGTGTGTGTGTGTGTGTGTGTGTGTGTGTGTGTGTGTGTGTGTGTTCAACTTGTCATAGACAAACATTTATATTAAAAGTATTTTAAAAATCCATGTTTATTTTTGGGGGTGCTGGGGCTTAATTTTGGGGTGCTGAAACAAGGAGCTAAACATGTTTGTGAAGCTAGCTGAAAAAGAAGCAACTGTGGAAATTTTATTTGACTAGTTTAACACCAAGTTTGTTATAGCTATGGACAGAGACATAACTAGCAAACTACATACTAAGTAAACGAACTCAATGAAGAGTTTTCTATCCACTAAGTTTTTTTGTGAATTTTGTGGTGCTTCCAGCACAACGCTTGAGAAACATTGTTCTATAGATAAGTCATAAGACTACGTGTGCTGCAAATGATAGTTATAAAAGATACAGCTGACTAAAAACATTCCATTTGTTAGTTCTGTCACTGTGTTAAAAATGGATTTAGAATGCATTGAATTGACATGAGATTGCCAGCAGATCTAATTATGTTTAATTTGATTTACAATATTGGGGTTTTTAGATGGCTTGTTTACCTCTAAAGTCAGCAAATGACTGATAAGAGCATAACTGCTATGCCAAGGACATATGGTTCATAGCTACTGAATAACTCATTTCTATTTTATTACACAGCTTAATGCTGAATATAACCAAATCCAACGCAAATCATCTCCTACAGGTCTGATTCAGCCTTCTGGCATGCCAGAATCTCCCAGTGCATGCTGGGTTTAATTCCTTTATTTTTCTTTACAACTCTTGTGTACTCATCATCTCCATTACAGTTTTTACAAACACCCAAATAGATCCCTTTTAGGGTGTTTTCTCTTCAGAAGGTTTTTATTCAGAACTCATTTTATTTTCTCATGAAAACATTTTGATTAAGAGCATTTTGATTAATTTCCACTTTATAGTAGCTATTCTTATATGCTATGTGAGTGGATACTGTGTCATGTCTAACGGCAGCACGGTAGTGCGTGTATCACACAGCTGCAGGGGCCTGGGGATGTGAGTTCGATCACCGCTCGGGTCACTGTGTGCGACAGTACAGTTGTATTCCAGCCTTCAGAATGATAAGTCCTTGTACATCAAGGCAGAATCACAGACAGACAGATACCACAGTATCATACAGGAGCACTGTAGTCCATTTGTTTACCTGCATAATTTGTTAGTCTCCCCACAGGACCACCACAGAGCAGGTCATTTTGAGTGGTGGGTCATTCTCAACACTGCAGTGACACTCACATGGTGGTGGTGTGATAGTGCGTGATGCACAGGTACTTCAAAGGATGTGGCAGTAAATGAAGGGCCACTGACAAGCTTTGTCAAAATCATGAGACAGGTCTGTAACTAGGAACTAACATGAAAAGAGAGAGCAAACCAAAAGAGAGACTGAATATAATATGAGTGCGGCAGGCTTTCAAACACACTTAATACCACACTAATGTGTACCACACTACACACTAATACCATTAATTTCAGATTGTACTTTGAATAAGAAGGTGCGCCAATGCCTTTGTCCATAGTGTACGTTGGTGAAAAGTCGAAATATTGGATGTGTTCAGCTGCACCACACTGGAGACTATAATGAAGCACAGATTAAATATACTAGCTGCTGGATGGGAACTGAAAAGACTGGCCATCCTCCAGAAAATTAATAGGAAATAGGTAAGCTGAAACACACAAGTGACCACAACTGATTGTTTGTTCATTTGTATTTACTGTAATGTTGGTGTGTTTTTGTAGAGACATTCAACAGAAAAGAAAGCAACAATAGTAAAATCAGATCATTTTTCATGCCTGTATTTTACTTAGAAACAAGTTACTTGAGAGCATGTGGGAGGAGTGGGCGCGTTCAGCTGTACAGCTGTGTGTTCCCAGTGAAGGTGAACTGTAGGAGGGTTTAAGTTGGGGTTAAAAGGAGGATGTTAAAAATTCAATAACTTTTTAACTTTTGGCAAACCTTCTTGTAAGTCTCTTGTTTCACCACAGATGATTCAACAGTGATAAAAAAAAAAAAAAAAAAAAACACTAAAAGAACTTGGCCGTTTCTCTCAGCTGCTGAAAGTGTGCCATTTTTTGAGATTACCTCAACGGTGAAACCACCTTCAGAGTCCTTCAGAAAGAAAAAAAATGAAACAAATAATTACAGGACAAACATAGGAACAATGGGTGTTAATGGGCAGTGTATGGACGTGTGTTAATACACAGGGCCTGTGTGAATGAAGCAGGGGTCCAGGCACTCCTGAGCTTCTGTGATAAGCCCAAAAATCCCTCATGGCTCTCTGGCCTTCACTTCGTCTCCATCGCTCCTTTCTCTTCATCCTTCCAATCCCCCTATCCCAGGCCACAGAAAACCTCTGAAAACCGCTATGTTGCTGTTCCGTGAGTTTTGGAAGAATCCCAGTTGAAAGCTGTGTGTGGTTTTTGAGAGGTGGGTGGCTGAATGAGAGATGAACGAATGAGTGAGATAAACTTTTACTTGTAAAAGTAAACACCAGTATTAATTGTGTTCTGGTCTCTGATCCTATAATCTCACACACACTATCTCTCTCACAATCTCTCTCTTAGATGATGTGGGTTTCACCCGCTTTCTCTATCATTCATATTCATTCATATTTTTGGATAAGTGGATGGATGGATGGATGGATGAATGGATGGATGGATGGATGGATGGATGGATGGATGGATGGATGGATGGATGAGAGGAAGGTGGGTGAATGGTTAGGGTGGTCAGTGGATGGATGGGTGAATAAATAGGTGAGTAGGTGGATGGATGGATGGATGGATGGATGGATGGAAGGATGGATGGATGGATGGATGGATGGATGGATGGATGGATGGATGGATGGATGGACGGATGGACGGATGGATGGATAGATGGATAGACGGATGGACGGTTGGATGAATGGGGATTTTATTCATCTCGCAGCCATGTGTGTGTGTGTGTGTGTGTGTGTGTGTGTGTGTGTGTGTGTGTGTGTGTGTAATGGCCTCAGTATCCCAGATGCTGCTGCACAATAACATCCCTTAACCCTCTCTGCCATATTTTCATTAGCAGAGGAACAAAGCTCTGAAACAGTCTGATAATGCCGAGGCAAATGTTATCTTTTAATTATAAGAGTAGCAGATATTTTAGCTGCATGCCAAATGACAGAAGGGCACAAGGGAAAGGTGAATGCTGTTTTTCTGGAAGCCCTATGTGATTTTCCTTCAACAAAATGACCAAAATGTTGACCTGGCCTTCCTAGTCTAAACTATCAAGAGCATTCTGTTATGTTACCTACACAGCTAATAACAGCTGCACTAGCCACCCCACTGCCACCAGTCATTTTCTTTTGCCACAAATCTTTTGGTGCAGACTTTCACTGCAAAGCAGTGTGAACCACTATTTTCTAAAGTGACTGCTGCTGTAAACTAAAGTAGCACAACTCAGATATCAAACCTCTTGCTATATTTGGGGTTTAGGGGAATAAACTTACCAAAATACATTTTTAAATTACTTTCAAATCTACTCCGTCCATTGAATGGCCACCCACATCATCAGCTTTCACCTTTGCCCAAAGTCTGTCTCCCTCACAGCTACTTCTCCTTCAGGAGCAACTCAGTCAGAGCTCTGTGTGAAGCTGAATCGGTCTCAGCTCGGTTGTGATTTGGTGCAGCACCTCTATTATGGCTGGAGTGGAGGGTCAGGAAGTGGAGAGTGTTTCTAGAGGAAAGAAAATGCTGGATTTAGAGTGACTCTCAGCACGAGCTCTATTCACCTCCACTCTCCCACTCTCAAGTGGTGGTCACTCTGGTACTGTTAAAGCACTTACAGGGGAACCTTCAGTGTTTTAAGCCAGTTGACCAGTGCTATTCTTCTTATTTATTGTTTCTTTCTTTGGACCCTTTCTTTAGAGTGTTTCATATAAGGCAATGGTGAAGCAGGGAGTTCAGTGTGAGGTAAAGTATACTCTATGGCCACTTTGTCTGAAACACCTACCCTGTACCTACATTTGTTGGCCATTTTCTCAGAAACATCTACCATATCAGTTGATTTACTGTAGCCAATCTGTTGCTGCACATTCTACGAGTCTCCCACAGGGCTAAACATTAGTGGAAATGGACCACTAGTGACTAGATATGATTTGAGTGTTGGACTATTTATGGTATATATGTGATGTTCAGCCAATAGTGCATCTGTGGTCAGAAGCTGACCACTGATTAAGGACTAGATGTTGGCTAACTCTGCCTCAACAAATGGACTACAAAATGTGAAGCTACGAGAGGTGTCCAATAAAGTAAATAGTAAATTAATTATGATTTTTGTGTTTCTTTTTGCAGGTAGCTACTGGAACGCAGCTTCCTTCAACACACCATCATCCTACCTGCATTTCTCCACTTTCCAAGGAGAAACAAGTGCAGATATCTCCTTTTACTTCAAAACCTCATCTCCTTATGGTGTCTTTCTGGAGAACCTTGGCAACACTGACTTCATCCGGCTGGAACTTAAATGTGAGTCAGCGAGCCTCTCCTTCTCTGTCTTTGTCTCTCTTTCTCCTGTGGTTGTTTCGTTTTATTGAACTATAATGAGAATAAGAATAACAACCAGAAAGACTTTATTACCAACTATCTCACGATGAGTTTGCTTTGACCAACACAAATATTGTTCTTGGCATCCAATTTACAGCTAATATACAACAAACAGTAGGAATATAATATACAAGACATGCGTTCACTCTGATATATTCATTCGTATGTTGGGGACAGGGTTTCCTGTAGAGAAGTTTAGCCTGTGCAGCAGTTTCCAGATGTGAAGTAGGCATGTTTGGAAGTGTATAGCTTCTATTACAATATTCAGATGACACTGCGCACGGTGCACTGCGGCAAATGGCGCATTAAAGGACACAAGGGTTGAATGGAAGGGGTGAATACATTTGAAGTAGTGGTGATAGCCGTGTGTAATTGAACAATTAGTGCAAAATGCTGCAGTGTTTTAAGTTGTATTGATGGCAGTGAACAAGAACTGAAAAACAAGGAACACCTCATTAAGGATCAGCCTGAGTAACCAAATCTGTATTCAGAGAGTGCATTAAACTCAGATGTGATTTGACTGAGAAAATAGTCTGAAGTGTGAACCAGTATGATGGTGATATTTCAAAGCAAAGTATCTTGACCTGATTTCTAGTGACGTTTTGTGCACTATTTGCTGTCGAACACTAAACAGCTTGTTTGTTTTTTCCTAACAGTGATTGGTCCTAATCACTGCCTTGTTTGTTCTGAGACGTACCCTAAATGTGATTTGTCCTATTCACTGCCTCCTTTTTCCCTGAGACCTCTCTCTAACTGTGATTGGTCCTAATCACCACATTATTTGCTTTTAGAGCTCCCTCTAACTGTGATTTAATTACCATCCTGTTTTGTATCAAGTGTGAATGTGATCTCCTTTTTTCTGAGATCTGCCTCTAACTGTGATTGGTCCTAATCACCATTTTGTTTGTTCTGGGACCTACCCTAAATGTGATTGATCCTAATCACCACCTCCTTTTTCTGAGCCCTCCTCCTGACTAGGATTGGTCCTAATCAACACATTGTTTGTTCTGAGACCTACTCTAACAGTGATTGGTCCTAATCACCTTGTTTGTTCAACCTTCATTTTGAGCACATTTCTATAACTGTCTTTTGTGCCCTGTTTCATTTGTTCTGAGACTTACAGTTGGCTGGAATTGGTCCTAGCCAATGTCTTGTTTTTATTTTTAGACTTCCCTCTAACAGTGATTAATCCTGTTCAATATCTTGTTTATTTTGAGAATTTATCCTGATTGCAATTGGTCCTAATGAAGGTTTCATTTGTTCTGAGATCCACCCTCAGCTATGATTGGTCCTAATCACTGTTTCATTTGTCCTGAGACTTCCCTCTAACTGTGGTCGGTCATAATTACTGCCCTATTTTTTATAGACTCCAACTGACTGTGGTCCCAATCTCCACCACACCTCACTTGGAATAAAAGCATATAAAGTATGTAGGGCAAAAGGCTTGAAGAGTCTTTCTGGTGGCAGTTTGCTGAAGTCATGTTTAGTCCTATTTAAACCTTTAATTATAGAGTTTCAACATCTGAATGAGCTCTGTACTTAGATGTTGTATCTATATATCTAGATGTATTTTTGTGTGGCTGGTGTGGTTTTTCATGGCTTTCTCTTCAGCTGTCCTGTATGTTTTATTTTTCTGTATCTAATATATTGATGTATTTATTTTTGGGGGGAAATTGTATGTAATCAACAATTGGACACAAGTCCAGAGATTGCAGTCCTTCATGGTAATATGACATGGGTTACACCAGCATTTATTAATAAGTACAGCAAGCCCTCCACCTCTGCACTCACTGCTCTTGGTGCAGCTCATGTCAGCCCAAAAAGTCTGAAAGCCATACATGTAAACATTGTCATCTGGAATATCCTGGTGTAGCCATGTCTCTTCACATCAAACTACACTCCTGATACACCCTCTGACTCATGGCTAATGCTGAGCTCATCCATCTTATTAGCCAGCAATCTCACAATTCCCATGATGAGAATCAGGAGATGCGGCTTATATCCCTTCTTCTCCATGAGCCTCTGTCATCTCACCCTTGCTTTTCCCATCCACTGATCCTCCTTTGCATCCCCTGTGCATTTGTCTCCATACCTCCTCAGGAATGTCAGTTATCCTGGTTGCTATGTTGGCCAGCTTCAACGTGATCAGCTGATTCCAGGTGTAAACAAAGTGACAATGTTGCTTTGCAGTGAGAAAAGAAAAACTGGGTCTTCATGAAACCAAAAATGGTTCTTCTATGGCATTGGTCAAAGACTCTTTATAACACACTTGTTTTTAAGAGTGTAGTTAAAGATTTAATGTCCTCCCAGGAGAAACTTCCTTGAACCATTTGATAACTGGAATACCCTTCTAGGTGCTCCAGGGATTTCCCAGAGGCGAAGTGCAGAGGGAGTCTGACAAGGCTTTTCTTTGTGCAATAAGCACACAGGCCCTGGTCACACTCACCATTTCCTTGAACCTCAAAGCCGGACTATTGTAGCTGCTGCATACAATAGTGCATGTTTGTCTGGACACAATGCACTCTCATCATGTGTCGCACTGATTGTTCTACCTCAAATTGTGAATGCAGCCTCTCAAGGAGAGCTGAAAACAGACTTAAAACAGACTCTGTAATTGCTTATGAATGTCTATTTACTGAAAGCAGCCTTTCTTGGGGTGTATAGTGAGGGATTACAGATGAGAAGGCATAATTGAGCATTCGGAATGTCGGATGGCTTACTCGCAGCCATCCCGAATCGACTGAGAATTAAGGGGAGAAAAGGCGGGAGACTGAGAAATCTCACACACGCACATTTCCTCACTCAACCCCGAGAGCCATGGCTGCTCTCTCTCCTCCACACTGTTTACTGCACAAAAGATAATCCAAATCCGAAAGGCAAAAAATACACAGTCTCCGGGAAATCCTGTGTTGCGCACAACGATGGCTTATTTTCTAAAGTGCTCCATTGTCATTGTGCCACAGTGGTTTTTTTTTATTATTTCCTTTTTTGTGTGGCACAGTTGAATTCAAATGGCTGTGGATGTTTGTGAGTGTTTGTTATTCATCTTCCCCCTCATTTCAATCTATTTATGCACCCTTAATGTGTAGAGAGGACAAGGGGTGGGTTGACAGTAAAGTATAGGCAGCCCATATACTGGAATGAGTAAGATCCAGCATTAGACCATGTATTCAAACATACCATTCATTTAGGCCTCTTGAATAGGTGTTATTGGGAACATTCATGCTGCCGACAGGTTGTATTTCTTTTTATTTATTTATTTTTTTGGAAGTAAAAGATAAAGCTTTTGTCTCAACAGCTTCAATCCTTACTTTAGACTGCATTATACAACATATATGCACACACACACTCTAACCTTAACTCACATCTTTATCTAGATTTAAACCTAATTTGAACCTAATCTTAATCTACACATTAACCTACACGTAAAATTTATATTAATCTAACCTTAATCTACACCCAAACCTAATCTTAATCCTTAACAATCTAAAACTAACTTTATCATTACTATTTTCCCATTACTTAACTCTACATTGTTTTTTTTTATAAGATACATAAACTTCATAAATAACATACATTTCAAGATACCCAAAAACACACCAGTGAGAAGAGGCAGCCAATTGCAAACTGTCTACTGGAAATGATCATCAACATGGGTGACTGCATCAGGCACTAGGGAGCGTTCACCCAGGACAGAGTACCGATATTACTTCACACACAAACCCACACACACACACACACACACACACACAGACACACACAGGGCGTGTAGTTTGCGCAACACTGCTACCAGTCACCAAATGCAAAACCAAGAATGCTCCTCAAAAAAAGAACACTTCAAAGAAAAAGTTTTTTTAAAAAGTTTAAAGCCCAGTACTGTAAAGTTCATGATGAGTGTATGCAAACTACAGCTTTAGATATTGTTGAGAGTGAGTTTATGATTAATACTACCTGACGGAGATGGAAAGAGAAACATTTTTGTCCTAAAAAAGGAGGGAAAAAAAAACAACAGCACACCAGCAGCATTCTTTGGCCAGAGTGTGTGTGTTGGTGTCCCTTCAGGCTGCAGCGTGTCTCCAGGGCCCCGTAAAGGAGTAGAGGAGAAAGAGAGCAGCTTTACTGCCTTCATTTATCAAACCTGCTCCTCCTGCTCCAACATGTCTGCAGAGTCAGGGAGTGAAAAAGAGATAGAGGACAGGAGGACAGAATGTTGAGGGAAGGGCAGTCGGTGAGAGAAAGAGAGAAATAGGTAGAGAGAGGGAGACCTTGTCACATCCCTTTTTTTCTCATTTCAACGTACATCTCACAATCCGCAAAATACCCATTATTTTCACACCCTGCTGCTTTGGCCCAGGACCACCAGAGAGGCAGACTTGTTTTCTTTTCTCTCACTTCCTCTGAAATAAAGCAAGGGAGGGGGATGAGCAGGTGAGGCGGAGCACAGAGAGACAAAGTAGCAGATCTCTCTTAGCTTTCTGAGGCAGCCAGGCGTCAACCAGATAGAGGAGAGGGAGGGGAGGGAGAATGACCAGTTTGAGTCAGAGTCCGGCAGCGTTCCTTCTAAGAGTTTATTTGATGAAGAAGCACCTGCTATGAAAGAACAGTATACACTGTTCAAATTACAGAAAATGAACCTTTCTATGAAACAGTTGTTTATAGGCCTTTGTCCAGATACTTAGACTAATGTTGCCCCTCTCTGCTCTTAGAGTAGCCTTTCATTTCAGTGTTTACTTTGCTACTGCCTTCAGGTATTTCTATCTACATTGATGTTGTGTTTGAAAATGAGTTGTTATTGTTGACAAACAGAAAAGCAAGATGAATAATTAGGCTTACAGGTTATTAGCTTTTTATACAATTAAAAAATCATGTAATAACGTTTTTATTATTTAGAAAATGTTCTTATGTATTATCACAACACCTATTCACTAAGTACCATGAATAAATCAGTATCTACTTTGAATGTTTAGCATTTACTATAAATTATTCAGTATCAGATATAGAGATATCAGTACCACTATGAAGTATGTACTGTGTATTATTCTGTATCCACTATAAATTATTTAATATCTACTATGAATTATTCAGTATCTACTTTTAATTATCCAGTATCAGCTCTGAAATTTTCAGTATCTACTTTGAATTATTATGTCTCTATTATTCAATATCCACTATGAATTATTCATTATCCACCAAGACAACATTAAACCAGCACTAAACTGAATACTATAAACCAAGACAAAGGTATGAAAACACTACATTACCACAACTGACAGCAATTTTTCAGTTAGTGTGTGGGTGAGGAAGTACTAATAGCTGACAAAGAGAGCCTGGGAGCCTTGGTCATCATAAGCAGGATGACAAGGTACCACTACATTATTGTTTGTTGCTCTTCCCTCCTAGCTCAAGACATATAGCTTGTTTCTGAAGGGGTGATATTGGGCCACAGAGGCAAACCTTCGTTTCAATAACCCTGAGATGTGTTTGGGAATAAAACATATTCATATTTCAGGGCTTCAATATTCAGTTCCCCTAAATAAATGTATAATATTATTTTAAAGTATTTGCTCATTGCTCAGCAGTTTGGGTTCATAAATAATATATTTTGTACATTAACAAGTAATAATAAATGGTCCTAGGACCTGGAAGATACACTGTTGCTTCTGCTGCTAGCTTTGTTTTGCCTTGATTCTGCATTCGTGATGAGCCGGGGGTTTTATTACAGCTTTAAGTGTGCCAAGTACTGTTATTTGCAAGTGATCAAACTGGATTATCATATCTGGACAATCCTATATATAAGGGTTGCTGTTGTAATGGTATCGGTAACTATGTATCCACACTCTTCTTACACCCCTTCCTTTCTGTCTTTTTAAATTTGATTATGGCTTTTTGTTGTCACAAAACAACAACAGAGTAACTTTGAAGTCCATATCATGCAGACTGAGATGCACAGTGTGCTTCAGTTTTGGCCAAAGAGCATTAATGCCACATTATGCTGCTAACTGCTATATGTAACTTTGGTCAAGTGGGTAAGACAGTGCTCATGATATCTACTTAACCCTACTTAACTTGAGTCATATTTGTGTGAAAAAAAATAATCTTTTGCTATACCACCTTGATTATTTCATTTTCAGTGAATGTTTTGTATCTCTGATCGTCCAGAAATGCATGTGTAAAGCAAGTTTTTTAGCAGTGCCTCATAGTTCAAAGTATACTTCTAGACTGTAGAGGGAGCAAGACATAATGACATAAGACATTTTGGACATAATGCTGCTTTGACTAAAAGGACACACTTGATTTGATGTATTTTCAACCATTTTTTCACTTTGTGAAATCTCGCCACTTTTTTGCATCATTGTAATACTATGTGAATATTTAGTAATAAATGAACCAATAGAAGTGCTTCAAATTAGCATGGAATAATATTTGCCAGTAACTTCACACTGACAGTCCACAGTAATGAGACTTTGTAGCTACTGCTTGCATTTTTCATTACAATGCTGCACTCTACAAAAAGACTTGAGCGTTTGAATGAACTTTATCATGCAAGACACATACCTTATAGTTGTTGTTCTTCATCATTCATCATTCATTTTTATAGAAAAAGTCCAAACTCACTTTACACTATTACTGTTTGTTCATTTTTTATTCTGCTACAGGTTGTATGACAACTTTGGGAATGTTGCATCATCTTTACTGGATGATGACTCCTTCCTCTGTATTGTCCTGTCCTGCTCATGACATGATCCAGATGAGGGGACTGTGTGATGAAATGGTGAAACCTATCAGCAGGGTGTTCTGACAGGGCTGTGGGGATTATATGACCTCTTGCATTATACTTACTACTGATTTTGGATTCAAGTCAGTGTCCTGTAAACTAAAAATGTCTTCCTGTGCTGTATAGAACACAGAGTGTAAGACTGAATGAATTTCTGTCTATGCGGATATTGTATATCGCATCACATATGCCTTCATATGCCATCCCAATATGCCTTTAGGCTAAAGTGACACAAGAACAAATATATGTTTTTACTGGGTTAGGCCCGCCCCTTCTCACTGATTAGTCAGAGTCTGCGTGCAGGTTGAGCATGAACAAGTGGACAAGATTCCTTTGGTATTTAAAGTGGGATTTAATTCGGATGGAAATGTGTGAATTTAAGCTGTTTTCTGAGTTACTCACTTATGATGTCACATTCTGATATCACACATGAGATATGTAGCCTAGAAAATACATATCTATGGTTTTAAAAGTTAAACCTGTTCTAGTTTTTGAGGAAACAACTGAAAACTTATGTTTGAGACTCCTTTTTGATTTATTGTAAACTAAATCGTAGTGTGCTTTTCAGTCAAATACTTTCCTTTGCAGTCAGCTGTTCAAAACCACTTCCTTCACACTTCCCAGCAGAGCAGCCAACACTGTATGGCCCAGGAAGACTCTATATCTCCTGTTTTCTGATGTGATGTGTGTGAATTATTCCTTAAAAAATAATGCAAGATAGGCACCAAGAACGGTCAGCTTGGAAATATGATACGATAAAGTGTGTGTGTGTGTGTGTGTGTGTGTGTGTGTGTGTGTGTGTGTGTGCGTGTTTTTGCCTCTGGATGTTTGTCTGTACTACTGGGACGTCTTCCTGAGCCTCAGCTGCTCAAATACATACAAACACACTCCAGCTTTGCTTTAAAACTGGATATTTACTGTCTGCATGAATCCTTCCTGACTGATGAGTAATCTGGAGCAGCTGCAGGCCGCTGGTTGAGATTAGGAGTGTATTCAGGCCAGCGGAGTGAATGTGTGTGTATGCGTGTTTACGGGGAGTCTTCTCTGGAGTCAGAAGATCAGTGGTGAAATTGAAACTCTCCAGCTTTCTCCTGGCCTCCATTACAGCTCATCGATTTCCAGCCTGCCTCTTAATCCCGCCTCTTCGTTTTTGGGCGAGTCAAGTTTTTCAGTGTTACTGCCCAAAAATGAGAGCCAGCCAAATCCACTTAGAGCATGAAATAAGGCACTGACTCTGCCAGAGAGGGTAACTGTGGAGGGAAGGTTCATGGTGTCTGGGTGTTTGTGTTCGTTTTCATCAAATTTCTGGAGAAAGCAGTCCTGAGAGCAGGAGAAGCAAAAAAAAGGCAGGTTCAGCAAAATAGCCCTGACTTTATGAATTTAATCATTTTATAATCACAAACTTATTGCTTCCAGAGATTAGATCAGGTATTGACCACTGTTATTCATGCATTCATCTTAAGTGAATTGACTACTTTAAATTGCTTTTATGTTTGTGAATGAGTGTGTAGTGTCTGCCAAGATATGGATATGTCCTGGGTGAACCTCTAGGGCCTGATGCTGTTTTACAGGATGTTCCAGTTGAGAGTACCCTGTGGGAACAGCAGTCATGCCCTGCCAGTTCAGGGATTTAAACCAGCAACCTTCCAGTCCCAAGGCTGGTTCCCTAACCACCAGGCTTTGGCTTTCATGAATCTCATGAAAAGAACACTGTTCCAGCATGGCTCAATCATACTTTGGGTATGTGTTGCAGCCAGTGATTTGGGAAACATTGTACTGGTAGACAAATAGTTGATTCAAATACATACCAACAAATTCTGGAAGCAAACATCACCACAATATATTAAAAGTTGAAGATGAAAGCTATCCCAAACATAGCTCAGAATCAACAGTGGATTACCTCAGTAGGTGTAAGCCTTGGTCTTCACAGTCCAACCTAAACATCATCAAAAATCTGTGGAAAAACTACAAATGTACAGTGTGCCAAAACAGCTCAAGAATCTTGAATGGCTAATAGGCCATTTCAAGGACAAATGGGTCAAAGGATTGAAAATAAAACTGTGTTGTGACGAACCTATGGCAAATCACCTTCACCTTTTCTGGAACTGTTGCTCCTTTTTGCAGAAAAGGTCAAAATCCTGGAAGCAGTTTTGAGAATGAAAATTAATGTTGATTTTAAAATAATGTTATCTTACTAAACTTTATTGTGTTGAATACATGTTAAGAGTATTAAGAACATGCAAAAAGAGTGTAATTTGGAAATGATTCACCATTGGTAAAATAAGGTATGAAAAGTATCTATAATAATAATAATAATAACAATAATAATAATAATTATTATTATTATTATTATTATTATTATTATTATTATTATTATTATTATTATTATTATTATAGACTCACTTCACTTGACCTAAGGCCTCTCCACCTGGTTCAAAACATACTGATGAACATATACAGGGGTTGGACAATGAAACTGAAACACCTGTCATTGTAGTGTGGGGGGTTTCATGGTTAAATTGGAGCTGCCTGGTGGCCAATCTTCATTAATTGCTCATTGCACCAGTAAGAGCAGAGTGTGAAGGTTCCATTAGCAGGTAAGAGCACAGTTTTGCTCAAAAGAGTTCAAAAGAGGACAAATTTTTTGTGGAAGTCTTGCTGGTGCATCTGTGACCAAGACAGCAAGTCTTTGTGATGTATCAAGAGCCACGGTATCCAGGGTAATGTCAGCACCACCAAGAAGGACGAACCACATCCAACAGGATTAACTGTGGACACAAGAGGAAGCTGTCTGAAAGGGATGTTCGGGTGCTAACCCAGATTGTATCCAAAAAATGTCATTCCCAAGACGAACTGACGCTGTATTTGCCGCAAAAGGAGGCCCTAGTACACCATACTAATAAATTATTGTGGTCTAAAACCAGGTGTTTCAGTTTCATTGTCCAACCCCTGTATAGGTACATACAGTGCATCCGGAAGTATTCACACTGCTTCACTTTTGCACACTCATTTAGTTCAGGTACACCTTGTTTCCACTGATCATCCTTCACTGTGTGTGTGTGTGTGTGTGTGTGTGTGTGTGTGTGTGTGTGTGTGTGTGTGTGTGTGTGTGTGTGTGAGAGAGAGAGAGAGAGAGAGAGAGAGAGAGAGAGAGAGAGCGAGAGAGAGAGATTGAGTGTGTAGCTTAAACTGAGCTCCATTCAAGCAATGCTCTCATATCAGCCACCCAAAGTGCTCATGCTTAGCCCAGAGCATTGTGGATTATGTTGTTTTGATATAAGTGAAGTAATTTGTTGATAAAAAAAAACGTGATATTTTCGTCAGATGGGATCTTAGGTTCTCATAGGTTCAACTGGGGTCAAGGGCTAACTCTAACATTACCACCCCTGAGCTCTCACACTGATACAGTGCTGTGAATGATATCGAGGTGCTTATTTTCCAGCCTCTCTGGGTGCTGTGAGGATAATTCCGCTATGAACTCCAGCCATCCACAGCTGGACAGGCCTCAGCTCAGTTTAATGAGCTTATCGCTCTGCTCCAATTTTGTTTTCCCTAATCTCACTTCAGAGACACTTTTCAGTCCGGACCACCAATCAAGCCAGCACAACTGGGAGTGTGTGTGTGTGTGTGTGTGTGTGTGTGTGTGTGTGTGTGTGTGTGTTCCACAAGCTGGGATGATTTCAGATCAGTTGTTTCTCACCAGATGCTGTTTCCCTTTGAGGACACATACAGAGTAAATGCCCATCTACCCTTTGCTCTCTAACTGCTTCTCTCTTTCCTCTTTTCCTTCTCTCTCTCACACACACTTTCTTGCACATTATTTCAATTCAGCTTAACTCTTTAAGCACATTGATGTTAATGTGAAAGTATTTTCTTGTTGTTCTTCTTCTTGGGTTGTCTTGGGTTTGTTGTCATTGGCCAAATTCTCAAGGTGTTGAGTCCCTGCTCTCCAGTGTTTTGTTCTCTTTGAGTAATGACAGTCTCGGCAGGCGAATTAAGCATTGGCCATTTTTTATAATTGGCTGAGCAAAATTTGCTCTTTGGATGTTCTTTAGCTGAGTCTAAGTCTGGACACAATCTTTGTAAACTAGTTGAAAGCCTTGAATCATAGATAAAACAACAAATTTCACTCTTAATTAATGTTAACATGTCTGCTTTTCAGGTCTTTATTAAGACATAATTTCAGGCTGCATTGTGAAACAGGCTGTTACAGTTAAGCTGAAATCCTCAGGTACTATTAAACAGTATCTCTGCTGGTGTTCTCCAATCAATCAGTCAATCACCATCATCCAATATTAACTTGCATGATTACAGTGCATCCAAATTCCACTCAAAGTCCACTTAAACAGTACCCATCAACATCACATTTAGACAACCCCCAGTTTAGGATCAACTCCATATACAACTGCAGACAATGGTATTGCTTTACACACCTAGCATATACCATCCTGAGCTCTTACTAAGCATTCATGAGAACTTTTAGGGTATTTTCACATCTGAAAGTCTGTACCAAACTTCATGATTTTGTTACAGGATGTGCAGTTATTTCATTTGGTTAGTATGTGTTTCACATTGAAGTTTAGATTAGATGTGCATGTAGTGCATGTAGATAGTGCATGAATCATCATAAACATGGACTGTATCTCCTTAAACTCAACACTGATTGGTTGGAATAATGGTGCATCTGACACTGATGTGTTGTTGTGTTTGCAAATTAGCTTTCCTAGAAAACCAGAAAGAAATGGATTTTATTTCCACTATACTGCTAACATTATAACATTTCTACCAGAAGCATCCACTTCTACTAGGGAATGAACACATACAAGAGTGTCATGTTTGGCTCTCATGTCTGTCCCTTCTGGTCTTCATTCTGTTTTTTGTCTTCTTCTTTTTTTGGTTTTGGTTCCCCACATGCTTTTTAGCATGTGTCTGTTTTGTCTCCACCCTAGCTCTGCCCCGTTCACACCTGTGTCTCATTTGTAGCCCTGCCTGTTTGTTAATCATCCCCAGGTGTTTCTACCTTCTCTTTGTATTTAAGGTCCTTTGTCTGTTTTTGTCTGTTTTGGTATCATGTCAGCGTGATGTGCGGTTATCCTGCTGTTTCATTCGTGTTGTTAATAAATATTCAACCCCACAAGTAAATCTGCCTACTACTAAATCTGACATTGATCCAGACAGACACACCAACCAAATACTGGTTTCTTTGGACTGGACTGTGCTCTAAGGCAGTGTTACTTATGGGCTTGTTTAGATTAACACAGACACATACACACTGTGTAATGTTAATGCCTGTTGGGTGATAATTTACCAATTTACCAACACCAAAATATGTCATGGTACACCTGTCCTGCTCTTGCAGTGCACCAGGACAAAACTTTCTTGCTATTTTCATTCAGAATAAACTGAAAAACCAAGGTAGATGTGAAGGCAACCTCAAAGGCCCCAAAAAGGCTAGGACCGGTACTGGACATCACATATTCTCATATATGACAAAAGTCTCCAGACTCCAGCTGTAGGTTTTCTGTCTGCTGCCTCTCAATGGGCAAAATATTCTCTTTCTTGGGCCAAACAAACAGTGACCACTCCACAAATGATGAGGAAATTCTTCTGATTTCTGTGCCAGAAAACCTCTAAAATCCTTGATACAGAAAGGGTGACTGAATCTACGTGTTCTTGTTTTACATAATAAAGCTCTTTCCTTTATGCATTCATAACAGTTAACCTGTTTACTTCTTTATTTTGGTACATAGGTAAACTTGAGCCATGTTTTAATGTTTTTGCTGCAGTTTAAGTTTATTTAGACTTTTGAAGTATATATTTTTTTTCTTCATTCTGCTTCCTTGTCCATACTGCTACCACCACCACACATTACAGTTGTTGGCAGGTGAAACTGATTGCCTCACCTTGCCAAGCCAACTTCTGAGACCAAATGTCTTGGCTGATCAATAAAATTGTAAATTGTAAATTAGATTACTGTTACTATTGTATTTTTATGAGAATTTATTTATTAAGCCCTGTGTTCTGCTGTTATATTTGCACACCCTAATGCATATGTGTTGTTCTCTCTGGCACTGTGGCTCTCCACTGCAATGGAAGCCCTGGAGTGCCTCCAAATCAGAACAGCACATAATTACTGTAGATTTGCTCCCTGATTTTCTTTTTTAACATTCAGACTTTGTTTGGAGTTGTTTCTTCTACAGAGGGGCCACAGTCCTCTGGCTGCTACTGCAGTGCTGAAAGGAAGGTAATGGAAGGTGGCTGAGAGTTTCTGGCTCATTTTAGCTCATTATTGTAATCGTGTCAAGAAAATTTTCTTTTTAGGGCATGTACTCCCTAAACAGCCAGGAGTCAATTCTCAGTCTCGCAAATGGTTAGCATTGTTTTAATGTAGCAATAGTATTTGTGTGTACAGTTTCTGTCATTTATGGACCAGTATCTCCTACTGTAGTGTTTAAGAATGTATAATGTGGTTGTGGACTAAGCTGAATGGTTGCTCATAGGCCAATGTGTCTGAATGCAATATAGGTTTGTGATGCATCTTAACGTCCATAAATGGACTCAGGAATGAAAGCAAATTACCACTCATGCTGGCATGATCCAACCATGGCTGGTTCATGACAGCAGAAAGACAGATTGTCAGATTGAACATCAAAGTCGGATTGAACATCACTGTCATCTTGTGTTAGGAGTGTTGGTTTGAATTCCCATTCTAGTTTCAATTTGGTCTTGATAGACCAAGTAGAAACATTTTATTAGTATGTGTGCATAAAAGTACCCAACATGGGATGAGGTTGGTATATAGTCATATCTCTGTTATTTTTATCATTAATTATTATTTTATTATTAATTTTTTTCATTATTTCAGGTATTGCACATCTAGGACTTTTCTGGAGTTTGGGATTTGGAGAAAAAGCTAAGCGTAGACAGAAAATAAGATAAATATCCAAGGACGTGTTAAACTTTAACAATATTTACATTTTACATTAACCACATTTATCTCAAATCCAAGGAAGGAAGCAGAATGAGGTTCAAGGCCTCCACAGGCTCAGATCAGAGTAAAGTGAGAGGACTGTTTATTTTGTGATGCTCTTTGATGCCCAGATGAAGTTTTAATAAAGAGACATCATTCTACATAGCGAGTGAGAGACGTAAGGGACAGTGAGAGAGGGAGAGGAAAATTCTTCTCATCACTGTAAACCCTGTAGGTGGTACAAAAAACCCTTGAAGCATGTCTCAAACGTAAAGAAACCACAGGTCTAGCACCTACTGGCTGGTTTCAGCATAATATATAACATCCCCATATCTTTCAATGACAAAGCCAGTTTTTGTTAATTTTCTCTTGTAAGCTGTCTTTCAATCTCAAGAATCTAATTCCAACAGTTGTTATTATTATTATTATTATTAGTAGTAGTAGTAGTAGTAGTAGTAGTATTACATCAGTTGCTCAGGAGCTGATGAAAATGTAAATAGTTTCCTAATATATTGGGAATTAATTAATAAGAACTAATCTCATGCCCTTATCTCGTAACAAATAGACTAGGTGATTTGCTGTTATTTATTCCATTAAATTAGAAGTAGTAAAGCATGAATGAAGGGTCTACAGCTGAAACTGCTTAAACTCTGGACAGAAGTAATAAAGAATATTTGAGAATGTAACCATATTCATCAGTTTCTACACACAGACAGAGCAGTAAACATGCACTGGAAGGCTCCTTTGGCATTTAAACTGGGATTTGTTTCAGCATTCGAAACATTTTCAACATTCAAAACATTTAAACATCATTTAAACATGAACCACAATTAAATAGGGTAAGTCTCGTAGTCTGTTATGATATGTGTATCATGCCTGGTGATAACAGCATTTAACTGCCTGTAAAGTGCAGATCTCAGGTTCTAAAAGTTAAAATATTTGATTTCACTTATTAGAGGGACTGTCTAGCAAAAGAAGGGAATGATTTAAATGATACAGCCACTTTAATGAAGGACTGAAAGATTCATTAAGTCTGGCACTCAGCAGACTGCTAAACGAGGCTCTAGGCTTGCAAAAGCTCAGATTAGGGTGACCTGAGAGCTTCGGTGATGTTCTTTGATAACTGAATAAATCTTTAATAAAGAGCATTCTGGCAGTCTGCATTGGGGAAGAGAGTGAGAGAGAGCTGGCAAACCTAACCAGCTACATTCATTACTCAGAAAAACTCTGTTTTCATGTTTCTGTAAAAGAGACTGAGCAGAGACACAAGTCTGTACTCAACCCAGCTCTTCACATGGCCCTCGGTATCTCTCTCTCTCTCTCTCTCTCTCTCTCTCTCTCTTTCTCTCTCTCTCTCTCTCTGCTTTTCATTTATTCTCTCTATATATCTGTTTAACTTCACTTGTCTCTTGTTCTCCCTCTCTCCTTCTCTCTTCCTTTCCATCATACTTTATTCATCCTCACGGTAACTCCTCCTCCTGTCTCTCACCCCCCCCTCTCTCTCTCTCTCTCTCTCGCTTTCTGCAGTAATGGATGTCTAATGTAACCATCTGCTGATTTATGGGCTGCTATTGTTCTGACATTTAGTAGAAGTGATGGCGCCCCTTGTGAGAGTGTTTACCTCAGGCGCAGTGCAGACGGAGTTCTTTTGCAAGACTGGAGAAGAGGCAGATTCATGCTGGATTTAGCTCTCGGGGCTGATGATCCTGAGGCACAACTGATGCACAAGTTCACATTAATGGAAGTTAAAATGTGTTTTATAATTACTGTTTCTAACAGCATAGCTAATGCTTTTGTTACTTAGAGGGTAGAAAGGTGCATGAATAAATAACTGTTATTTCTTTCTTTCTTTTACCCTTCTTTGTGTTACTATGTGCCCTCTGAAATGCACATACATTATGTTCACTCTTGTGAGCCTCCTGAAATGAGAACGTTTATTCACTAAAATCATCTTTGGACAAATATTAGCATCTGGATTTGAAAGGGCCCACACTCTACATTTAACAAAACATTTCCACATGACCATTCTCAACCTCTCTCGTGTTTTTATTATTGTTCATTTGAGAAGTTTACACATGATTTCAGTCATGTGGACCTTTAAGAGGCTGCAGTGGTCTATCAAAAATCCACACCACTGTGATTGCTGTGTGCTAAAAGATTGAGGCTAAACTGATGTTGCTGCATAGACATCGGTTGCTGCATAGGAAATCTGCTATGTGCTGAACCCATTGGACTGGGACAGAAAATGGGCCCTGGCCTTTTTGGCTAAGACTGGGCCCCATAATTAATGCAGTACAACCAACTAGTAATTTATGTATGTATTTTCCAAAATAATGTATTTTACTAATATCCTAAACTCTGGACAGAAGTAATAGAGAATATTTGAGAATGTAACCATATTCATCAGTTTCTACACACAGACAGAGCAGTAAACATGCACTGGAAGTCTTTGGCATTTAAACTGGGATTTATTTCAGCATTCAAAACATTTTCAACATTCAAAACACCATTTATACACCATTTAAACATGAACCATAATTAAATAGGGTAAGTCTCATAGTCTGTTATGATGTGTGTTTCGTGCCTGGTGATATGAAGCCTAGAAAACAGCATTTAACGGCCTGCAAAGTGCAGATCTCAGGTTCTAAATGTACACATGACATCCTAAACTGAACTCTAATTATTGTGATGGGGTGTATATGTTTATTCTACTATGCAGCCTTTCAGCACCTTTAACCTAAAGATCTAAAATGCCCTGAAGCAGCTTAAAATGGACACTTGCTGCTTACCCAACACTTTTCAGCCTTGAGGATTTGCTCAGAATAAGGTGCTGTAGGGATTATTTAGGGAAGTATGCAAAAAATGATTAATACTGATACAAATTCCTCATGATTCTCATAGATGTAAAGTTACCTCCATTGCTTAAAAGTCAGGTAGGATCTGACTTTCACTACCATGAAACATTTTCACTGGTCCCCTGGAAAATGCCTGATATGCCAGATAACCAGTTAGCTGTGGGCTACACTGATAATGTTGCATACAGTGGGAAGTCTTCTGTATGCTGCATGAAAAATAAACTGATGTTGCTGAATAGACATGACTGAGCTATTGCAGGTTAAGTGGGCGGGGTTCAGGTGCTGCAGGTTGGTCATAGTTATGACTTGATGAATTTAAAATGTGCTATTTTCTAGCAATACTTTTTTACTTGGTGTTTTGAAATGTATCATAGAAAATAGGGACAATTTGGTTTAATGGGCCCTTCATGTAAAACTGTACAGTTTAACCAGTGTAGTGGATCAAAATAGTCTCTCTCTCTCTCTCTCTCTCTCTCTCTCTCTCTCTCTCTCTCTCTCTCTCTCTCTCTCTTTCTCTCTCTCTCTCTCTCTCTCTCTCTCGCTCTCTCTCTCTTTTTATGTGTGTTTAGCTGATTGATTTTGTTTGCTTTTCATGCTGTTTGTGTGTGTGTGTGTGTGTGTGTGTGTGTGTGTGTGTGTGTGTGTGTGTGTGTGTGTGTGTGTGTGTACACGCATTTAGTGTTTGGCAGAGTGCCCCCACTCTGAGTGAAGGTGCAGTCCACACACATGCACACATGAACACACACAGTCAGACACACACTCCTCAGGAATAGTGCAGGAGTGTGTTGACGCTTGCTGTTGGCCGGCCGAGTGCAGCAAATCCAATTACAGGGATCAGAGAGTAGAGAATGGCAGAGTGGAGAGTGGAGAGAACACTGCAAAGCCATCTACCTGCTGCACCTGTACACACACACTCACTCTCTCTTACATACACACACACACTCAAAGTCAAAGTACTGCGTAGAAGCCTTAGTTGATCTAAGAAAAGGAGTGTAAGGCTGTAAGAGATTATTTGTTTGAGATAATACTAGAAAACAAATAAGCAATCCAGCGTTTGCGTGTGTGTGTGTGTGTGTGTGTGTGTGTGTGTGTGTGTGTGTGTGTCGGCTAGAGTACTAGAGTACTCAGCCATGACACACTGATCAGCCATGACATTATGACCACCTCCTTCTTTCTACACTTTATACACATTTTGTAATCTCCTCTAACCATGCAGAAGAGTAGGCAGAGAAACCCTCTGTAACCATATGTTATCAGCCTACTTTCACCCTAATCTTCAATAATCAGGACCCCACAGGACCACCACAGAGCAGGTGGTGGGACATTTTCAGTTCTGCACTGACATTGACATGTGAAGAAGCTCGTCTGTTTCTGCACAGATTGTGTTGGTCATCCTCTAGCCCTTCATCATTGCTCAAAGGACGATCCCCACAGTTGGCTTTTTCTTGTTGGTGGACTATTCTCTGTCCAGCAGTGAAACTGAGGGGTTTAAACACTTCAGCAGCACTGCTGTGTCTAATCCACTCATACCAGTACATACCAGTGCTGCAAAATTCTGGTATTATTCTGGTATGATTAAGTTTCTTATGGGTGAATTATGATTAGCATCAATCTAACTTGGTTTGGCGTTATACAGCTCAGTACTGGGCTTATCTGTGAGCAATCTGGCAATTCTGCTCGGTTGTATGATGTTAAGGTAACAGCCTATCTCCACATCAGCCAGTGCAAAGGTTGAAGTAGGTCTGTTATTGTTTTGATGTCAAGTGAATTTCTGCAATAGATGCTATTCCAATCAAGGTCTTAAAAAAATAAAAGAGAAACAGGGACGCAGGGACGCAGGATAACTCCGTGTTTATGTATTCATGTTGAGTATTCTGCATTAAAACAATGGTGAAATGCATTTTCCAGTTTCATTTACTTCCGTTTCAAAAAGGCACAAGTATGCAAGATTACATTACAGACTGTATTATTTCAGAACATTTGTTTAAACGATGGGTTTTCTGAAGGTGAGACTGGTTTTAAAGTGTAACCATGCCTCTGGTCTGCTAATTAGTGGCATGCATGTCCCAACACCAAGCATGTCCTGGCTGATTAGCTACACTTGGGTAAGGGAGAAAACTGTATAAATGAATTTTTTTGCCTGAACTTTTGCTTGAAGCCTGGTTGCCCTGTGCTGTTCTGTGCATTAAAGTTCCCAGTCTGCTCCATGCTGATGCCTGGGTTCCACTGGTGATTTAGAGGCTGCCAGCCTGGCACTGCAGTAGCGAGTGGCACAGAGATTGAAAGTGCTGATCTGAGCTCCTCTACTTCCCCAGCCATCACCTCTCTCTCTCTCTCTCTCTCTCTCTCTCTCTCTCTCTCTCTCACACACACACACACACACACACACACACACACACACACAGACACACACACATCAGTGGCAATCTAGCGCTCTCTACCTGCAGCAATGAGATCGAGACAGACACAAACAGAAGTAGAGAGAAAGCATAAAGAAGAGTGATTGTAACTGCATGGATCCTGATAGCAGGTGTTAAAGCGTCCTGCATGCAGCCTGGATGTTAGCCATGGCTCTGGTGTAGTGATGTGTGGAGCGGGGAGGCTGTAGCTGGACTCCAACGGGGCGGAAGGGAGGCAGAAAGTGTGTTTGTCGAGTAGAGGAAGCAGAGAGGAGTAGAGGAACAGCTGCAAAAGGAGAGAAAGGGTCATTTGTGTGGTTCTTGGACAGACCTCCATATCACACCAAGGAGATACTCATTAGGTGGATATGGGATGGCCATGAATTAAGTTACATTAAGATTTGTTGATATTTAATTTTAATAATGCTTAATTCAATTTAGATGAGTTTTGCAGTGCTGTTGAAGGAACATTCACTCTGAGAACTGTTGTTCTACTCAGTCATTCATTAAAGTAAATCAGTAAAACATCTGTGTTCGTCTGACTATATCAGTAACTATACTCACCAACAGCACCTTCCACCACCCAAAAACACATTGTGAACATTGTGTCCCTAAGTGTGAGTGAACAGGTGTGTGGTACAAGTTTCTGACCAACTTCAACCCTGACCAGGAAGAAGTGGATAAGGCATTTATATGAATAAATGAATGTATGTCTGCAAAAAAAGATAAAATGATGTGTTGGAGGATTCAGAGGGTCACTACAAAATTAAAAATAAAAGGTGTTTAGGAAATGAATTAGTAGACATCAATATTTTTCTTAGAAGCAAATTGAATACATTTTAAATCAGAATGTATAATGTATAATACATTACATATATGAAAATAAAACTAATAGAGCTGTATGAAGGCATGTTAATGGCAAGTTAGAAAATGTGGTGGGAAAAGGTGCTCAAGCAATCCAGTTAACAGAAGCCTTTAGATGATTTTCCTGAAAGGTTGATTCAAGAACTTAGGAGAGCTTTACAGGGAGTGAACAGAGGCTTGGCTCACTGCATCAAGAGCCACCATGCACTGTCTCCAGGAAAGGAGACAGCATTCCTAATATCTAGCCATATCAATGTCAGAAGTGTGTTACCTTGGCTAAAGAGAAAAAGAACTGTACTGTTGCTAAGAGCTCCAAAGTCCTCTTTTCATGTGAAAGTAAATTTTGCATTTCATTTGGAAATCAAGAGTATTATAGTCTGAACTCAAGCTGGAGTTTGGATGAAGGGTGAAGTGACACAGATTCAAGCAAGTCCAGTGTGAAGTTTCTCCAATCGGTGATGGTTTATGGTGCTATGTGTTCTGCTGGTGTTGGTCCAGCCATAACCAAGTGTGTAAATGAACTTGCTTTTCGAATATAACATATGCATGTGTTCATGCACACAAGTGTGTGTTTTGGACTCCACTATCCTCAGCTGAATCTCTGGCTTTAACATAGCTCCTGCTTTCAGCTGCTATTACACCACCCCAAACTAACTGGTCAGCTTAATGGCTCCACAGCCCATTTGAGTCAGACCTGATTATCATCTTCCTAGGCAGAAAGCAATTAAACTTTATTTCACTGTATCAAGTGACCTATGCTTCTGCATCCACAACACAGTCTTTAATCCATAATTAAGGTTCCCGAGCGTTTGTGCCTTGGGAAGATCTGTAAATGTTGTAGAACATTTTGTTATATAGAGATTCTTTAAACTCATTTACAAACATGTTACTTTAGTCATTCTTTCTCTTTAGTGGTGAGTATTATAGCCCTCGCTATGGCCCTAGAACATGAGCTGTACAATGGAGTAATTACTGTCTGGATTTGCGCCGTTTTCCACTCCAACTACATTCAGCTAAAACCCATCTAACTTCACATTAGCAAATTCCCAAATGTCTGGTCTGTACTTGAAAATGGGATAGTGGCCTTTAGCCATCTGTTGTCTAAGGCCTCAGTGGAGGCATTCCTTTATTAACCTTTAGAACCCTAGGCTAATTTTGTGAGATATTTTTGTAGTTTGATATACTTTTATTCACCAAAACATTGGACAATTAGGCAGTCACACTGCCTAATTTTTTTTTACTTATTAGGACTAATAAACAATATATATCACAAACCTGTTGAAAATGGATTGAGCTGGAAATGCAAGAATTTTAAAGTATTATATAGAATATAAAATATATATAGAATAAAGTATTTGCAGTAATTAGATTGACAGAGATATTGTGAATGTACTTCATTATTTTGGTTTTTGTGTCAGTATTATCCTTTTTTCTGAAATTTGAATACTCTGTGAGCAAAAAAAGACAGCAAACAGTCACCCCTGAATGGCTCTGCATTATAGTGCTACCTCAGCTTTCGCTTCAAAGTATGCAATCACGAGGGATGGTGGTGCAAAATGATTGAACAAGTATGGACATGTATGAAATTGTCTAGCCCACCCAATCTATAACTATACCCCATTTGTGGCAGAAACAGGAGCAAAATGCTCAACACATCCAGCCATCTGCACATATCATCTTCTAGACTCCCATTTTTCATGAAGCGAATCCAGTGTCCAACCACTGTGGCAACTCCTGGCTTCAGTAATTAATATCCTGTCGTCAGTGATGTGTGTGATGAAAGGGCCCCATGGAAAGCAAAAGTGGGACATGTGTGGGACATCAAGTGTGTGTGTGGGTGGGCACAGGTTTGCTCAGCGGGCTCTGATGGCAAGTAGATGAACCTAAATCAGGTCTGTGAAGGAGTGACGCCCTCCGGGAAAACACTTTTAAAGCACTGAAGCCTCAGGGCAGAAAGTGACGCCCCGCAACTCAAACACAACCACACACACATGCCTTCGCACAGCTCACTTCTCCTGCTGTTAATATCTTTGCGATTCCATCTGTCATTCATCTGCACTGATGAAGGAGAATATTCAACACTCAATCATTAAAAGCTCTCCAGTACAGAGCTGGGTTTGTTTAAACTTTAATTCAGGAATTGTAATTGTAGTTTTACCTGATAGGAATAGCAGTGGTCTGCTTATCATAGATTATTTCAAATTTATAAGATATAAACTATAAAAGACGGTAAGAAGGTACCAAAGCAGCATCATACATATGTGGATTAATGTACTGACCTCTGCTATCCACACTGCAATTTTACAATTGTCTTCATTAATAGTAATCAATGCTCAATCTGATTTATGCCTTAAGCTGATCAATATATAAAAGAGAATTTAAGTGATTTCTGTTAGAGTAATTATAGTGGGTTTGGTGTGAAATACTCCATTCTAAAGAAACGTACCTGTGTGTATGTGTGTGTGTGTGTGTGTGTGTGTGTGTGTGTGTGTGTGTGTGTGTGTGTGTGTGTGTTTCGTTAACATTATATTTGTTGGGCTCCATGTAGCTCATTATGACCCAAGGATTGCAGGTTCAAAACATGCTGTTGGTTTTGGCCATGCTCTCTCTGGGAGGGGAAGATGGGTGGGTAGCTCTCTTTCCACATCATGCCAGGTGAAGTGCTGGACAGCACGGGCATCTGTTAGCTGAGAATCCAGTGCTTTTCTCCTAGCATATTGGCTCTCCAACAATGATGCAATAGCATTTTGAAAAGGGGCGGTGGCTGGCTTCACATCTATTAAATGAAATATTGTCTTCAGATTATATTATATTATATTATATTATATTATATTATATTATATTATATTAGACTAGATTAGATTAAATTAGATTAGATTAAATTAGATTAGATTAGATAGAACTTTATTGATCCCTTGGGAGGGTTCCCTCAGTGAAATTAAGGTTACAGCAGAAGCATCACTACAGTACAGAAAAGAGTAGAAAGATAAAATAATAATTTAGTAAAAAAAATAATAAAAAAAAACACTATAGAAATGTAAAGAATATATAATATAGAGACTATATTACAATATAGATTAATAGTGCATGTGGTATTGCACATTACTATTGCACTTTGAACTGTTTATTGCACAAAGTTCAGTTGTGTTGGGGTGGTTGGGTTGCAGGTTGCAGGTTACTGGTTCCTACTCGTTTCCATTCTCTGTCCTCCTGTTACCTCCTGTAACTGTCTTTGGCTTCCCTCTCACAGCATTTCACCTCCTGCTGTGCTGCTCTTGTCACCTCCCTGTCCCTGCTCCGGAAGGCAGCCTTCTTCCTGTTGAGGACAGCTTTGACTTTCTGTGTTACCCATGGCTTGTTGTTGGGGTAACGCCGTACAGTCTTGGTGGGGGAAACCATATCTGCACAAAAGTTGAGATAATCTGTCAGACAGTGTGTCATCCTATCGATGTCCTCACAATGTGGGCTAAGTAGCACATTCCAGTCTGGTTGCAGGCTGTCTTTGGACCATGGGGGTGTACTTTGGCTGAAGGTGGACTAGGTTGTGGTCCGACCCCTGTGGAGGGAGGGGTGTGATGCTGTATGCCTCTTTCACATTAGCATACAGCAGATTAATTGTCCTGTTGTTTCATGTAGGACAGTCTGCACACTGGTGAAAAGCAGCCAAAGTAGAGTCCAAAGTAACATGATTACAGTCTCCAGAAACAATCATGAATGCCTCAGGGTGCTGTGTCTGCAGCTTTGCTGTAACAGAATGTATCTTCTCACACGCAGCAGCTGCATCTGCTCTCGGAGCGATGTAAATGCAGACGGTGATCATGTGACTGAATTCGCAGGGGACATAGTAGGGCCAAAGGCTTACTGCTAATAGCTCCAAATCTAGACAACCACCACCCTCCTACTGTCAAGAGTATCATACGACTGAGAAATTGTAGCTAATTTAAAATGACAGCATGTTTTTTTCACCATCACCAGTGAAAACAGCAGGCCATAGTTTGTCATATTCCTTTCAGGGTCTCTCAGTGACATTGTGTTTATCTCACTGTGTTCTTCTCTCTGCAGCTCCCACAGTGGTGTCTTTCTCTTTTGACGTTGGGAATGGTCCAGTGGAGCTGAATGTCCACTCACCAACCCCACTGAACGATGACCAGTGGCACAGGGTAAGTGCCGAGAGGAACGTTAAAGAGGCAATCCTGCACTTGGACCAGCAGTACAGAGAGGTCCGACCTGCACCAGCCCAAGGACACACTCGACTGGAGCTGTATAGCCAGCTGTATGTGGGTAAGATTTACACACACATACATACACATTCACACAGACAAATACATGTTTCTGTAACTTGGAGGAGGGGTCATCCAGCAGCCAATTCATTATCATTTTGACCTGTATAGTTTGCTACTGTGCACCAACACAGCTCCCTCTACAAGACCGCTAAAGGTATGTTGTATCACCCGCACATTCCAGCAGAACCTATCAGTACTGTAAGTTATAAGGTGGAGCTGTAAGTTATAAGGTGGAGCAGTGCCAGCCACAGGAAAACTGTGCACACTCATCAGACCAGGCCTCTTTCCACTCCAGTATCCAATTTTTAAGCTCATCTGTCCATTTCTTTTAGCTTTTCTTGGTGGAAAAGGGTCAGCTTCTGCATCCAGTCTGCATCTATACAGCCCCAAATGCAGTGATGGGTGCTGCACATTCCTTCCATAGTGTTCAGTAAACATTTCTGTCACACACACACACACACACACACACACAGAGTCATGCATAACCTGAAGCTCAACAAACAGCTCCCCTATGCATATACTTTATATATGTATACAGTGGGGCAAAAATGTATTTAGTCAGCCACTGATTGTGCATGTTCTCCTGTAAAGGTCTGTAATTTTCATCATGGATACACTTCTTCTTCTTCTTCTTCTTCTTCTTCTTCTTCTTCTTCTTCTTCTTCTTTTGGCTGCTCCACAGCAGATCGTCTGCCTCCATCTTGCCCTATCCCCTGCGTCCTCTACTGTTACACCAACCATCTCCATGTCCACCTTCTCAAATTTTCTATGGGGTTGAGGTCTGGAGACGGGTTAGGCCAGGCCAGGCCACTTTTTTACGGAATCACTCCTTCATTGCCTGAGTGGGTTGTTTGGGATCATTGTCATGCTCGAAGACCCAGCCACATTCCATCTTTAATGCTCTCACTGATGGAAAGAGGTTTTGGCTTAAAATCTCACAATACATGGCCCTGTTCCTTCTTCCCTTAACATGGATCAGTCGTCCTGCTCCCCTGGCATAAAAACAGCCCCAAAGCATGATGTTTCTACCCCCATGCTTCACAGTAGGTAAGGTGTTCTTGGGATGGAACTCAGCGTTCTTCTTCCTCCAAACATGATGAGTTGAGTTTTTACCAAAACGTTCTATTTTGGGTTCATCTCACCACATGATATTCTCCCAATCCTATTCTGGATCATCCATATGCTCTGTGGCAAACTTCAGACAGGCCTGGACATGTACTGGCTTAAGTACTGGCACTGCAGGATTTGAATCCCTCTCTGCGTAGTGTGTTACAGATGGTAGCCTTTGTAACTTTGGTCCCAGCTCTCTGCAGGTCATTCATCAGGTCATTCTGTGTACCTCTGGGATTTTTGCTCACCGTTCTCATGATCATTTTGACCCCACAGGATGAGATCTCTCGTGGGCCCATTTTCTTACAATTGCTCCCACAGTTGATTTATTCACACCAACCTGCTTGCTTATTGTAGATTCACTCTTCCCAGCCTGGGGCAGGTCTACAATTTTCTTCCTGTTGTCCTTTGACAGCTCTTTGATCTTGGCCATGGTTGAGTTTGAAGTCTGACTGTTTGAGGCTGTGGACAGGTGTCTTTTATATAGATAACAAGGTCAAAGAGGTGCCATCAATACAGGTAATGAGTGGAGGAAAGAAAAGCTTCTTAAAGAAGAAGGTCTTACAGGTCTGTTCAAGCCAGAAATCTTGTTTGTGGATGACCAAATCTTTTTTTCCACCATAATTTACACATACATTCTTTAAAAATCCTACAATGTGATTTCCTGGATTTTTTTTTTTTAATTATGTCTCTCATAGTTGAAGTGTACCTATGATGAAAATTACAGACCCTTCTCATCTTTCTAAGTTTGAGAACTTGCACAATCAGTGGTTGACTAAATATTTTTTTTGCCCCACTGTATATATATATTTATCTCACATGGAAAAAAATGTTGGTACCCCTTAGTTAATTAAAGAAATAACTTGAATCTGACAAAAGTAGTAAAAAATAAAAGCTCTATGAAAATGAACAAATGAAAATCTAACACTGATTTTGAACTGTGGTTCAATAGAACTATTTTAAAAAGTAAACTCATTAAACAGGCCTGGACAAAAATGATGGTACCACTGAAATTAATGTAATCAAGGTATGTCCACTAATTAGCATTACAGATATCTAAAATCTTGTAATCTTGTAGCCTATATATAGGGCCGCAGGGTCACTGTGCTGTTTGGTGACATGGTGGGTACCAAACTCAACATGGACCAGAGACGAAGGAAACGAAGGAAAATATTGTCTCAGGAGATTAGAAAGAAAATTATAGACAAACATGTTAAAAGTAAAGGTTATAAGACCATCTCCAGCTTGATGTTCCTGTGACTACAATTGCATATACTGTATTATTCAGAAATGTAAGATCCACGGGACTGTAGCCAACCTCCATGGATGTGGCTGTAGGAGGAAAATTGATGACAAATCAAAGAGACGGATTATATGAATAGTAACAAAAGAGCCCAGAAAAACTTCTAAAGAGATTAAAAGTGAACTTCAAGCTCAAGGAACGTCAGCGTTAGATCGCACCATCTGCCGTTGTTTGACCCAAAGTGGACTTAATGGGAAATGACCAAGGAGGACACCATTGATGAAAACCAATCATAAAAAAGCCAGATTGGAATTTGCCAAACTACATGTTGACAAACCACACAGCTTCTGGGAGAATGTCCTATGAACAGATGAGACAAAAATTGAACTTTTTGGCAAAGCACATCAAGTTCACTGATGGAAAAATGAAGCATATCAAGTATAACATGGAGGAGGCTCTGTTATGTTCTGGGGCTGCTTTGCTGTATCTGGCACAGGTTGTCTTTATCTGTGCAGGGTAAAATAAATCTCAAAGACTATCAAGGGGATTATAGAGAGAAATGTTAACTTGCTTACGTGTCAAGCTTGGTCTCGGTGCAGGTCTGAGAAAAACTGCAAGACAACTGGAGCAGTTTGCTCATGAGGAGTGGGCCAAATACCTGCTGAGAGGTGCATAAGTCACTGACAGTTACAGGAATCATTTGATTGCAGTGATTGCCTCAAAAGGTTGTGCAACAAAATATTAAGTTAAGGGTAACATATTTCTGTACCGGCCTTTTCATGAGTTTATCTTTTAAAATAATTCTGTTGAAGCATGGTTGAAATGTCTGACTTTCATTGGTTAATTTTCATACCATTTTTATTTATTATTACTTCTGTTAGATTCAAGTTATTTCTGTGACCATGGGTTTTCTTTCATTAAATGAGGGGTAGCAACAATTTTTTCAGTGTGTGTGTGTGTGTGTGTGTGTGTGTGTGTGTGTGTGTGTGTGTGTGTGTGGAGCAGTACAGCTTGACAAGTGTGGGTTATACCTGAGCAGATGCAGCAGGTGATGCTTTTGAAGAAATATTCCACAACAAATCCTACAAGTGTAATTCCATGACAAAGTATAGCACACAAGGTGGAGCTCAGTTTGGAGCCCACAGCATCAAGTACACAGTACTAAAATGATGCAGATCATTTTAACATGAACACACTGTGTTACATCAACACAACTGTAAGAGATTAAATTTACATTGACATACCATTGAATGGTATCCTGCATTGAATAAGGATGTAATTCTGCCAGAATCTCTTGTCTGTAAGCATGGACAGTTATAGCTAGGCACCACTGGTTATGATCATTACCAACTACTGTGCTGTCCACTGTGGGTGGAAATGCCTGGTTAAATACCCACAAAATGTGAATGTTCTATTTACCTTGCACCCACCATCACGCCTCACACAAACTCCAGTAATTCTTGTTACTTTGCAATGAACATGCTCACAAGATAATACCTTAAAGCTTATACAGATGTGGGGACTCCCAAAGCCATCCTCTGAGGTAACACTTTATGATCAGTTTTCATACTGGAATCCAATGACTTTTGGGATGTTGTGTAAGTGTGATTAATTCACTGCATGGAAAGGCTGTGTACGTTTAAGGTGAATTCAGTGCATAGTTTTTTGTTTTATTCTGTAACTCTCAAAAACTAGATCAATGCTCTTAATTTAATTCTGCCACACATTTCCATTCAATCCAATAGAGCAGGGTCAGCTTAAAGGGACTTTACTGCCTCACATCATAAAATGCAGCTGTAATTAAATTCAATATGTTTTCAGGTTGTAAGTCAAACAACTCCCTTGACTTCTTTGAATGTGCACTAGACCGTGGCCTGCTTATCCAGCATTTCTGTTAAAATCAAGTGTATTACTGTAATGGAATCTTGTCCCTCTGTGCTGCAGGAACAGAAAGAAGGCTATACCCTAGATGCTGTGAGCATTTGATTGCTGTCAGCAATACATGATCCTGATTTGATATAGAAGTGTTTATTTTCCTCCAAAAGTTAGTTTATTTTTAGGGTCAGGTTTAAGGTTATGCTTGATTAATGTTATCAAATGTATTACCAATATATGCCGTATTATGTATGTCTCGATTAATGTTGTACATTTTTTAATAAAGCTAGAATTGACATCATATGTCAAGGCAGATAATTCCATATACATCAGATGAAACAGATAATCATCAACGTGTAGGAAGTCACAGTTAAACCATACTTTGTGTCTGCTTTGGAAGAACAAGAAAGAAAAAAGAAAGAATGTTTTTTTTTTCAGCTCCATTATAGCTGTGAAAGTATGAGCAAGTTAAGCCCATCACGAGGTAATTATCCCAGAGAAAGGATTACTTCAACTTTCTCTTGTTCTGTTGAAGTCTTTGTCTCACACTGTTCAGCAAATGACTCACAGGCAAATTAAGAAAGTCTGCAGAGCAGTTGCTCTCTTATCTCCAGAAAGCTAGTATAGCATACACTCAGTGCATCTCAACTTAACTTTTGACTGTCCTTCTATTTGTTTCTTTTAAATGGCAATAAATATGCACTTTTGTAATGTTCAATAATATAATAATATGAGTACAAACCATCAGTGTTATACAACACCTTGCATCATTTTTTTATTTTTATTTTTTTAGCTTTGCTTTTTGGCATAATATGAATCTGGCAGTTGTTCTATGTTGTTTAACCCTCATGTTGTCTTAAGGGTAAATAAAATTACCCACATTACATTTAAAAGAAAATCCCTTTAATGATCATTGATTGAACATGAAATTTGATTACTTTTCCTAAAGTGTCTCAAAGGTTGGAAAAAGTGAAAGATAACTGGGGTTTATATACGTGCACATTTCTGCTACTTTCTGAAGCTATAGAATAGAATGCTTGCACCTCTTCCGGACCTTAAGTAAAATTATAATAACACATCTCTACTTTAGTGGACACTGATTATTGCAGTCTATCTGTAATGTGAAGAAAGAAAAACTCAAATATTCATAAAGACAGACTTGTATGAAGGGTGTTTCCTCAAGCAAAATATTTGGTTGTTTAACATTTAATTAAGATATTTTATTTTAGGGGTTTAGTCATGGCTGGTGATTTTTGACCCTTAGGACCTCTCCTTTTTGGAGATTTGAAGATTTTTGTTTGACTATAATGATATGCTAGTGCTAGCATATTTCATTATTTACCTGTCAGCAACATCCTCAGATGCAATCAGTGGCTGTTTTCAGTGAGAAAGTGATGCTTTGAGTGCCAAAACCAGTCCTGAAAAACATTTTGTAATATTTTTGTAATAAATTCTCCAGAAGAGACACAGTGAGTTACCTGTATAAGATTTGCTAGATTTACAAAAGTGTCTTAATGATGTCACAGCTGTACAGAAGGTGAGAAAGCAGATGCACTCGCAAGGTAGTATTCCTTTAATGAACAAAAAACTTAAATACAATACAACCAAAGAAACACAGACTAAGACAGACTTAGACCAAGGAATATATACACACTGACATAGCCTGGAAGTGGTAGTGGTATTGTAATTAGTAGTAGTTGTTGTTGTAGTAGTAGTAGTAGTACCAATAGTAATAGTAGTACTAGTGATAATCATAGTGATAGGGGTAGTAGTAGTAGTAGTAGTAGTTGTTGTAGTACTAATAGTTATGGTAGTATTAGTATTAAAGGTATTATTCATACTACACACTGTGCACTAAGCAATCACATTTAAAGATATTTGGTGGACTTTCCCTTTCACTGTTCATAATCCCTTGCAAAAGACCACATATGTACTCTACTCACAGGTGGCCCTTGATAGTAGTTCACATTAAACACTGGAAGAAGTACAGCTCAGAGTAGCCTTACTCCCTTATCAGTGCCTCATTTATATGGAACTGTGCCATCAAGGATTTTGGCCTGGGAGCACCTGAAAATTTCATTTTTCACAGATTAGATCTGGAAAAAGCATGGCCTGCATATCAATGGCCTCATTAAACATGCTGCCCTGTCTGTAATGAGCTTCAAGAAACCAAATTAATGCAAAAAGGTGCTCTAGTCCCTATCATTTGTTTCAGCTGAAATGTAATCTCTGGCCACGCTCTGCTAGCCAGCAAAGGGGCTAGTAGCATTAGTCTTTGACCCCCTAGTGATATGGTAAATTTGACTGTTTTGATGAAGCACACTGGAGGTTGTTCTGATAGCCACAGCTCAGCTCGGCTCAGCATAATTCTGTGTTTGCGTTGCGTTTACATCTGCTGTAGTCATTCATTAATAAAGCAGTTTATTTTTTATTCCTCCCCTGCTGTAGCAGGTTCATTCCAAATTCACACTTTATGCAAGATTTAACATTTGTTTATGCATTTACCATCACTCATTTTATATTAAACCTCAGACATGCTTTCATATTTCAGAGCTGCAAGCCTATTGATTTAACTTCTGCATGTTTGTTTCTGACTCTGATCATTGAGATGCCTTTAACCTGAACTCTTGTTTTAGTTGCTTTTCGATTTCCTCTCATACATCATTTTTTTTCAGCTTCTGAATTGTTTATTCTGTCATGGCATGTTTGTTTCTCATTCTCTCTTATGTTTGTTTTCTGTTGTCACTTTTCTCTCTCTCTCTCTCTCTTTCTGTTGCCTGCCTGTGTGCTTGCTGTTTCACATGGTGCTAATCCTCCACAGGGAAGCCAGCGTCATGGGCCTGTCAGGACAGTAGGTAACTTTTTTGTACAAAATATCCCAGAGGAAACAAATAAATCAATTTTTGCAGTGGTCTTATACCTTTTATTCTACTAGTAGTATTACATTTTAATGATTGCCTTAAAGTGAAACAATCTGGTCAACAAATGCAACAGGTACACCAAACCTTTCATTTTACATTTGAGTTATAAGATTAAGTATCTTATAATTAACGGAAGCTTATGATCACCAATTTATTTAGTAGTAGTAGTAGTAGTAGTAGTAGTAGTAGGCATAGTGGTGGTGGTAGTGGTAGTAGTAATATTACTAGTGGTGGTAGTAGTGGTATTATTGTTGTTATTATTGTTGTGGTTATTATTAGTAGTAGTAGTAGTAGTAGTAGTAGTAGTAGTAGTAGTAGTAGTAGTAGTAGTAGTAGTAGTAGTGGTAGTAGTAGTGGTGGTGGTGGTGGTGGGGGTACTGGTAGTAGTAATAAAAAATAGTACTAGTGGTATTAGTAGTAGTAGTAGTAGTGGTAGTAGTAGTAGTAGTAGTAGTGGTAGTAGTAGTGGTGGTGATGGTGGGAGTAGTGGTAGTAGTAATAAAAATAGTACTAGTGGTGGTGGTAGTAGTAGTAGTAGTAGTAGTAGTAGTAGCAGTAGTAGTAGTAGTAGTAGTAGCAGCAGTAGTAGTAGTAGCAGTAGTAGTAGTAGTAGTAGTAGCAGCAGTAGTAGTAGTAGTAGTAGTAGTAGTGTTTTCTGTTTCACATGGTGTTACAAGGCTAATGTAGCTTACAATGGAAGCTTATGAGCACCAATTTACATAAACATCTAAATCATCACACTTGTGTGTCAATTTATTATATTATCTTAAAAGCACTTGCTGGTATTGTTTCTGACACCTGACATCCATATACAATGACACCATAAATAAATTACACCAGTAGTTGCTCTCTTTTCGTCTTTGTTTTGTCTGTACTCTTATATGGAAGACCCTCTCTTCAATTATCTAACATGTATTGGTTGATTACTACATATTCAATTAGTGGGTAAGTTTGTACATTGGAATTGAACCTTATCCTTTAAGGACAAAGCCTGGTTTGATTTATTTTCTCCTGAGGACAAAAACCCACATCTCCCTGATTATAACATTGGGGTTTGTAATCAGTGCAACCTGTAAAGCTTTAAGTCAATTCTTATTTCGAATTTCAGATGTCCTGCTCAAATTAGGACACAGTAATGATCGTTATTATCTCTGAAGGACTCTTTATTGACGAATGTTTGATCTAGAAGTCCACTAGTAATCAGACAGGTGTGGGGTTGCGGTCAAGGAGGAGAGCCTTAAGATTCTCATCAGGCACATTGTGCATCAGTCCTTAGTAAGCTCCATAACATTTTGTGAATTAAAAATTGTGTGGCAGCAAATCACAGTTAGTTGCATATAAAATGTTCATCCCATTAGACCATATTTCCCAATGACACATCTTTAATACATTTGTTTTAAGAGCATATATGCACAAATTATGATGAGTGAAAGTATCATTTTATTTTGTACCGGTTTGAAATTACTATATTTCTTCATAAATTTGACCTAAATACCTTTCAGTCCTTAAAGTACATGAAATCAAGTCAAACAAATGATACAAAAATATTATTCTACTATTCATTGAGGTCAGTTATGTATGTGAAGTATGTGAACCTTTAAGATTAGCAGATATCTTGAAGGTGAAATTAAGGAAAAGGTCAGCATATGTGTCCAAGGGCAGAAACTTAAAATAAGTTGCATCATGCAGCAAGACAATGACTCTAAGCACACAAGTCTTTCTACCAAACAATGGTGAAAAAAGAATAAATATAATGTTTGCCATGGCCATGTCTAAGCCCTGATTTTAATCCAATAGAAATTTTGTGGACAAATTTATGCAGAAATATAGAAAATTCTAAAGTGGTCACAAACTTTCAAGCAACACTGTAATTATTGTGTCGCATCGGCCTTGAACTATTTTTTTGCTTTTATTATTGTAAACTTATTTGCTCATCTTACTGTTTTACTTCTTTAAAAAAAAAAATCTGTAAAAATGCTGAAATTACAATGTATGCATTTTTATGGCTGAATCCAGTACCTCCTCACTCCCTGTACAGTAGAATACGTAAGTCATAAAAACACAATGTCTACTCAAATAGCACTAGATTTAAGGTTTCAACATATGAACAAATGCAAAAACTGTTCTTTTTCAAACATATAATTATCTATTTAGATTAAACCCTGTAACTGTGTGGCTTGCATGGTACAGTACATAGGGACTACATCATACACTTCCTTCTTAATGGAGTTTTGATGTCTCAATGATGCAGTACCATCACCCTATACAGGACTAGCATGTTCATGTAGCATTTTCAGTTCTGTGTGGACTGAATTGTTTTTAAAAACAATGGGAAGGAAATCCTTATTTCTAAAAATGTCCGGATATGTGTGGCCATTTATATGGACATTAATGTGGACATTAAGAGTTTTCCATCCTACATTTTAAATCTTTAAACCAAGATGAAAATGAGATGTTACAGGGTTAATATCCTATATATATATATATATATATATAGATAGATAGATAGATAGATAGATAGATAGATAGATAGATAGATAGATAGTTTCATGTGAGTAGAACTGTGCAGTGGCTTGCATTGCATTTACTGAATGAAAATGAGATATGTTAAATATACCAACATGCTGTTTCTAATACATTTGTTTTGGGCTTTTCAGGCCCTGAATTGAAATGATTAGTTCCAGCAATGTGCTGTCAGTTTTAAATGTGGTACACACAATATCCACAAGAATTGGCTTTATAAATGAGCTTAGGAATTTCATCCTGCTCAAGATAAAGTTTGCAGAGTTGACGTCTTCATGCTAAGTAACAGCATAGAGGAACGTGACTGCTGTGTCAGAGAGAGTAATTAGGAGCAATCTGAGCTTCTGCTGTGTGATATTAATTAGCTCAGTGCTCTGAGCGTGCATATATGTGCATGTGTGTAGAGACAGAAACAGGGTAGAAAATAATGGAGCGTCAGCTCTGTAATTGCACTGCTATGATATTGATGCAGTGTATTTACTCTGCTGCTTTCCTGTGCTCTGTTAGCTGGGCATTATTGGATTTTCTTAATAGTCTTCAATGGCCAAGAGGTCAGCATTTGAACTCATTATACCAACAGTGGAGTTAAATCACAGCCAAGTCCAAAGCTAACTGAGTCTGGAACTGAGTCTTTTCATCTCCTTTCCTTTTCTTAACATGTCTATAAAACACTGTCAAGCAAAGCGTCATGCAGTCATGAGTTTCCTAACATTTTAAGTCCAGTAACAGTGTCATGTTCACACATGGTTACATTCCCTAACAGTAAATGTACATGTTTGATGTCATGACAATGTATGCTATATTAAAGATGTGACATCATGGGTTCCAAATGGCTCACTGGTCAAATACACTGGCACTATGATCCGAGGATCGCAGGTCTGAATACCAAATCATGCTGCTTGCTGTCAGCAGCCAGAGTCAGAGAGAGCAAAATAGGCCATTATCTCTCTGGGGGTTAGATGACACTCTCTCCCCACTTCACACCCAGTGTGATGCTGGTCAGCACTGTTGCCATTGTATTGGAGATGGGGACCCCGCACTTTCCTGCCCACCAATGATGCAATGAAAAGTTTGAAAAGAGGCTTCAAATGTGTCAGAAGAGACATGTGCTTGTCTTCACAATCCTAGTGTCAGGAACATTGTATGTGACAGGGTGAGAGTCTTAATGGGGTTGGCTAATTGGCAATTACAAATTGGGAGAACAATTGGGATTAAAAAATATGATGTGACAAGATGCTTGTAGTGCACTTGTAATTTGTGATGTAACCATTTTAATATAATAATGTTACACATACCAACCATAACATTAACATTAAACCACCTGACTAGGTCGACCTTGTATGGCCTTTAATAAATCTGAAGATGTGCTGTGGTATTTACATCAAGATGTTAGCAGCAGATCCTGTATGTTGAGAAGTGGAGCCCCCATGGATCACATTACTGGCTTGAAGAGGTTCAGACTCATCTAGCCATCACAGTTTTACTCTGGTCAAATTTGCTCAAATCTTTTTGATTTTTCAATGAGCTAATCGATGTTCTTCACTTTCCCACTGGTTTTCAAGTTATAGCTAATCAGCATATAAAATTTTGTTGTTGTTATTATTAGTTATTATTGTTAATATTATTATTATTATTAGTAGTAGTAGTAGTAGTAGTAGTAGTAGTAGTAGTAATAGTAGTAGTAATAGTAATAGTAGTAGTAGTAGTAATAGTAGTAGTAGTAGTAGTAATAGTAGTAGTAGTAATAGTAGTAGTAGTAGTAGTAGTAGAAGTAGTAGTAGTAGTAATAGTAGTAGTAATAGTAGTAGTAGTAGTAGTAGTAGTAGTAATAGTAATAGTAGTAGCAGTAATAGTAGTAGTAGTAGTAGTAGTAGTAATAGTAGTAGTAATAGTAGTAGTAGTAGTAGTAATAGTAATAGTAGTAGTAGTAGTAGTAGTAGTAGTAGAAGTAGTAGTAGTAGTAATAGTAGTAGTAATAGTAGTAGTAGTAGTAGTAGTAGTAGTAATAGTAATAGTAGTAGCAGTAATAGTAGTAGTAGTAGTAGTAGTAGTAATAGTAGTAGTAATAGTAGTAGTAGTAGTAGTAATAGTAATAGTAGTAGTAGTAGTAGTAGTAGTAGTAGAAGTAGTAGTAGTAGTAATAGTAATAGTAGTAGAAGTAGTAATAGTAATAGTAGTAATATTAATAGTAGTAGTAGTAATAGTAATAGTAGTAGTAGTAGTAGTAGTAGAAGTAGTAGTAGTAGTAATAGTAATAGTAGTAGAAGTAGTAATAGTAGTAGTAATAGTAATCACACTTTACCCCAAGTAGTTTTATATTTTATGTTACTTATATATTGCTTAATAGAACAGATTGCAAAAAGAACATTTAAATAACATTTATAAATTAAATTAAATAACATTTTGTCTAAAATGTGAAGGAAAATGCTAAATGTAACTTTTTTTTCTGTAAAGCATTTGTTTACTTATTTTAACACAGTTAAACGGACAGTCAACGATGTAAGTAGTCATCAGTGCACAGATGTTTGTATAAAACTGTATAGCTGACATAGAATTACATTTGTATAGTAATTGTATATCATAGTAGAACTAAATGAAAATAACTCAGGTGGTAATTCTAAGTGGTAATGCTGGGCAACGGTCTTGTTTCTTGTTTGGCATCCCCTCACAGCTCAGTCCTTGTGACTTTATAATTACTGTGTTCTTGGATGGTCACTAACCGCTATATAAATCCAGCTCTGCAGTCTGCTGTTTTTTTCCTGAGTAAATGAGTGGTTTCCTATAATGGGAAAAGTGCTTGGACATTATTTGCAGCAGTTAGAGAGTAATTATTTTCACCCACAAGCAGCGCATTAATGTTGTTTGAGTCACTCTCTCATTTCTGTGAGATCTATACTATTGAATTATGCATTACATCATGTAGAGGTTGTTTCAGCCATATAGAGAGAGAAATAGCGCTTTTCATTTTAACCTCCAGCGCTTCTCATTTAGGCCTCTTTATGTCCTCTGTTAGATCTTTATTTTAATTGAATAACAGGGCCATTACCCTAAAGCCGCTACAGTAGATGTTATATGCAGTAATCTCTGTGCAGAGAGAAAGTTCTCCTTTTGACCTGGCCAGGCATTGATCATCAGTGATGTTCCACCACACTCTTAATTGTTTCTCTGTTGGGTCTTCAGGTGCAGCTGGTGGTCAGCGGGGTTTTCTTGGGTGCATACGCTCTTTGAAGATGAACGGCATAACCCTCGACCTTGAAGAGAGAGCCAAAGTCACACCGGGAGTTAAACCGGGCTGCTCTGGTCATTGTACCAGTTTTGGCATGTATTGCCGTAATGGAGGGAAGTGTGTGGAGAAGTACAATGGCTACTCGTGCGACTGCAGCAGCACGGCTTATGATGGACCGTTCTGCACCAGAGGTGAGTCTGAATTTACAATTACTGCAAATTTACTGGCTGGTCATGTTTTAGTACGGGGTTGGGCAATCCTGTTAATTGCCAGATTTAGTAGGTCTGTCATAGCAGAGAAATCAGCAATATGTGCCAGAATCTGTTACTACAGGACTGGAACTGCCTACCTCTGTTTTAGTATGACAGATATATTTGCTTTTGGGTAGAAAAAATAAGTGTAAACACTTTACTGAAGCCTGCTTCATGATATAACCATGGCATTAGCATGTCAATACATATGCCATATGGTGTCATGACAGAATATGTCCATATACAATCTTCCGTGACATTTTTATGCCATGGTTACATTAATGTTAACTAGCTCAAGCTCAAGCAAATAAGGGTCCTGATACGTCTTGAACTCATAATGCTTATAAGGTGTAATATGACTTTCTTAATATCCTGTAATTGTAAATTGATTATAATCACTTTATTAACAAAGAGCACATACGTAAATAAATGACACATAGATTTGTGAAATACATTTTTATTTGAATGATTATTAAAATAATATTCATTATATTAGTGATAAGGTGACAATGTTAGGAACCTGTCTCATCACCTAGTCTGTCCTGAACACTGTACCCCAAGATATCCTGTATTAGTTGGTATTTATTGTAGGAAATGGCCTTACCTGATTCATATAGCAGGGCAAGCATGGGAGAAGACACCTTTTTAATGGGATGGGCAGATTTCAAAACCTTAAAAGAGAGAAAACAGCTTTGAGACAGATTCTGTCTAAATGTGTTGCAGTGACCATGACATTACTAAAAAAACATGTCTGAATGGTTTTTGGCAACACTGTAGTTAATTGTCTTGTAGTGGTTTATCCCTGAGCTTTTGAGATGGATAAAAGAGATTCCATTCGAAGAGATGAGCTTCACTTTGATTTGGATTCTGTGTCTGAGACTTTCCAGCCCTGGTGATGGAGTGATTCCCAGTTGTTAGCTGTGGGGTTCCAAAACCCTCCTCATGTTCTTGTGTTAAACATAATCCAATTTTTTTTTTCTTGTTCAGTAAAGGAAGTGCAGTAGATAGTTTTTAACATCAGTACAGTATCCTCTTTGTAGTGGACCCACTCTTTGATGACTTTAAAGACATTTCATTAAAAAGTTGTCCATGATGTCAAAGAATGTGGTTAATATTCTGAATGGAAGATCAGATGGATGAGAAATAAAGATATTTTCTTAATGCATGTTTTGGGCCATAAATGTAAAACTTGACTAATGGTCAAAGAAAAGATTCTCAAGCACCTTAATTTTACAACCCATAGTGTAAAACCAAATGTCAAGCCCATCAAACTTCACATCACATCCACTGGACAAGCTAAGTTTAAAGTTTAAATGTAAAGTTTAAGAATCCTATATTTCTTCAACCTTCAGGTTCTTACTTGTAACACTGCTACAAGTAAACGAACCCCACCCTGTGGAGGCTGTCCTTTAGTAAAGGTAAAGGTGCTAATAGACCCACTGTGTTTTGTACACAGTTGTCCTCCGCATTTAACCCATCCACATACGGTGATTATATACACTCGAGTTCACACACTAGGGGACAGTGAGCACATGTGCCCGGAGTGGTGGGCAGCCCTATTCACGGTGCCCAGAAAGCATCTGGGGAATTACGTGCCTTGCTCAAGGGCACTTCAGTCATGTCCTATCAGTTCTGGGATTTGAACAAGCAACCTTCCAGGCAAAAGGCTGGTTACCAAACCACCAGGCCATGGCCTGTACTTTTCTCTGTACTTTCGTTAATTTAAATCAGTGCTCTATTACTGGCAACAAGGGCACATGGATATAGGAATGAATCTGTGACTGTGATTTTCTGTGAACACAGAAATTAAAATCTTGCTATGACAAAGGCTATTCATTGACATTCATTGACAATCTATAGAAATATTTTTTAGTATTAAGGTTGAATACCATCCACACTTAAACTGATTCCGGTTTGGTTTGTTTGTTTGTTTGTTTGTTTTTGGTACTTCACTCTTTCTCTAATACTAAAGGTTGTAATGTAAATGTAAAACATGTCCACACCTCTCAATTACAATATTTTATTCATTTAGAATACTTTAAACACCAGAGTGAGGTCACTTCAGATATGTTTTCATGTTGAAAACATACTAGATATTCTACCATTGTCAGATAAAGATAGACCAATTGATTTCTGTGTTTTTAATGATGTTTGCAAGTCCTGCTGTGTTCTGATGCTCGTTGTACTGGGATGAGTTTTGTGTTCTCAGTGTGAATCAGATGAGTGGTGCTAAATGTCTTTACTCTGCTCGCCCTTTTCATAAATGGTACAGATATGGTAAACACGGACTAATGACATGTTCTCTGGAGAAAACACAAATGCAAAACCCAGCATGGTGGTACTGCAGCTGTGTGCAAAGTCAGACATGGTCCACATGATGGCTGGAATCTTTTTGCAGTGTTTGTTTCTCAATGGAGATGATTCACTTGTCACGAGGTGAAAGCGGTACTACCTTTAAATATCTGTGTACTGCTTGAATAAATGGTATGAAAGATTAAGGCACCAGTGAAACTGTATTTTACACTGTTATGCTTAAACAATGGCAATTAATCCACAGTTCACATGCATGTTTCATCAGCTGTGGCTGAAGGCTTGCTGTTAAAGTTAATGGTAGCTGCTGCAGGGAACCTGGATTTCAGGCTATCACTGGCGTTTGCTTAGATTAGAAGTGTTACCAGCTGTATTTCACAATACAAATTCTGCAGAAAGCATTGTCTGCATCAACCAAAACATTTTACCACACTTGAGACCATTTCTAGAGTACCATTGCTCTGACTGTGATAAGCTTAAACACCAGTTGATTTGAAGTGAATCAATACTGTAGTATTACTGACATAATTAGTCCGTGTGCTTAAAAGTACCTACTTTGGTTCTCAGCTTGAGTATATGTGTTGCTACTGGAATCTAAGAAGACAAAAACATTTTTGCTTTTATCTTTACATAAAAATGTATTACATTCATATTTTGCATTTTTATTTATTAATGTGTGCCCCACTCTCCCCTACCAGTCACACACACTATCCAGATTGATTATTGCTTCAGTTGCAGTGCTGCATATTCAATATGTATAGTTTGGCCTCCAGCTTCTTACAGTGTCTACTGAAGTGGGACACATGCCTGAGAGGCATGATAGAGGGATGTCAGTGTGAGTGTAAGTGTGTATTGTAGAGGTTATATACCTGACAGGTTGCCCTGCACATCATGCTCACTTCCCCTCTATTTGAATATGCTAATAGCTGCACACACTTAAAAAGCTCAGTGTTAAGCCCTCTATCAGCTTTTGCTTAAAAACGGCTGCATTTAAAAAACACTTCCCAGCCACGATCCTCCAGTGACCCAGCCATTACACTCTTCCCTTTCAGCCTGAAACACACACACACACACACACACACACACACACACACACACACACACACACACACACACACAAGCAGCCTTATAATTGTGATGAGTTGGAACACATTTCCATTTTATACATATTTACATGTCTCGCCTTCGGAATAACCGTCAATAACACAGCATATTCTCGCACTCGTTCCTCTACCCACCACTGGGACCCTGATTAAACATCTCTTCTGCAGTCCAAGAGAGAGTCTCTGCTCTTACTGACACATCATTGTATCCACTGAAGAATCCGTTTAGAGAGGCACTGTACAGTTTTCACTGCATAAAATATTGTTCTCAAAGTGTTCTTTTAATATTTAAAAAGTTCATTGTATACCTCACTTTAAAAATAAGTGAAAAATAAGGCTCCGACTGGCTCATTGATCTAATATGCATTATGGTCCGAGGATTGCAGGTTTGAATCCTGTGTCATGCTGCTTGCCATTGGTAGCTTGATTCCAAGAGAGCAATGTTGGCCATGCTTTCTCTGGGTGAGCAGATGGGGGTGTGATGCTGGCCAGCACAGGCGTCTGTTAGCTATTGTATTAGACCTGGAAACCTGGTGCTTTCCTCCGAGCACATTGGTTGCACAGTAATGAGGCAATGACAGCAGTTCAGAAAGAGGTGAGTGCTGGCTTCACATGTGTCAAAGGTAGCATGTGCTTCACTCTCCCACAAGTTTAATGCAGTATGTCAACATTGTTGAAGTTGCAAAATGTTTTTTCAACAGCTTACATATACATATCATTGTATAAATGAATTTGTGCACATGAGGAAAAAGATCAAATGCAAGGAAATTTTAGAAATACCCTTAAGTGGAGGATTATTATTTCTGTTATTAATCTAAAGATCAGCAGGAGTGAGCATTACTGACAAAATCAGAGCATTCATTGAAAACTTGTAGATATGTAGCACTGCACCAAAGATCCACCTCAAGAAATACTGTGATTGAACCAGTCATCTCTTATCAAAATGTGGCTAAGTTCACTGATGGATGAAGAATGAATGTGTTAGACATTAGAGCTGTATGATGCTTCTCCTGTTTAATAAAACTGAAGCACAAGAAAATTTAATCTTGGAATTAGTAGTCAGAACATGCTTGTTTTTACAGCTGTTAGTGCACAGGTCTACATTTTGATATTCTCACATTGACTAAAGTTAATGTTCAAAGTCAACAATCAGGAGACAGCTGAACAACAATGGTGTGCGTGGAAAGGTTACAAGGAGAAAGCTGCTGCTTTCAAAAAAGAACATTGCTACCAGTATGCAGTTTTCTAAAGATCATAAGGACATGCCACAATGCTATTGGAACAATCATATTGGACAGAAAAGAGAAAGGAAAACACTGAATACTATAACCCTAATTCATAACCCTATTCTCTCTGTGAAACCCAGTGGTGGTAGTACCATGGTTTTAACCTGTTTGACTCCATCTGTCCAGAGCGGTTTGCCATCATTGATGGAAAATTAATTATGAATAATACTAGTCTATGGGTCAGTGAGCTAAATCAAGCAACAGACAAAGCTCTTTGGTATGAAGAAATTCATTTAGTTGCAGATATTGCTGCATCGGCACTTTAGCTTCTCACAGAAATGTATATTGGATCTGTATCTGTATGTGTACTGGATTTTTCCTTAATAAATAAATGAAGCGTAAAATTGTCTCATTTGTTTGATTTGGTTCTACTTATCTAGTTTTAGGTCTCATTGTTTTTGAAAGAATTTTGAAAGTTAAAAGTGTTGAATTGCATCAATCTGAGTCAGGTTGAAGCAATTTATAGCAGCTCATAAAGTTCCATCAGTGTAGAAATACTTGCAGTGGATAGGGGTCAAATGTGAGAAGCTAAGTGTCCCACTGACAGCTGACCCAGCCAATGTTGAGGTCAGTTCTATTTCACTACAGCCAGCTCAGAACATTCAGTTCAAAATCCCTGATTGTCAGTGTGCTTCTATGCAGAGTTTTCCATCATGCAATCAAATGACTTCATATATATTTCACATATATTTATTGTACATGTCCATGTTTCCAAAACCCCCTGATCCTTTACTGTGGATTTAGCACTGATATATACAAATGACATCTGCTTTGTTTGACTGGCTTGTCTTGTTCCAATGCAGGGTCAAAGCTCCATATAATAGTAGGTTGAATGGTTGATTAAGTATATATTTCTCAAAACAAGTTTTTTTCACAGCTTCGTTTATTTTTTTTATATGGTGGGGAGTGAATGTGAACCTTTTAACAATATTTATATGGTACATTAAGCTTTTGTGTAAAAATCATTTCCACAGTGTGCGCCATTCTAATGTGCCTCTTTCTTTAGCTCTAGTCTTCTCATATAGATGATATTGTGCTGCAGGCAGGAATATTTTGGGAGAGTTTGCTTCTATATAAGTCACATGAAGGTTCATTTGGCGAGTTAAGGTGTCAGTTTTGCTTAATTTCTTTCCTGAACACCTGTGTTTGTGTGCACACCTGCTTAGCACCCTCCTGACCCCCACCCCAATACCCCCCCCCACACACACACACACACACACACACACCCCTCCAAATACAATGGCTGCATAAATAGATGCATAAATAGATGGCTTTGTCACGGGAAAATCTGTTCCTGTCCTTTGAGTGAGAGACCAAACACTGGAGGTTTTAAAAGTCTCATACAGTACCCCTCTCCCAGTGTAAATTTACTTCATTACACTGCTTAATTTCCCATGGTTCTCTTCGTTCCGCCCCGCATGCGACACTTCCAGCACTGTTTATGTTTTTAGTGCTCCTCCAAGACACGCATGTATTCACTCTCAGTTCGCAGGAGGACCTTTATTCTTCTGCTGTCATCAGGGGTTTACGTTTTTATGGTTTCTCCAGAAGCATGCTCATGAATTCAAAGTGTTCACCTCAACCCAAGCAGAGCAAAGAGAACAGTTTTTATTGGCTTTCAAATATAGTGGGCACAACAGGGGTCACAGTAAGTGTGCTGTATTAGAAAGAATGCTTGAGCGTGTTCCACTAGCTTTGCTTTTTTATGTCTGAAAGCTGGGAGAAAATATTTCATCATTAAAGTACCATTAGATTGTGTTTTATTACAACATAAATTCAAATCATCCTCTAGACTCATGTTCTGTATGTTTGCATGTAAAAGCATATTCAAGTGTAAAGAAAAAGTTGAATGTAGGAATTTATAATAAAAAAAAACATCTACAAATCTCAATACAAGCAGATGACTTAATAAAACAACTGGAAATGAGCTCAAATGTTAATTTGACCTCTGGGTGATGCAACAAACTTTCACTGGGTTAGTGGGACACTACTTGGTGCAGGTGTTTTTGTTGTTGTTGCTGTTGTTGTTGTTGTTGTTGTTGTTGTTGTTGTTGTTGATTGGACACCTGTGGTAAATTCAGTCGATTGGATGATTTGGAAAGGCACACACCTGTTTATATAAGGTCCCATAGTAGACAGTAGACTTCTTCATTGAAGGTCCCAATGAACACAGTGGCCTCCATCTTCTGTAAATCTGTAAGTTTTGAACCACCAGGACTGCTTCTAGAGCTGGCCGCCTAGCCAAACTGAATGATCGTGGTAGGAAACCCTTGGTCAGGGAGTCACTTTAATCCTAATTCTAATCCATTTTGGAATAAAGCTGTAATATAACAATATGTGCACATAATATAACAATATGTGCAAGTGAAGCGATGTAAAAAAATTCTGGATTCAACATTTGGACACACCTACTCTCTGCAACCCTTAAAGGGAAACCTTACAAAATAAATAATGTGCCTGTCCAGTCCTTTAAAAAACAAATAGAAATGTTTTGTGTTTTTAAAAGCACATGACCAATAGACAATATTGAAGTAGTAGTAGATTTTGTCTATTTTTCATTATGAACAAAATATTTTAGTATTGGATATATACACTGTTGAGGTTTCCAAGCAAAAGGGCCTATAAGCAGCCCTAAAGATTTATTCATAACCTATATCAACCCAATTGCCCCCCCGTAACCTAATAATTGGTTGTGCCACCCTTCAAAAATTTACATTAACCTGCAATTAATTTTTTTATCAATATGGAGAACTTTTGGCCCACTGTTTTTAGCAGAATTGTAGTCATTTGGTCTTGCGCAGCATCCCAATGGAGTTCAAGTCAGAACTTTGACTTGACAACTCCAAAACCATTTAACTCAAAAGGTGGTCTTGCATATACAGTGGGGAAAATAAGTATTTAGTCAGTCACCAATTGTGCAAGTTCTCCCACTTAAAAAGATGAGAGAGGCCTGTAATTGACATCATAGGTAGACCTCAACTATGAGAGACAAAATGTGAAAAAAAAATTGAGAAAATCATTTTGTCTGACTTTTAAAGAATTTATTTGCAAACAATGGTGGAAAATAAGTATTTGGTCACCTACAAACAAGCAAGATTTCTGGCTGTCACAGACCTGTAACTTCTTTTTTAAGAGGCTCCTCTTTCCCCCACTCATTACCTGTATTAATGGCACCTGTTTGAAGTCGTTAACAGTATAAAAGACACCTGCCCACAACCTCAAACAGTCACACTCCAAACTCCACTATGGTGAAGACGAAAGAGCTGTCGGAGGACACCAGAAACCGAATTGTAGACCTGCACCAGGCTGGGAAGACTGAATCTGCAATAGGCAAGCAGCTTGGTGTGAAGAAATCTACTGTGGGAGCAATAATTAGAAAATGGAAGACCTACAAGACCACTACTAATCTCCCTCGATCTGGGGCTCCACGCAAGATCTCAGCCCGTGGGGTCAAAATGATCACAAGAACGGTGAGGAAAAATCCCAGAACCACAAGGGGGGATCTAGTGAATGACCTGCAGAAAGCTGGGACCAACGTTACAAAGGCTACCATCAGCAACACACTACGACGCCAGGGACTCAGATCTTGCAGTGCCAGACGTGTCCCCCTGCTTAAGCCAGTCCATATCCAGGCACGTCTGAAGTTTGCTAGAGAGCATTTGGATGTTCCAGAAGAGTATTGGGAGAATGTCATATGGTCAGATGAAACCAAAGTAGAACTATTTGGTAAAAACACAACTCGTCGTGTTTGGAGTTACAGTGAATGCGGAGTTGCATCCAAAGAACACCATACCAACTGTGAAGCATGGGGGTGGCAACATCATGCTTTGGGGCTGTTTCTCTGCAAAGGGACCAGGACGACTGGTCCGTGTACATGAAAGAATGAATGGGGCCATGTATTGTGAGATTTTGGGTGCAAACCTCCTTCCATCAGCAAGGGCAATGAAGATGAAACGTGGCTGGGTCTTTCAGCATGACAATGATCCCAAGCACACTGCCAGGGCAACAAAGGAGTGGCTTCGTAAGAAACATTTCAAAGTCCTGGAGTGGCCTAGCCAGTCTCCCGATCTCAACCCCATCGAAAACCTTTGGAGGGAGTTAAAAGTCCGTGTTGCCCGCCGACAGCCCCAAAACATCACTGCTCTAGAGGAGATCTGCATGGAGGAATGGGCCAACATACCAGCAACAGTGTGTGCCAACCTTGTGAAGACTTACAGAAAACGTTTGACCTCTGTCATTGCCAACAGAGGATATACAACAAAGTATTGAGATGAACTTTTGTTATTGACCAAATACTTATTTTCCACCATTATTTGCAAATAAATTCTTTAAAAGTCAGACAAAATGATTTTCTCAATTTTTTTTTCACATTTTGTCTCTCATAGTTGAGGTCTACCTATGATGTCAATTACAGGCCTCTCTCATCTTTTTAAGTGGGAGAACTTGCACAATTGGTGACTGACTAAATACTTATTTTCCCCACTGTATGTCTCAGATCTTCCGATCATTGTGCTGCTGCATAACACAACGGTGCCTAAGCTAAAGGACATTCTCCTTTAGGATAATTAGTTATGAGAGGTCACTGAGGTCTGCAGAAGCAAAGCATCCCCAGACCATCACAATACCACCACGTTTTACTGTTGGTATTGTGTTCTCATGGTGGAAGGTTGTACTCCTCTGTCCACAGAATATTTGCCACACAGTCCTGGGATCATTTATATGTTTTCACGGTTTCTTTATAGTATTTTTTGTTTTTGGTCAGCAGTGGTTTTGCATCTTGCAATTTGCCCTCAATCTGCTTTTTGGGATCTTATAGCTTGCTTCACATTGCCAGACAGGTTCTAGATTTAACAGTTCTGGAAGTAATCATGGTCGTGGCTAGTAAGTTTGAACCCAAATGTCAGTTATGGTTAACTGGTTGATGCAGTAACTACGGGAGCAATTACTGGTCATTTTAAATTGTACTGGATGTTTACTCATGCTGTCCTGTGTCTGGTATCTTTTATTATTTGGATGACCTGAAACATTTAAATGTGATAAATATGGAAAAATACAAGAATTTGCACAGCAATGTAGGAATGAGTACTGAAACCTATAACGAGAACAGGTCATTTTGTGGCACATAAGCAGTTTTCAGGGCCAGTCTGGGGAACTTTCTGTTTAAAATATTAGACCAGAGCTTGCATAGGGTTTTAAGTGTATGCATAAAGCATAACACAATCAAACAGCACTGAGTTAAGTAATCTCTTAATCGAGAGTCAGAGTAGAAAAGTATATTAGATTAGTTTGGGTGATTAATTACATGGCCCGAATTACAAGTGGTGGAATTCATACAGAGCGATTTGCAAAAGTTTATGCTTAAAATGAACCATGTCGTCAAACTCAATGAACGTGGAAAGAGGCCACCGGGAATCCAGCAGGAACTGAGAAGGAGCTGCGTGCTGTCGCACCAAAGAAAAGCTGAGTCTGAATCTGAATGTGTGTTTGATTCTGGGCTGTACCAGGAGGTGCAAAAAAATCGAAAAGCACTTCCAAAAACACAAAACCTCAGTCCAGAGCTATTTAAGATATGCAAATTAGAGCTGCGAAGCTGCATAGAAAAAGGTTTAATTGCATGACCGGCTGTTTTGGCCTGAGTGCAGAACACTGTGTTTGGCAAAGCCTGAATGCAGTGCAGCCCATCCCCTGCTGTAATGCTCTGAGGAAGCTGTATGATTTTATGGAGATGTTTCTCTTCTGCAGGCCGAGGGTCTTTTGGGACAGAGGTGTTAATGTTCAGACTGATTCCTGGAGAGCACTTACTGCCCCCTGGAGGAAGGGAAGAAAAAAATTGCCATGCTGCACTGAGGGGGCCTGTAGATTAAATATTGCCCTGAAATATACATATTCCTGTGGAATTTAGATTGTGTTTAACATTTGCTCCCTACTGTTCAGTAATCGCCTTTAAGTGCTGCACTACTGTATCAGTAAATTTCCTACCATGCTTTGATGAACCGGTCTACAATACCATGCATTGTACATTGCAACTGATATACTGTAAATAGAAAGAATTTCACATGTGATCAATGGATATGTACAACCTATTGCAATCTACTGCCTTACTTTTGCTTTCATTCAGTCCAGCTTTACTCCTTTCTAGCAAATCCTCTCTGAAGCTCAACCAGCTGTGACTAAACTTACTGCTTACAATATGAGACAGTATTAACTGTTTGTTTTGTTGTGTTTTTTTGTTTGTTTGTTTGTTTGTTTTCAGATGTTGGGGGATTTTTTGAAGCAGGAACTCTGATTAGATATAATCTGGTGTCAGACGTGGTGGCAGCAGCCTCCAGTGTGGACGGTAAAAGTGTAGGTCCGTCTCTGCCCTCGGAAACCAATCTGACTCGGGAGGATGTGGCCTTCAGCTTCAGCACCTCCAGCACACCCAGCATCCTCTTCTACATCAGCTCCAAAACAGAGGACTATATGGCAGTGGTGCTGCGACAAAATGGTACAGCACTCTTCTTCTGGTGTACTTACCAGTACCAGTATACAGTATCTGATGCATGTTGATGATGATTTAATGTCTGTACACCTTCTTAAATAACAGAAGACTCGTTAACTCATAGAACACCCATAATAGCCAACAAATCACATTGTAGTATATAAGAGTATAAATCTTATAGTTTAAATGTTTTACATTTCTAAAAGCTGACTAATAGTTGCTGGGTTATGTAAATGAACCTGGGAAATGCATAAGGGTACCACTAAAAAGGGGTTTATTATATTTTTATAAACCCAGAGCAACACAGTAATCAGAAGCTGAAATCACAGGAATATCAGTGGTTACAAAGTCCCAAAAAAAAGAATTCTACAGAAACAGCACTTTGCATGCACATGTTCTAATCATCCGTGATAACTGATGTGAAAAATGTAAACTTTGTTTTTCAAAAATTCTCCTTTAAGTCCTACAGGAAAGTAATTATTTTGAATTTACTAGTAATTGATCATTAACAAAAGCTGAATCCAGTATGAATTTACAGGATATAGTTTTTTTAATCTGTCTGTAATTATTAAGGAACTCTTTTAATCCAGCATAAATCTAAATAGAAGTTTTTTACAGTTTGACAGTGAAATTGTGTGTTTTTAGTTTAGTCTGAATATAAAGGGGTTTTCTTTACAGTCTAACCATAATAATTGCAGAATACTATAAACCAATATGAATCTGTATTTTTATAGAGTGGTTTTAGTCCAGTATGAATGTGCTATGAATGGGATGTTGAGAATTTCTCATGTGATGTAGAAAAATAATAGTATACTTTTATCTCTGGAAGAAACTGATGCAGTAATGCTTTAAACAGTCTTGTCAATGGTCTGTTTGTTTTGAGCTGTTTTTCGGATGTTTCAGTCTCACTCAAATAGAAGCTCAATATCTGTGTCAGTGTCAAAAGAAGAGGTTTTTACAAATTTACAGAACACAGATGCCTATAAGAACCAGCACGTTCCTCTTTATTAGTGATACTTTAGAAAGAGCTGCGTGTGTGCGTGTGTGTGCGTGTGTGTGTGTGTGTGTGTGTGTGCGTGCATGTGTGTCACAACAAAACTTTAACCTGGAATAGAGATGGATAGAGAACAAAAGGTCCAGAGATCAATGTAATGTAACCTTCCAACCAGATGTATATTTGAGACAGGAAGCATCTTTACCTCATCTTTCCCATCCCTGGTTGTAACACGTTGTATAGAACTCCCCTTATCACACAATGCTGACAGGACGGAGGATGAAGGCTATCTTGTGCTTCACCAAGCTATTTTACTCACCCAGACAGAGTGTAGCCAATTATGTTCTTGACTCCTGGGCACTGGCATCACAGAGGATTGAACGAGTGATCTCTTTATGAAAGGACCCATGCTTATAGGACAGCTTCCCTACTCAGTGAGTGTTTCTCTGCTCGAAAGTTTCCACGTCAGCTCAAGTGTGTGTGTGTGTGTGTGTGTGTGTGTGTGTGTGTGTGTGTGTGTGTGTGTGTGTGTGTGTGTGTGCGCAACACACAGGGTGATTCCTTATCATTAGACCCTTAGGAGGGATCTAATACAGAACTTAGAGAGGCAGTGCCTTGGTTGTGCACATTCCCAAACTCTGGAACTCTCTTCTCCTGAACTTTACAGTTTTTACTTTCCTAATAAGGATTTTCTGTCTAGGCCTAACCCCTTACACTCCATATGTTTGGCTCTTTGTGCCTCTCAGGTACACTACAGTTGAGATACAACCTTGGTGGATTGCGTGAGCCCTTCACCATTGATCTGGATCAGCGAAATCTAGCCAATGGCCAGCCACATAGTGTCAACATCACCCGTATAGAGAGAGACATCTATGTCCAGGTAAGAGAAAACACCATTCCCTCTTTATCTATTTCTTTCACATTGTACAGCCTTGTCCTGTTTATAGCCGCTGATGTAGAATCTCTCTGGATTGCTCTGCTTAATATAAACTCTAACAGTATTTGCTGTGTTGTTGGTGGGTTTAATCACTTCTCTTCCACTGATATTATTTAACTCTTAGAACCTGAAATCTGCACTTTGCTGGGAGTTACATGGAGGCTTCCTAAGTCAGGATCAGAGTAACCTACAGACATGATAAACATATCATAACAAACTTTAAGCCTTACCCTGTCTGACTATTGCTGATAATAAAAACTGATAAATTCACTCATTTCCAAGTGAATAAATTCCCAATGCATCTTTACTACTCCTTCCCCATGTACATGCTCAACCTCCATACAGACTCTGACTGATCAGTGAGAGGGGACAGGGCTAAAGACGTCACTGACCCAGATGTTGGGTTATAGAGGAAATTGAGAAGAGAGGGTCTGTGTGCTCTCTTTCTTTGCTCACACAGTGTTCAAATTGTAGAATAAAAGAAGGCATACATAAATAACAAAATACATTGTCAAGTATTTTGAATAACTTATCATAAATATCCTAGTCAGGATCTCATCAAAAGATTTGTCATTTTTTGGTGAATGAAGGTGTGTCAGATGTACTGGAAAAGGATTTGTTTGGTCAGTGTATCCCTAATGAGTAAAACCATTTATTGGCTCAACCCTGGCATCCTGCCCCTATTGCATATTGCTTAACTTGTTTATAAACCCTCATAGTGCCATCTTTCCCCTGGACTACCTTTCATCATGTTTGCATTTGCAGCTGTGTTTCAAAGCCAGGGCTACAACTGAGATAGGGAGGGTCTTCTATAATACCATCCAATGAAGACTCATTCTTGGTAGCCTATTGGTCACACAGAAGGACCAGTCTAACACATCTACATGATGATATCACCAAAACAGTCCCACATCATGCAAATGCATAATAAACCTTATGATGGAATTCAAATTCAATAGTGTCAATTGTGCAAACATTCAACTACATTTTAGAACAGGCTCTGCTCTCAATTTTCATTCTGCTGAATTTTTTTCCCTCTTTATATGTGTGCAAATAACTGTGGGTAAGCAAGAGCCTGGAAGGATACATCAGTTGTGTTCTCCAAATGCCTGGATGTAGGCTTCATTTCTAGGCTGTATGCAAAGGGTTCTTCACTTAAGAATAGCTTAGAATGGCTTTGGGATGTAGCTTTTCTTCTACTCCTTGGTTGATTCTACTCTTTGTTTCTGCGTGAAACAGTGAATTACATTTGTAATCTCTTAAATCTCTTAACTTGTGTGGCTTTTTTATAACTTTATTTGTTGGTCATAACCAAAATAACCTGAGCAAAGGATTAATGCATAAATTCATTGCAGTCCGCTTCATTAACTCCCTAGCTTATCCCAAATAAACCTGATGACTTTGTGTTTATATGCACTAGAGAGTCTTATTCTATTGGCAGTATTACTTTACAGGGACTAGTAGCTGTTTGTGCATTTGCATATCTGTGTCAGCAATGGGGGCTGAATTCATTCACTAGAAGGGGTTTCCACAAACATATGTACATTATGTGTATATAGACACTGATATAATAGACTGTATTGATATCATCTAGTCTATTGCCAAAGTTCTCAAGCTAGCTGTTTCTTGGTTTCAGTTTCAGGTTTGTTCAACCCGAGACAAACGATTTAATGTGATAAAGAGCAGTTTAACTGTTTTATTCAGAGCAGAATAATAAATCATTCCAGACAATAAGCAGAATGACGTTTACATGTAGTATTAGTGTGTGTGTTGTAGCTGTGTATGTAGTCCATGTTTTGTCCTGGCAGTAATACATTCTCCAGAGAGCTCCAGAGAGGGTGTATTGATTAGATAGTGCTTTAGATTTCTAATGCATCCTAAACAGCCAGGCTAATGTGGCTGGGAGCTGATGAGATCAACAGAGCTGCATTAAATGAGTCGTGTTGTTCAGGGATTTTGATTTTGGCTATTATTTGTCTCTACATGAAACATTATCTTCTGACCTTTCCTCCAGTTCTCTTCAGTTTAGAAATTGGGTCAGATTTTACCCTCCTCCTTTTCCATCACTGGATGAGCCGGGATGGATTATGGTCTTGGAAGGCCCCTGGGGACATCTAAGACTTAAGGCTCCCCACACCTGTATCTAAAAAAAGGCTGAGATTAATAATTGTTTAGATTTTCTTTTCAGCCAAACCAGATCATGATGTGAAAACACATGATGTGAGTCCCACATAAACACAAACACCATATAGATGTTACAACGTGTCGCTGATTATCAGTGATATCATGTAAGTATGAGGACAGATCACATCATGTTTATTTATATGTTCATGTGTGAGCAATCATGATTCATTTATACAGTTTGAGCCTCTGGATTCTCAGGATGACAAAGATAAGATTTCTCTCTCTCTCTCTCTCTCTCTCTCTCTCTCTCTCTCTCTCTCTCGCTCTCCTGCAGTGAGCTCTAGCACTGTTTTGAGATGGCCTTTTTTAAGTATTCGTTTTTCAGCACTCTGACACTCCTCTGCTGAGACTCTGTGTGTGTGTGTGTGTGTGTGTGTGTGTGTGTGTGTGTGTGTGTGTGTGTGTGTGTGTGTGTGTGACTGTGGCCCAAACTGTGGGCCCCTGGGAGACTCTCTGACACTTCAGCAAATTGAAACCCAGAGCCATCGTTCACACTCCAGTGTGTGTGTGTGTGTGTGTGTGTGTGTGTGTGTGTAGTTGTAGTAGTAGTTCTTTCTCTGCCCAAATGTAGTAGAAAATTATATATAATGCCCATATTATATAATTTGCCCCATATGTGTATGTAATGATAATGTTTATCACATGTATTATATTTACATGCAAGAATGTATATGTAATATGTCCCATCTGATCTATAAAGTGTGCGTACAGACACACACACACACACACACACACACACACATAGACACACACATACACACACATTCACTTAGCCTTCCTGCTCAACAGCCCACTTTTGCAGCTCACTCATGTGTAAATGATGTTGAAATGTGAATTAGAGGCAGCAGGCCTTTATTCATTTTGTCTAAGACTGGGTCGACTTTGATCGCTCCAGTGATCATATCCTACCGTGTGTATCTGAAACTGATTGAGGAGACCATTAAACTCCACTTTATTCCCTTTCTAATGTCTCCACTGTGTTCATTTGTTGCTGGTTCAACAGGTTTGACATCATAACTTGAGGACATATGTTCAAGCTTTGAATTTCTGAGCTTTGAACATCTAGAAAGCAAACTAGAGATATACCTATATACACATGCACCAAGCACATTATTACTAATGCTGGGCTGGGCTTCTGCTTTGATCTGAAAACAGTTTAGTAGCATGAACTATCACACTCACCCAAAGCTATCATAAACATTTAAGTTACAGTGCTGTGTAACATCACACAGACCAAACATATATATATATATATATATATATATATATATATATATATATATATATATATATATATATATATGTGCCAGTTCATCCCTGAAAGAAATAAAACATATCACAATCATCTAAGCTGTTCATCAGTTCTAGGGATACCCATGGCAGCATGATTTTATGCCTCCAAGAGCAGATCAAGCTTATTCCCAGCACCCTAAGTGAGGAAGATCAACTGCTTTCTAGCACCCAAAGTGAGGAAGATCAAGGACATTTCCAGTACCCTAGATGAGGAAGATCAACTGCATTCTAGCACGCAAGTGAGGAAGATCAAGGACATTTCCAGAATCCTAAGTGAAGATTAACCACTTTCCAGCACCCTACATGAGGAAGATTAAGGTCCTTTTCTAGCACCCTAAGAGAGGAAGATCAATAACGTTTCCAGCACCCTAAGTGAGGAAGATCAACTGCTTTCCAGCACCCCAAGAGAGGAAGATCAACAACATTTCCAGTACCCTAGGTGAGGAAAATCATCCGCTTTCCAGCACCCTAAGTGAGGAAGATCAACAACATTTCCAGCACCGTAATTGTGGAAGATCAAGGACATTTCCATCAATCTGAGTAAGGAAGGTGAACTGTTTTCCAGCACCCTAAGTGAGGAAGATCAAAAATCAACAATCAACCCTCATCCGGCACCCTAAGTAAGGAAAAGCAACCACTTTCCACACCCTAGATGCATATCTCCCATCAACACCAGCTGTAACTCAAGTCTTACAAAGTGTTACCGTCCTCTAAACTGTTAATCAAATCTTGGGATGTCAATGCTTGCATACTTCAACTCCAAGAAGTTGACAAAGCTTAGGATAATGAGATGTACCCACATCTCTTCCATCACCCACTCTACCAAACTACTGTGATTAGCTCACAGTCTACAGAACCCTTAAGATGGAGATCTGGTTAATCTGAATGTTAAAAATATGTGGTGACCAAGGACTAAAATGTTAGATGTAGAGATTTGTGTCTCAAAAATCCTAAATTCCACCTAAAATTAAAACAGGTGGAATAGAGAAATGCCTCTTTAGATGTTATTACAAAAATGTCAAATGAAAAAAAACTGAACAACATTCTACAGATTTATTTACAGCATTTTATTGCAACATTATTGACAATAATGCTAACTGATACAAAGTTAAGCATTTTGTTAATGTTATGTAAAATTTGAGGCACAAATTGTAACTAAAATGTAAATAATCATTCTTTTTATAACTTGGTTTGGAACAACCCAACTCTGTTCCGCCAAAGTGTAACTGAAGAAGGTTTTAAGATTAGTAGTTCAGGATTCGTGCCAAATTTGTACTTTAACAGTGTTATTTAAATCAGACCTCAGACAATGTTTGCTCCTCTATAGGGGAAGGAATTAAAATTGGTCCGCAACTCTTACGTCTTGCAAACAGAAAGTACTGATGTGTTTAGGAATTCTGTCTTGTATGCCTAGAAAAAGAGTTCATATTGCTGCTGTAAATGGGCAATTAAATCTTCAGAGGTAAGCATGATTCTGGACATTTGCTATCGGACATAAATGCTTTAATCAGCCCAAAAGCAACAGATTCTACACTAGAGCTGCTGAGCTCTTCCGAGGGGCACATGAGTCTCATAATTCTCTACTTGTAAAGTATGGTGTTTTCTAAAGTAAACGAATGTTGGGTCTGGTGCTTTACTCGCATTCACACTTTTGCACTAGGCTGTATGATGTCCTGATGTTTTTATTCCCATTACAGTGGTTGTGAGTGACCCCTAGGAGCACTTGTCGCACTCCACATCACAGTTTTGTGAAGGCATGTACCCATGTTTCTCAGTTAAGTAGAATACACTTCAAGGAGAGGCTTAGGGCTTAGAACAAGAACTGGGACAGGGATATAGACCACATGGCCTAAGACCTTGTGTAATAACTGATAGAACCAGGAGGGGGAGCCTATTATGTGGTTTCCATATAGAATTTGGCACTGAAAAGAGAAGGACTGACTGTAAACCAACTTGACATTTAAGTCAATGCCTCTTTAAAAACCTTTGTTATAAAGATGCAGTTGGACTTGGAGAATTTGCTCATGCGAACAGCTTCTTGCTGTGTCTGTAGAAGTTTTTGAAGAATTTCACTCCTGTAGGTGGTTGAGGTGAACCCTTTAACGGGAGAATGCATTATTCATTTTGGTAAAATCAGTTCTCGAGGGGCCATCGCCATCTTGTCAGGTCAAACCACTATCAAAGCTTCATGTAGGACGCAGAGCAGAGTTTCTACATTAATTCCCTTTGTCTTTGAGTGATGATGAAAGAGCTTTAGTGTTCCCGAAGGCATCAAACGCTCCTCTTCTGAGGCCAGGTGAGCTCAGACCAGATATCTGAAACCTGAGTAATTTCACATCCATCTCTCTCTCTCCCTCTCTGTCTCTCACTCTATACACACACACACACACACACACACACACACACTCACACAGGCATTAGCCCCTGATTTATCCCTCCTATCCTTTTTAAGGGCCCATATCCTATATTTGCCCCCTGAGGTTCACTTATAAAATACACGGGGTTTATGAATCAAAACAGCCATAATTCATTTCTACATGACTGCTTTCCAGGCTTTCTTTTTCCCGTAGAATAAACAGCTGTTTTTGTTACTATAAAAAATATTACAAAACTCCATTTATCATTCAGTGTTCCATGAAAAAGTTTAAAGAACCAGTTTTGAAAAGGTAACAAAACCTCAAAAGAAAGAGAGTTCAAATTGTTATAGAAGAATTGTTACAGAACTTCTATGTAATGTGGATATTTGTGTGTTTGTTTGTTGGATAAGTAGTTTATAGGTTTGTTTAGTGGACAGATATTTTTTTTACATATGTATTTATTTGTTTATTATTGGTGATCTTGAATGGATGACAATGTTCAACATTTTTACATTAATTAGTTTATTCCCCTCTTCTAACGTAATTCAGAAGCATTTGCCAGTTGACTTGGTGGTGGTCCTGTGCAATTGAGGTTTTTATGGGTGTGTTCTGTGACAACAACTGTTATTCAGGTATAGTTAAGGTGGACGTGGATGTGGCAGGGAGGCATGGATTGTGTTTCCCTAAGCAGGGGGTCCTCCAGGCTGCAGCAGAGCACCAATAGTTAAGGTGGAGATTAATTATACAGAGTGAGAGAGAGAGAGAGAGAGAGAGAGAGAGAGAGAGAGAGAAACAGCCTCAGGGAGCTTTTCTTTCTCTCTCTCTCTCTCTCTCTCTCTCTCTCCCTCTCTCTCATTAGTGTCGTCTGATAAAGGTAAATAAGCTGAAAGCAATTTAATTTTGTCACATTATCCTCCAACTCCTGCAGCACACTAACCTGCGTGACAGAGGTCCCCCGAGAGGTGATGGTGGGAATTAGATCATGTCTGGATTGAGGTGCTAAGGGGGGGGGATATCAGGTTGCTGTATTCTGAACAATTTATCCACCTGGAGCGTACCTGGAGCATGAGGAATAAACGGCCTCACATTTATCAACCCGACACATCAGCAGAACGGATTAACAGTGAGACGTGGCAGCATGATGCCCTTTGTGTTGGCTCTTCTCCTCCCATTCCCTCAGCAGCTGATTGGTATTCATGTAGTCCTCTGTGAGAGGAGAGCTGCTCCTTCACTCACAAAAGGGACAAGCAAGAGCAAGGACTCATATCTTCAAGCCCAAAAAGTAATTTAGTGGAAATTATTTTTTTTATACCAGGGTTGAGACTCACACTAATTAGGAAAGCCAGGGAATCAGTAACAACAGGGTAATTAATGTTGTCAGGAATTGAAGAGGATGTGGTGTGTGTGTGTGTGTGTGTGTGTGTGTGTGTGTGTGTGTGTGTGTGTGTGTGTGTGTGTGTGTGTGTGTGTGTGTGTTAAAGAAAACAGACTTACTTTTGCTGTACCCCATGTATCCCAAAATAGCTTCTGAATCACATACTGCGATAATTATTAATTTCATTGATTTATTTCTTTATATTTTATTTATATTATTGTATGTTTGCAATGAAAGCGCACATTTGTTGTTGTTTTTTATATTTTTTTTGAGATTTTGATAGATTTAAGATTTTATGTTTAGCAGTGTAAACTATGGGTATATTATGTCTATTCAGAAAAAATTAAAGTGGACTTGGGGGAAGGATTTTCCTCCTTTGTTGTTTACCCCAGTATATAATGAATGTCTGTTTCTCCTCCTAAGAAAATGACAGTTATCTATTTACATGTTGGGAGAAATCCCACCTGATCAGTACAACCTCCTAAAAACCTTCCATAACCAGGATTGTAAAGTTCTATCCAGTATGAATAGTTTCTGTACTGAAGTATCTGTAATACTTGTGTATTTCTGGCACTTCTTCCTACATTTCACAAGAAAAATCTATACTTATTAGCTTTCTGTTTCAAGCTAAACTGAGGTTCATTTCGGTCTCTCACCCACACTCACAAATTGGAACATTTTACTCAATAAATAAATGAGCAAGTGTATTTTGTTTGATTTGTTTGATTTGCTTCTGCTTATGTACTTTTAGGTGGAAACTTGTGTGGAAATCTGATTCACTCAAATTGTAAGGTCAAAATAATGCAGAAATATAAAGCAATTCTAGAGGGTCCAGGAATGTTCAAGCACCACTCTCTAATTACAATATTGTCATCTGTAAACTGAATGTAAAATGGGTTAACTCTGTATATTAATTGTGTTGGTTTATAGTTACTTAATTGTGTATATCATAAACTCAGTGTGAGGGTTGTGTTCATCTATAACGCAATAAAAATGAAGAAATGTTTAAAAAGAAGAAACTCTCTTTTGGAGCATCTGCTTTCAAACAAAAAAAATTGCTTTAACTTTTACTTTTATCTTTACTGAAAAAATTACTTACCTATGCTGTAGGTGTTGAGTTTGAATGAGCTTGGAGGGAAGAGGGTCTGGGAAGCCAGACATCATTGTTGAGCCTTCTGGAGGTATCGTGGGCTAAATTCAGCAAAACACTGATGAAGTGTAACAGATTATTATTATCACGCCAGTAATCACCTGGTGCCACTGATAAGTACAGTACTGCTGTTACAGTACTAATAAAAAAATATGCAGAATTTTTTTTAATTATTATTTATTTATTTATTTATTTATGGGGGGGGGGTTATTACTTTTTAATCACTGTGCTTCATTGAACCTCTGAGCAGCCTCTTGTATGGAATGGAATATGAGTTTGATTTTTTTGTACCTTTCTCCGTTGATCAGGATGGCTTATAGCTCATGAATATCAGAAATCCAGAATCTCACATTATTCCGATATTTCAATTAATCTTTGACAGAATTACAAATCAGATTTTTTTTTTTATTCAAAATTAAAACAAAATGTTGAAAAGCTTGAAATATATCACTTTAAATAAATGTAAATATAAAATATGTGACATAAAAAGTGTCTTTGAAGCAGTAGCTTCAAAGCAACACAAGATGTCACTGGACTTCATGGTTTTGTACTAAGCCACTTTTGTAACCAGTGTAATTTAAACATTACTTCAGCAGATGGCGCTCAAGGTCATGGCAGCAGTTAAAATGAATTTCTCAGGTAGCAAAACCTCAGTCCCTTATTTGTGTATTTGAATTGGTTTCTGGCCACAGAAGCAAGTATAGTTTGATGATATGATGGTCTCACTTCTCAGCAAGTTTCTTTTCTTTTTATTATTATAATATGCAGAATGTAATGTATACGTATGTGTGTCTTTTTTACAGTTGGATCACTATCCCCCAGTCACTTACACCCTTCCTGAGGCCTCAGACACACAGTTCAACCTGGTCAAGACACTGTTTCTGGGAAAGGTCTTTGGTAAGTAATATGTCTTTCCTCTAACACTTAAAGCTTTGGCTAAGCTGACCACCCATGCAGGTGTGGTTGGTAAAGTTGGTACAACTTTCATGCAGTGACTCAATAAGCAGTGCACAATATATGTTTTCAGGAGCATCATCACAAGTTATGCAACCATGTGTCAAATCATTTACATGCAGAGTTGGATAATGACATTGAAAATTCCTGTATCTGTTATATTGCAATGTGTATGGCAGATCAACTAAATATCACAATGTCTGATTGTCCAGCCTTACACTCTATTCAGATTTATGGGGAATTTGGTTTTCCCAACATTATGCTCTCTTCGGTGACACTTTCCCTATGGTTTGCTAGACTCTTTCACATTCTTCGAGCGCAGGGTTTCTGAACCCTGGTCCTGGAGGCACCTGATTCAACTAAATAGCTCATTAAGAAGCCCTTTCAGAGTTACAGTGGGTGTGTTAAATTAGAGTTCACAAAGTTGGAATTCATAAAAGATCTAGACTTAGAGCAGTGTTTCTAAACCTTAGTCCTGGAAGCAGCCCTGAGAAGCACATTTTAGTTTTAATACACCCCATGCATCACTGAAGATTTTGATAAATGAGCTGAACCTGAATCAGGTGTGTAGAGCAAGGAAACCTCTAAAACATGTGGGATAGAGGTGCCTCCATGACCAGTTATTTTTTACATCCTCAGATGTCTTGTAATGTACATTACACAGGTGTAAGGGTGAGTAACTTAGGTGCAAGTCCCTCATAGCAGTTAAACAGATGCATAATAAAGATTAAACCTATATGCAATATACAGTATTTACACATTAACTTAATTATAAATACATTATATATGCTATTGCACTGAAACATACATTACTGCACTGCAGAACGACTGTGTATATAGAAACTATAAAAAGAATGTTTTATTATAGTCAAGTCAAGTCAAGGCTTTTTTATTGTCATTGCATCTGTGTACAGGTACATGGTGTAACGAAATTAGGTGCAACATGGAGCAGCATGAACAATAGGACGACAAAGTGCAAACACTACAATAAATACAATAAATACAGTAAAACAAGAGACAGTTTCACAGACAGGACAGGACAGTGCAATACCGGTGGTGAGGATAAGGTGCAGAGATATGTAACATACTGTAACATTTAGATGTGCATGATAACAGCAGTTACTGAGGCACTGGGTATAGAATTAGGCGTAGCTACAGGAGGTAGTGGGAGAAAGTCTGGTGGGTTCAGTGGGAGACAGGCCTTTGGTGGGCACAGTGGGAGGGTCTCTGTTGGGTGTAGTGTAACTGAGCAGCTTGCCAGAGCAACCGTCTTTTTTACCCTCTTTTGCCACTAGGTGGTGACAGGACCATGCTTGTCTGCTCACACAGGCAGTGATATGATCCATAATAATTACATTTTAAAATCTTTCTGACCTAAAATTAGTGTTTGATGTGTAATTATCTCTAGATCTATATTGCATCTCTTATCCTAATTCAGTGCTGCAGAATTTATGATTTTGTTCCCTTTTCCTCACTAGTACACTTTACACATATAAACATTTATGTAAAAGTATATCCACAGCAACTTACATGTTACAGTCATGGGCCAGTGTAGTGTCCCAAGAAATCATATCATAGACACCAAGACCAGGAAACAAATCCAAGTCTCCCACTCAGTATTATCCATTGCACCCCTACAACCACAAAATGCACATTTGGGAAACCCCACCCACCTGTGGTGCTAAAGAAATCCAATAATAATAATAATAATAATAATAATAATAATAATAATAATAATAATAATAATAACACTTTTTATTTATAAGCGCCTTTCTCGAAACTCAAGGACACTGTACAAAATATGAGGATAACAAAATAAACAAGACACATACAAAATATAAACAAGACAGAATGTACATATAATTCAACAGGGAGCAAATGACTAAGAATAGGCTATTTTCAACAACTGAGTTTTAAGTCTGGATTTGAAAAGAGGAAGGGAATCAATATTACGGATGTCAGGTTGGAGGGAGTTCCAGAGTTTGGGAGCAGAGTGACTGAAAGCTCTGCTCTCCAGGGTACTCAGACAGGCAGAAGTTACAGAAAGATGAATAGAAGTGGAGGATCTGAGCAAATAGGTAGAAGTTGCGATTAGGAGAATATTTGACAGGTAAGGGGGGCAAGATTATGTATGGCCTTAAATGTGTGAAGGAGAATTTTGTAGTTGATCCTATATTTAACAGGAAGCCAATGGAGCTGTTGAAGGACAGGTGTGAGGTGGTGAAATGAAGGGGTTTTAATAATACGGGCAGCTGCATTCTGAACCAACTGAAGTTCATGGAGGGATTCATGATGAAGGCCAAAGAGAAGAGAATTACAATAATCAATGCGGGATGTAACAAGACTATGAACAAAAATAGATGTAGTATGGGCGGTGAGGGAAGGGCGTAGACGATTGATGTTGCGTAGATGGAAATACACAGAACGGGTAATTTCACTGAGGTGAGAGTGAAAAGATAAACAGCTATCTAGGATGACACCCAAGCTCTAAACCTGAGGTAAGAGAGAGACTAAGGTATTGTCAGTTTGAATAGAGAAACTGTCAACTTTGATAATGTGGATTTGGAACCACAAAGCAAAATTTTATCACTGTTATGTTTCAGGAAGTTACAAGTGAACCAGGATTTTATTTCAGATAGACAGTTGGAAAGGGAAGAGGGCGGAAACAAAGTGTTTGGTTTACTAGATAAGTAGAGCTGGGTATCATCTGTGTAGAAATGGAAATGAATGTCAAAAGAGCAAAAAATATTGCCAAGGGGTAGAAGACAAATGATGAAGAATAGGGGCCCCAGGACAGAACCCTGGGGCACACCAGAAGAAACAGGGAAGGACTGAGACCTGAAAGATTTGAGTTGGATGAACTGAGTGCGGCCTGAGAGTTCGGTATGACTAATGTCAATGGAAGATAATCTGATAAGGAGGATAGTATGAGAAATAGTGTCAAAGGCTGCACTCAGATCAAGAAGAATAAGAATGGAAAATACTGTAAGCCACAATCAGCTGCCATAAGAAGGTCATTAGTGATTTTTGGAAATAAAAGGGAGATTAGAAATCGGGTGAAGGTTATTAAAATTGTTGGGATCTGAGCCAGGTTTTTTCGGGATAGGATATAGGATAGGATATCAATAGTGATATCAACAGCCATTTTGAAGGATGTAGGAACAATACCACTAGTGAGTGAGGAATGAATAATGGCGGTTATGAGGGGGAGCAGAGAAGAAAGACCATATTTGACTAAGACTGTAGGGAAAGGACCAAGCTGACAAGTAGAAGGTTTTGATTTGCTAATAAGATCAGAAATGGCAGATGCATCTGGAAGCTGAAAACAGGAAAGAGACTGAATATGAGAAAGAGGTGCAGAGAAAAAGAGAGGGTGAGGATCGGGATAGATGTTTTGGTGGATTTTATCAATTTTCTCATTAAAAAACAACCTTAAAGCATTAAAAGTATCAGTTGAGTAAAAGTGGGAAGGTAGGTAGGGTACGGGTTGGAGGAGTTCATTAACTAATGAGAAGAGTGTTTTGGTGTTCCCTTCATTAGAACTGAATAAACCAGAATAATAGAGAGATCTAGTTTGAAAGGTTACATCCTTATACTGCAATATGTGTGTTTTATACATTTGTTTGTGGATGATAAGACCAGATTTCCTAAAACGTCGCTTTAGCTTTCATTAACCGTAGTTCAGGGGTGCAGAATTAGTGAAGGAGACAGAGTGAGTTTACACAGGAGAGATTATTCAATTATATGATATTGAGGATCCTGACAATGTGTTGTTCCTTAAGAAACAGTCAAATCTGTTATTCCTTAAAAAGTGAGGAAAAAACACCGGCCTCAAGTGCTGGTAGCTTTTGAAAAGTTCCTCAAACCTTCAAAATGCATTATCATAAGTGGGTATTCTTTTCTATAATCAAGAAACTCTCACTGCCGCATTGCTGTAGGAGGCCAGTGGACATGTAAATGACCGATGTAGTGATGGCTATGTTTTTAATTTTAGTCGGAGTGCCTCTTTAATGTTTCCAGCCCACTTCCATACAGCTTGCAGGGGATGTTTTGCCTCACCTGCAGCATCACAGCTGCTTTCCTAAGCACTAACAGCTGACTCCTGGAGTGAACAATAGAACCATGGCTCCACATAGGATCTCCAGACATGGGTGTACTTTACAGAATAAAGTAGCACAAACTGTATTATTAAATAACTGTAAATAACTGTTTTTACATTATGTATGTATCACTCATGTCCGTTTGCATGACTTTTGTTCTGGCATTTAAGCACTGTGTGTAAAAAACAGTTCTTCTTTCTCATTTTCTTCTGTAACCCAAAATCTAGGTCAGTGACATCATTTGCCCTGCTCCTCTCTCGTTGATCAGCCCAAGTCAGCAAGTTGAGTATGTACAGAGTGCATGTGGACAGAGCAGTAAACACACTGGAAGGCTCCTTTGGAATTTAAACTGTGATATAATTTAGTTGGCAACAAGTGAGGTTTTCTGAGCTGAATTACTCGCTGATAATTCATCAGGAAATTATGAATCTATCTATCTAATGTATGGCAGGCCATAAGCTTCCATTTGAATTAAGAGAGAAAAATGCTTGTCCCTTTGTGTGACAAACAAAACTCATTAACACAGTTCATCACGACTATTTGTCTTACAGAGACCCCAAACCCACCTTCTAAGAGGTTCGATTTAAATCTGCTGTTCCTGACCTTCACAGCTATGGTCAAGACAGCCAGGCATGTGCGGTGGGTTCTCTGGGTCCCAGGAGGATTCCTCTGATTCATGGCTCACTGCCTGCGCTGATACACTGCCCTACCTGTCACTTCCATGATTTACGCCTGAGCATCTTGAGCTCATGAATAAAACACACACTCTTTTGCACGCTATGCTGGAGGCAGTGTCCAGTCATCTGTAATCGCACAGCTGCTGTGATAAAGTCCTGCCCAGCACATCACTGACCTGTTGATGTGAGTTTTGTGTCATCCTGACATCAACGTGTTCATTTTTCCATTTTTACCAGGTTAAGCACAGTTAATCATTATGACATTTAAAAAACGTAATCGTCAGTGTAAATGCAGTGATTTTCAGCACCACTAAATCATCTTCATGGATCACTGGGCGGGACAAAATAATTGCAACCAATATCAAACCACACTTCAAGCAAAAGGTTTCTATAAGGGATTCCCCCCCAATTTGGAAGTGCCAATTACCAAACCCCTATTACATACGATGCTCCTGACACTAGGAGAGTGAAAACAAGCACTTTCTTTCTTTGACAAATTTACATTTACATTTATGGCATTTATCAGACACCCTTATCCAGAGCGACTTCCAAAAGTGCTTTGCTGTTCACTTAGATATTCTTAGCTAGTAAACAAGGCTAGAATCCAGAGTTTCCTTACACTTAGATGCTGTTAAAAACAATTGTCGGATTGTTTTGACCAACAAGATTTGCTATAAATCTTTATTGAGTTAAATATATACATGTAAAGCCAGTCACCATCTCTTTACAAACTGCCACCATTGCATCACTGCTAGGTAGCCAATATGCTCTGGTTCCCAGCTCCCAGATACAACAGCTGACAGATGTCTGTGCCAACCAGCATCACAATGGGAGTAAAGCTCTCTTTACTTCCAGTATGACCCAAACCTGTGATCTCCAGGTCAAAATGATACACAGTAGACCTAAGCCACTCAGAGCCTTTTTGGTGCAATATAAAATGATTTTATAAATTCTATATAGAACTGTGTACAAAAAAACTGTAAATATCCAGAGAGTTATTTGAGCAATCCTGGATCTACATAAAAGTTGTATTTAAGTTCAAACATATTTTTCAGTACTATTTAGAACCCTTTACTTACAGTGTTAAAAGCCTTTACATTTACTAAAGAACCCTTGAGGAACTTCAGATTAATGCCCTGTGTTTTACTAAATAAATGCCATTTGAGAGTCCATCCATCATTCTGT
>CM067503.1:22470358-22631355 GCA_034509495.1 Acestrorhynchus altus
AGGCAGAGGTAGACACTGCAGATACTACAGCGTCTACTTGTGCATCTCGTGAAAAAACATATTATCACAATTTCATTCAAGGAGGTAAACTGAAGAGAAACATCTCTAGCCTTTTTTGATCTGCATAGTATTTTGTTACAGTCTTAACAGTAAACGGCAAGAAACAAAGTATATTAATATATGTGTGATAATGAGCTCAATGTATTTTAGCCTTCATTATATAACCTGTAAATCTGACTAAGAGGCATTGTCAGAGGGCCAATTTCTCCAGAGCCAGGGACCAATGGGAAATATGTTGGTTTTACTCAGCATGCTGACTCAGTGACATGAATATGTTGAGAAATATGAGTAGAGAGATATTATTAAATCCAACATAACTGACATTTTTAAGCTTGCATTTGCCAATCACTAAGCATTTATGTAAAATTGGGGACTTTAATGGTGCAATAAAAATAAAACCATCACAAAAATAAGGTGAGTTGCAAACATATTGCAAACAAAGAAGAGAAATTACAGTACTTTATTTGCAGACATTACTTTATTTTGCATTTCACACTCCTGTTTTACGTTTTATGCTCCTTCCTTTCCTCCTTTTGTGTTCCAATTTTTTGTCTGCACTTCTGCTTTTTTAGTTTTCACTTTGTTTTTACCTCTTTTTGGTGTGGGGGGCATGGCCATGTTGAAAAGGTGTGTATGTGACTGTCAAATTCTGTGAGTGTCGAAGGTGATGGTAAAAATTTCTATTCATAGGCAAAAGCACTTTATGTAGACTGCGTGAGGTAGCGAGCCGAACAATGAGAGGTGTGTACTTATATCCTTATTACATAAATGTACTTAAAACACACGCTTCATTACAAATGTTCTACAAATGTGAAAGTCAGCTGTGACAGATGCCCTAAATTGTGGAGATTATCTTGATAATGATGCTATGAGTGGGTTGTACACATGTATTCTGGCACAGGTCATCAGTTAACACAGCTGTCATCAGAATATGTGACCTCACTAACTACAACAGTGAAAAACCAACCAATTGTTTTCTGGTGATATACCTCAATTTCAGCTGTGTTTCCTGATGATTCATGCTGGAATTTATGCAATAAGTGATTACTTTTGTAAGACCTTATTTTTGTTTTATTTTTCATCTATGAAAGTCCGCTTATGCAAATTACCTGCTAGGTTTGAATAATGTTATTGTTTGCATTATATTTGCAAAGGATTGGTTTGTAATGATACTAGAAAACAAGCTGCCTAATGCATGCATTGATTGGAGTTGGAAGTTATGCAGATCCAGATGTCAACATGAACGTACAAAGGCTTTTTTATTTGATTCTTCATAGAACACAGATAGACTATTGAAGAACAGGCCCAGAAGCCCATGTTAAAATAAAAAGTTGATTTTTCTCTTCTCTGGAGGCCCAAATATGTCTGCATAACATTGACAGCAGGAATTTGTCTCTTGTAGACATCATCTGGACAAAGTTTGATTCAACAAAGAGAAATGCTGCTTTGCATTTTGGGCAGGAAATGTAGGACACCTTTGAAGTTCCTGTCAAGCTCCTGACAGTCTCGACCCGCCAGATAATGAAGCAGGAGAGCAGAAGAAGCTCCACGGGGAAGAGCTCGCTCAGCAGTGATATATTTCTATTGGCGAGTTTGTCTGTTTTTTCCTCCCTTCTCACGTTACATCCAGCCTAAGAGATATATTAGTCTGAATTCTGCACATGACACATACTCTGCGTCTGCCAGTGTTTTTATAGAGAATACATTAATGATGTGGACAAAGGAGAAAGGGCAGTCATACAACTATAAAGTAAAAGCACCTTCAAAATGCATTTGAAATGCAGATCAAAAGTGAACAAGACCCATTGGTCATAGACCGTATATATGTATACGTATATAACGCCCTCCATAATTATTGGCACCCCTGGTTAAGAAGTGTTCTTTGGCTTCTAATAAATTCTTCTTCTTTTTTTTTTTGCTTTAAAAATATAGGACAACAATGCAAAAAAGTTTTAATTCAAGTGCCTTTATTTGGTGGGAAAAAAATCATATATTAAGAAATAAATATTTTTCTTGGCACCCCTGGCATTAGTACTTTGTACAACCTCCTTTTGCCAATAAGACAGCACTTAATCTTCTCCTATAACTCTTCACAAGTTTGGAGAATACAGAAAGAGGGATCTTCGACCATTCCTCTTTGCACAACCTCTCTTAGTCATCCTGAGTCCTGGGTCTTCACCTATACACTCTCTTCTTCAGCTCACCCCTCAGGTTTTCTATTGACAGAGATGGCCATGAGAGGAGCTTGATTTTGTGCCTTGTGAACAATTTTTGAGTAGATTTGGCCACATGTTTAGGGTTATTATCTTGCTGAAAGACCCAGTTACGACCCATCTTCAGGTTTCTGGCAGAGGCCACCAGATTCTACTGCAATATGTCCTGATATTACAAAGAGTTCATGATCCCTTGTATCCTTACAAGGTCAAATATATTTGGTTCAATTGTAGAACAGGTCATTTTATGGGAAATAATTATTTCTTAGTCAGGATTTTTTCTTTCTTTTTTTTTCACTTGAGTTGGAGGTTGCTTTTCTCTATTTTTTTTTTTTTTCAGAGTAAGAGTAGGCTGTAAGAGATTATTTTATTTTAAGGCTTTTACACATTTTAACTAGGGGTTTAACAGATTCATTTAAACAGGTTTAAGTGAAAAGTGTTACCAACCCAAGACAAAAATCAAACAATGCATTTCAACACAAGAACTTCATCTAATCTGTTAAGCATGGTTTGGGGCCTTTTGAAAAGTTAACCTGAAAAGATCATTCACAGCAGGAACCAAAGATTAGTACCTGCTGTGGGCTTGTCTAGCTGAGGAGCGTGGAGCAATGACAGACTATTTGTCTTACACGTTGTAGTCTTCTACATCTTCTTATTGCCAAAAGTTGATCTATGTTTGTTCCATATTTGCTTTCTGGAGAAATAAAAACACAAGATCTCACAGGTCTATACACTTCGCCATCTTCTCAACTCTGTTTACTGACACTGGGCAGTGCCCTCTGTTGTCTTTGCCATATACTCGGTTCCATTGAAACAGGTATAAACATGGGCTGATTTGCTGAAATTCAAAATTCAATTTAAGGTCATTAGAACTCATAAAAGTCTTATGTAAGAAACTAGTTTGGTAAGGAGGAATCAAAATTCCAGTTTCTGAAAACAAATATTCATTAAGTTTAAAAAATAAAAATTCAAAATATTTAATGGTGATTAATTTATTGGAAAAAATAATATTACTATATAATTATTTTTTTGAATAATGTTTTGGATGAATTGTTTAAATGGGTTCTTGTTAGTTATTTCTATTTGTGAAGAAGATCTGATTATAAATCAGTCCAAATGTAAGCAGAAATCCATAAAAGTATACAGGGTTCACAAACTTCCAAGCTATATAGTATTTAAACATAGTAACTGACTGCAGTGGAGGCTTGTTTTAAATGAGCAATGGCTTTACCCTTTCCACGAAGATAACACGGTGCTGCTGTTTCATTTTTGTTCTGTTTCTCATTTCTTGCACTTTTGCTGAATCATAAATCACAACCAGCTCCACTCCCCTCGGCATTCAGGCAATCAAACACAACCTGAGAGCTGATTTCAGAGGCTTTAATAAAATTACAGGAGCATGAGTCCTGTTCAGCAAGGAGTGTGTGTGAAGATTTACAGCCTCCAAGCTTTTACGTAAAGCTCTGAGCTCAGCACTGTAGTTAGAGCCTGCTATAGGAGCTCTAGGAGGCTTATCGTCCATACGTGAAGGTGAAGAGGATGATTCATTCTGGTCTTCTGTGGGAGAGAGGTCATTCTGGGCAGATTTATACATATATATTTTGTGTCACAGACACTCTGTGTCAAACGGTGTAGCTGCGTTCCAAAGCCTAAGCTGCACCAGTTCCTTAGTATGACTGTCCTATAAAGAATCCCTACTTTGCAGTTTAAATGCCAAAAGAGCTTTCCAGTGCATGTTTGCTGCTCTGTCCACATGTATATGCTCCACCTGCATGCACATTCTGACTGATCAGTGTGAGTGTGTAGAGCTGATGATGTCACTGACCCAGATATTGGGTTACAGAGGAAAATTAATTAATGAGTTTGCTCTCTTTCTTTTGTTCTTTTGTTCACACAGTATTCAAATTTCAGTATAAAAGTTGTGAGAAAGGATTATGCTGCTGTATAATTAAATGGTAAAAATATTAAAGGACATTCAGGTTGTTTTTTATTTTAACTGGACCACTGTCAAGTATTTTGGAGAAATTATTATAAATGTCTAATCTCAAAAACACTTTGATTTCTGGATTCCTGTCAAAACCACCATGAAGTAGATGTTTTTCATTTTTCAGGAAAGCAGATTAGATAGAAGACATTGGACTTAAGTAAGTCAAGGGCAAATAAGGGAATCAGTTGTAAATCTAGTTTCTTCTCACCACCAGTCTGTACCTTTCACTGGTTTTGATAACTCTTACTACTTTTACATTCATGAACAATTCAGCAGTAAGCAGAGTGCAAACATTACAACTTACCTCATAAGTTGAATTTCATGAAACAGACCAGATGTCCTGAGTTGTAACAGTCACTTAGAAATCTAAATCTAAATCTGGTCAATCATATACCAACACACTTAATTCGGTGCTGTTCTCTGCTGTTTTAACTAGACATACTTTCCAGCCTAAATACACCTAAACATACCTAAATATAAAATAAAGATGTTGAAAGAAGTGCAAGCAATTGCTGTCTTACTAGGTGGTATAAAATAAATGTGCAAATATCCTATATGAGCTAAATTATTGGCTTCTCATTCATGGTTTCTTCCAAAATCAAGGGTATTAAAAGGGTTTCTCATGTGTCAGGGGCGAGCAGACAGAACAAGGACGAGGGTGTGGAGGCAAATGCAAGGGAAGGAATTTAATATAAATAAAGAAAAACAAAGCACTTACAAAGTGGGGAACAAAGTACAAACAAAACAAAAGGGACCTATACTAACATACCAGGAACACATTGACAGAAACATAACACTAACTGAGGTAAGAAACATAACACTAACTGAGGTAACAAACATGGTAGGTAACAAAACAGAAACAAAGGACTGACAAAGACAGACTGAAATAAAGGGTCTTAAATACAAAACACTGGACACACCTGAAACTACTGATTACAAAGGGGCGTGGTTACACATGAGACACAGGTGGGAATGGGCGGAGCAAGGGAGGAGACAGAACCAAAACAAACACAAACCATGTGCTAAGGAGCACATGGGGGAACACTGACAGGGAAGACAGGGCTCACAAGAGACAGACATGACATCATGTGTGTTTCTACTAGATTATGAAGCATTGTTGTGAGATTTTGATTGCATTAAGTGACAGCCATTCTAAGGTCAGAATATTTTATGATCACCCCCAGCTCCTCATCTCATCCCAAATGTATTCGCTGGTGCACCATCATTCAACACAGTTCCACTGCTCCACAGCTCAATGCCTTTCTAGCCAATGCCTGGTGTTAGACATGGTGCCAGTAGGTTCATGTTTATCTGCTGCAGAATGTCAGCCTAGTACATTCTACTACTTGTACTCAGTAATCAAACACATTTACCACAGAACATTTCTTTTATGGCACACATATATGTCCAAATGGCCCTAATGAATGGATCTGAAAGGGGGGGGCTTTCAGATTTGAGCTTATGTTCCAGATCAAAGCTGAGACTACTGAATGGTAGGTGTTTCTCCCAAATCACAGTACATACCTGAGATATCTGTACCAAGGCATGTTTGCCAGCCTGCTTGCCAGCCCAAAAATTTGAAGAAGGCCATATTGTGATTCAGTTAGTGTCTGAGGCTCATCTGCAGCAGAGGACAATGGCTGCTGGAGTGTGTGATTTTTTTTCCAAGGAAGCCACACCTTCTGTTTTTTTTCTTAGGGGTTCACACTGCAGCAGTTTATTAACGTTACTTCTGGATGCATATCTTTCTGGCAACAATGCAGTGACTGCAGTCTGAAATTGCACATTTGCACTGTGAACCTGTAGGGTAGTGTGTAACGAGTGATGTTTCTAATTAAGTGACCAATGAGTGTATTTAAACGTACACTATATGAACCTATTGGCACCAATAGGAGCACTGGAGCTGTGTTCTCCATCCAAAGCTTGACTGAGCAGGTCTCAATTCACTTTTTATCTAGTGATTTTATGTCTGAGAGTTCATTTCACTGCAAATGTTTAGAGTTGCATTTCTGGCTATGCTTCTAGTCTAAACGTTTCTAGTCTAAACTTAACCTCCACTGTTCCTGTTTGCTGCTAGATCACACCTGATTTTCACACCTGTAGAAAATTTGCTTTAATCCCAATCACTTAACAATTTTGCAAACTGCGTTTCAGGTAATTTGGATTGGTTACCATGAAGCAGTACAGAGATGCCATTTGTTCATTACTGCAATGATTATCTGGACAATATACCAGTTTAAACTACACCTGCAACTTGTGGATTACACATGATATTTGGGTTTGACCAAGGCCACATCACTAATGCTGCAGTAGTAATGTTGGACATCATTGGCCTGTGTCCACCATGCTAATGATTTTGGATGAGGGTGGAGTCCTATTCCATGGTAGTGATGTTCCACGGTTGGCCACAATCAGTGCTAGATAATGTTATGCTGTTTGGGTAGCAGCTTTTCATAAAATGACCTGCTCATGATTACATCAGAGCGATCAGTGGACATTCCTCCAGAACCCTGATGGAGTGCATGGAACAGAGGCTGAAAAGGTTGCTGGTGTTGTTATTTAAAAAACTTTCATAACCGAGTCAGACCACCTTTATTTATAAACTGCAGCACTGAATGGAACCGACTGATGACTGAATTCAAAAATAACAAACCTCATGCATGCTGGATTTACATATGGGTATTAAGGAATATGTAATTATTTGAACAGAACTATTTTAGAATTCAAAAAGTAAAATTCGTTATAAATATTAATTAATTAAAAAAACAATGCTTGAATCAACTTGATGTTGATGCATTTTTAGCATCAATGTCATTCAATTATGCCAGCCATGACTTTCCAACTTTTCAAACAATTTGTTTACTTTTTACAGCCCTCCTGAATTTTTGCATTAGGTATTATTATTCAGTGTTCTGTATGTCTGTGTCACCAGTAGCCACATGCCCCTACAGATATGAATAATTTTAGTGTAACATCTCTGTATCTCCTGCATTACAAAAAGCAGATGCCTTTTAGTGCTCTGTTTGATATCTTGATTGGATCTGTCTGGTCCATGTCATGCCATTGCCAGCAGGATGATGTCATGCGCTATTCTGCTAGTCTGGCTCAGCTTTGTGTGTGTGTGTGTGTGTGTGTGTGTGTGTGTGTGTGTGTGTGTGTGTGTGTGTGTGTGTGTGTGTGTGACAGCGAGTGATCTTATTCGTGGTCCAACTACACTGCATTATGTCTGCCTGGCATGATCAGTGGACTAGAGTAGAATAGACTCCAGATCCATGCAGTGGCTTTATCCTCAGTCCAGGTTTTACTAGAACTGGCTATGAATGGGAGCAGATTCAGAGAGTACGAAACAGCCTGAGCTAAAGCCCCCAGCTGCACACACACACACACACACACACACACACACACAGAAAGGGATACACAGCCTGTGGAGAACGAGTGAAGCATACAGGAGGAGGTTCTGCAGAGGAACAGAGAGAGAGGGAGAGAGACAGACACAGGCTTCTGGAAAGAGAGTTTACTCTGCTGATGCCAGTTAACATCCAGGTAACATTTCTGTCTTATTTAAATGTGACTAATGAAGCTAATCCTGTGGTTTGGGTCTACACTATATAGCTGTAGTGTATCAGGTTGTCGTGCATTTTTGTGCTGTCTTCTTTTAAGAGTTATACCTCTAAAATTGGTCCACCCAATGTTACATGCATTGTTACATTGTTCTGTTGATAGTTATGTTGTTACTGTCATATTTTTAAATTGACTTTTATATATTGTATAGCTTTTTGGTTGACCACTGCTTATTTTCAGTGTCCTCTTTATCTGTCCAGACCATGTCCATCTGTCTTTTCCTGTCATGACTCAATATCAGTGGTTGACACAAGACACATGAGAGATTTCTCTGCAGCTGTCCTGCATTACTGGGACCCTGTGGGTGTGTGTTGGTGGTTGCAATTGAACATTATTAGGACAAAAAAAAGGAAAGTAGAGAAAATAAAGGGTAATATTTAGAAATGACCAACATTATGTTTTGGTTCTTGTGATTAAGCTTATGATTACGTTTTTTAAGGCTTAGAAAATGATTAGTATATACAGAAACTTATATTCATAAAATTAGTCATATTTATGAACACCTACACACATAATGCACGTGGAACTTATTATAATTGTATATAGATACTCCTATATATGAGCCCATAGCCTCATGTCCTGACACAACCATGTGTGTAACAGATAGAGATACAGGTAGTGCAGCATCAACCCGGATGCAGTGGGAGGTTGTTGGAAGGACATCCAGAAACAGGGGGAGAGAGAGATAGAGAGACCCTTTGACAATGAAGTTGATTGTGGTAGATGATGTTCATACATTTGCATATCTATGTAGCTGTAGCTGTGTGCTTTCATTCTGTTATAATCTTTATGGGACCCCTATCCCATACTCTCATTTCCCCACTTCTTTTTATCCCCCTTTTCATCTCCCTCTTTCATTTCATTCTTTCAGCTTTTCCCTATCACTCCACCACAAGCAGATCACACTCACATTGCTTTTCTTTGTGATATTTGTTCTCAGATGCTGGTCTCTTATAGCACAATGCCATTATTCTGCATTCTGTACAGGAGCTTCATTAACATGTGGCTCCATCATGCAGCAGCAGTGAGATTTTAGCCCCTCCCCCACACTCATGCCTCATAACGCACAGCTACAGCAGATGAGTGTTAGCAGGATGGATGGTGTGAAAGGGTGATATTTGGGTAAATTGAGGTGATAGCCATGTTGCATTTCTCCCCATCACTCTTTCCTTTGCCTCACTTTGCCTTTTTTTGACTGCATACGCTTCCATTTGTTACCATGGCAACCGTCTCCCCCTTTGCTGCACCTCCATTAAAGGAAAGCCCCTTCATCCCTCTATCTGCTCTCTACCCCCTTTATCACTCATCCATCCTCTGCAATTCTGCCTTTCAATCATGATTACAGTGTTAGTTCAAATGCCACTAAATAATTGATCAGTTTTTATTGGACAGTCGTGGGCCATAGACCACATGACCGCGTTAATGTTTATCTTCAAAGTGCAGCAGCACTAACACAGCAAAATTTGCCACTTTGTCATCAACATCTGTGCCAAGAAGTCACTAAAGAGATGTTGTTGAGTCTAATAATACAGAAATGTGAGTTCATTTAAGTGCTCATGTTCTTGGTGGTTGGAATATTGCTTATTGATAAGAAGATTTTGCTGAATATCTTCACAAGCAGTACAAACTTTTTTCTACATTTTTTAAAATTTGCGCTATATACACATTACATTTTTAGAGATACTAGTTTCAGCTCACAATCATCTACAGAAGGTCCCAGCCATATAATATTGCTGTATTAGAATCTTACATGTTAGTAATCTATTCAGTCTTTCTAGATATTAGTACTAACTGTAAATAGTACAATGATGTAAAAAGAAAAGTATGTATAATATGGGACATGTTATCTTTAGATATGTAACAATATATGGAGTTTCCTATTCTGCACGCAGGTACAGATAGACATATACAGATATACTCAAATACAGATAATTATATATTTAATATATATGGCCCATATTATTGTCACCTATATTTAATACTTATACAACATTTTAAATATTTTATTCATGATAACATAAATTTTACTAAATAAAGAAAAATGTTTTTTAAAAAAAAGCAAAATAATTCATGAGCATTTCACTTGAGCCGTCAAGCATGAGATTCTCTCACTTTATTTTAAGTCATATGCTCATAAATAGGTTGAATAAGTTTCTTACATTAGAATTCATAACAAGAATTCATTACAGTACAGTATATTGCTCATTGAAGCACACTTTTTTGCGATGTGTTTTTCGGGAATATCAGAGTCTGTTATCAGGCTTCATCCCGACAGCTGTGTGGAAATGCTTTGGGATAAAAGTGTTTCTCTTCTCTGTAGCAGAACAGACTGTAGAGCTGCTTTTGTTCTGTCATACCTTGTTGCTGAAGTGCCAGGGCGTGGGTGTGGTTATTTGAATAATCATTAGTATTCATCTGGGTGTTCTCATTCTAATTGCTGCCTTTGCTCATGCAAAGAGCTGGAAGGTCTGTTTGAACAGTGAACACGTGAAATAGAGCTGATGCTCATCTGATTTTCTGTAACCATACTTAATGCAGTATGTCTGCAATACGTGTGATGTATAATAAAACAGATTATTATGAATTAGTTGTAGTTGTAGTTATTAGTGGGTATTAGTATTTATAGTGTTATTCACAAGCTTGCTTACAAAACCACATGTATCACAGAAAAAGAGCAACCCAAGTCATACAAGGCATTAGACTTGACAGAAGATAGCATTACTTCTCATAAAAACATGGCTTTAATCCATCTTTTAGTCTCAATATCTGTTTCTTCTGTTGTTGTTTTACATTTTTTAAAATGTGGTTCTATGACTCATAAAGATAGTGGATCCCTTTTTGCTTTTTGAAGACTTGATTGAAGAATTTCCATCAATCTAAGGAACCCTTTAACCAGGCAAAGAACCAGTTTCCAAAGATTCCAGTAGTTGAACCACTGACCTTATTTTAAAAGATTGTAGAGTGTTTTTATAAACTAGTGTATATTTCAGTAGAAAACCACTGTTAGCACAAATCCATAGTAGTGCTGTAGTGTGGATGCTTTGGTTTCAGTCCCCCAGACACCTATCCCCCCACCTTCCACCCGCATGCTTACCTTCTCTGTTCTACTCCAAAGGTAATGGAGCTCTATGGGAAAAGTATGGCAGGTTGGCTCTGGGCTGTTTCTGACCTTGAATCTAATTAAGAACCATCTTACAGCTCTCAGTTCAGCCAAAAATACAGCCACCCCTTATACATGCAGTACAAACACCGGCACCCAAATGCAATTGTTCATTTACCAATCATGCCCAAGAGAACTGGATGATATTCATCTTTTTAAGATCTGCGCTGTAGATATTGGCGAAGTTAGCTCCATACTGTTGAATATGTTCATTTTACAGACATGCCACACGTTGGGAGGTGTTCATTCATCAATTCCAGCAACATATAGCGCTACACAGTTGTTGACATATCTATAAAAAGAAGGTAATATCATTCCTATTCCAAAGAAAATAATTCCCACATGATTCCACCACAGGTTCCTCCATAACCCCAGCCTGTTTTAGTGTTTTCCTTCTTGAGCACACCCACTTCCACTCAGGAGAGGTTCGGTAATTAGCTAATTAGTCGGATCAAGTGTATCTGGAGGAGGGAAAATGCTTTCATGTGTATGACAGGGGGTAATCTGAGGACCAGAGTTGGGAAGCATTATTCTAATACATTAGTCAGAAACATCGAACAATAAGTTCTTTTCACACGTGCGACAGAGCAGTATAGGAAGCAGGTGTAAATGCAGGGTAATACATTTACTGAGAAACCAAACTACAAGAAACATAGGAAAGGAAGTTTCACTAAAGTTTTTGAACCCTGCCACCTGACTTTGACTTATGTCAACAGCCATCTGTGAACCTATCTGTTTGCACAGTTGAGTATGTTGAACTATTTGGCATAGAATGGAGTTCCATTATTCACAGATTTATCTGGGATTCAGTCTTATGCTAACCATACACTATTGTGACCAGTTTACACCAAATGATCATGATGACGGGAGCTGCAGCTTATTCTGACATTGGAAATTTCTCTGTGACATTAGTTTGCCATTTCTGACATAAACCAGTTGTGACATAATGAGTAGGCAGAGCCAGGGCTGGAGTGAGCCAGTCTGGTGGCTTTGCTTTTACTGATGCTTTATTTAAACACAAAAACAACATTATCTGTGACTGCGAAAACCTTCAAACAGAGCTCGATCATGTAACGCAGGGGTGTTTCTCACAGCAACATCTAGCTGGAGCTGGGCTGTGTCCTGTCTGACTCACAGCTCATGTTCAGGAAGCAGTGTTTGTTTACTCAGACTAAGATGACTCAGAATAAAGTCAGATCAATTTGTGATGCTGAGAAACAAACAAAAGGAAACATTTGCAGTCTTCCCTCCTTCACGCCTTTTGTTATCTCTGTGCTACATTCTCTTACAATGCAGCTTTAATTACTGCATTAGTGTGTTCAGTGTTTGCCAACATTTCTAACAAATAATATGCAGTTTATAATATAAATAAAAAATTCATAAACTTCAATCAATATTATCTATCATCTATCTAGTGTATCTATCTATATCTCTCTATCTATCTATCTATTTATATATATATATATATATATATATATATATATATATATATATATATATATATATATATATATATATATATATATATATATATATATATATATATATATATTTAATTTAAAAAGTGGCATGCTCCGCATGTCACACCCAGTGCGTCTGTTAGCCATTGTATTGGGGACTTGGTGTTTTCCTCTGATCACGATGGCTGCCCAGCAATGATGCAGTGGTTCAAAAACAGGCAGTGGCTGGCTCCACATGTATTGGTGGAAGCATATGCTAGTCTTCACCCTCCTGGCGTAGGGAGCATCATCTGTGATAGGGAGAGAGTCCAAACATGTTTGGGTACTTTGCACTTCCAAACATTAACAAAAAAAAAAAAAAAAAGAAGAAGAAGAAACACCACTGCTAATCCATGGCTGTCTTTTAATTATTCAGCTAAACGTGCCTAAAAGTGGACAAACGAAAAACTAATTTATGAGTTGGAGAACAGAGAGCAGTTTGACCCTTCTTCAGTGTTCAAATGCTGCATCACTGTCATCCAGACCACAGTTGATGTTAACAACATTTCTGTTGGTCTGTTTCTGTCTCAGAAATGAGTAATTAATATTATTAATAAAACTGAAAATACAATATTTGCTGCTCCAATAAAGGCAAGCTGACTTTCACCACTGATTTTGTTCAGTGTCATTGTGTACTGTGAGATGATGCATATGTGCTTTGTGAATGGACTAAAATTCTGCTGCTGTATCAGCTTTTGTGGAAATAATGACCTTTCTTAGATCCGGCAGGACTGCAGTTTAGACTGCAGTGAGGGGCCGGAGATGGGCGTTGGTATTCCGAGACATCCTCCAGGAAAACGAAAGCGTTTCGTCTGACAGGTTGGCAGTGGAGAGCTAAGATTCAGCATGCTGTTAGCAGTGTCATTTGATTTTAATGGTAAAGCAGGCAGAGGAAAAAGAAATCTGTCTTGCATACAGATTATTTTAGTACTGAAGTGGCTGCTGAGACTGTCTGCAGCTCTGCTACCTTGCTGTTATTGCCTCAGGCTACTGCTTCCTGTATTTTAATCTGCTGTGATAAATGTGAACTCTTGCTGACATCAGTAGATAATAAAATCAGCTACTTTAATAAACAGACAACCTGTTCAACTTTCACATAAACGTCCAGCAGACACTGTTACTTCACAGAAAGCAACCAAGAAAACACTTCTTTTAAACAGGAAAAGAAAAGAAAACAACTATCAATCAACCAATTTAAATGATCGCTTGTTCAAAGGGCAGACTCAGTCAAAAATTTGAATTTAATTGCACCATTTAACAGAACAGATCTGCCTCTTATTTCTTTTATTCTCTTCAATAATTCTTTTTTTTATTATTTTGCCTCAGTTTTCCACCTACTTTGGAAGTGCCAATTACCCAACCCATTAGGACTCTCATCAAATCAAATTAAATCAAAATTTATTTGCAAAGTGCTTTTAACCAGAGATGTTGTCACAGAGCAGCTTTCTCAAAGCTGAAGGAAGAAACCTTGAGAGGAACCAAGCTCACAAGGGCGGACCCATCCTCCTCTGATCAACTACTTATAGTTAGTTAGTTAGGGGACACTGGACCCCCACACATCTGTTGTAAATCTTAAATGGTGGACACACTAGTAACAGCACCAGCTAATTAGGGTCTGTGTAAATTTCTACATAGTTGGTGACGCCAGACAGGCATCTAGTCCAGGGCAAAGTGGGAAGCTAGTCCAGGTCCAGTAGCTGGAAGGTAGGCAGCCAATGTGAAGTGGTGGCCAGGGAGGAGCTCAGTGTTAGCCTTTCATGAGCCCAGGCTGGTGGATCATCATTGATTCAGAAAAGGTAGAGAGATGTAATTAGTTTGGTGTCATAATTTATGGGGAACAGAGAATGTAAACATTACCAGAGTGTGGCAAGTGACTCCAGCAGATCTGACTGTAACAGCCAAACTAAAAGGAGAGAAAGAAAACCTGTGATCACACAAACCTGAGTGATCACATGAAGGAGTCAGACCAACATACCAACCATAATTCCCTATGTCTATGAACCCCTGGATCTGCAGCCTGTAAATAATCTAAGATATTAATTACCAAAAGCTATACTGAACAAGTGAGTTTTCAGCCTAGACTTGAGGAGTCCTGAACATTTTCTGAAATATTAGAGCTGGGGGGCTTAGTAAGAAAGGGCTCTTCCCCTGCTGAAGCCTTCTGAATTGTGGGAACTAGTAGGAAGCCAGCACCCTGTGATCTGTGTGATCATGATTGCTCATAATGGGAGATATAAGCAATATGGAATAAGGTATATGGCCGGAAGCCAGAGAAGTGCTGATAAGATTGGACTGATGTGGTGAATTTTTCTAGTTTTAGTTAAGAACCTGGCTGCAGTATTTTGAACTAACTGAAGTCTATTTAGGTTCCTGCTTGAACAACCTGACAATAGTGCATTGCAGTAATCTAACGTTGGGGTGATAAAAGCATGCAATCGTTTTTCAGCACTGTACAAGCATAGGGCATTTCTTAACTTGGAAATATTACAAAGATGAGGAAAAGCTGTCCTAATAATGTTGGTCAAATGATAAATCTGAATCAAGTATGACGCCAAGATTTTTTGCTGCTGAACCAGGTTTATCAGAGAAATCAGCCATATATAACATTACATCTGATCACTTATGTCTTGCAATTTAAGACCCTCTGTTCTGTCACTATTTAGAGGGAGGAAGTTATGCAACATCCAATATTGTACATCTTTTATACAGTCCTCAATCTTCTTCAATCTAGGTTTGGCTGATATACACTGTTGAGTATCATCTGCATAACAGTGGAAATTAATGCCATGTCTGTATATTACTGTGCCAAGGGGTAGCATGTACAGTAAAGTGTGAAAAGTCCTAAAATAGAGCTTTGTGGGACTGCATATGTCATTAAAGTGAGATTAGAAGATACACCATTTACCTTTACAAATTGAAACCGAATTGTTAAGTAAGTTCTGGACCAGAAAAAGGGATGTCTCTGTGATTCTGACCATGCTTTCTAATCTTTCTAGGAGAATAGTGTGATCTATTGTATCAAACGCCCCCCCTTTTACCTATGATGCTCCCGACACTAGCACATGCTTCCTCTGATATATGTGAAGCCGGCCACCACATCTTTTGAAACTATCACCATTGCATCATTGCTGGGCAGCCAATGTGCTTGGAGAAAAGTGCCAGGTCCCCAGCTCTGATACAGATGGGGTGATAAACTAACAGGTGCCTGTGCCAACACTAGGTATGATGTCGGGAGAGCGTGCCACCTTCCCAGCCAGAGAGAGCATGGCCAATTTTGCTCTCTCCTACTTGTATCATAGTGCATAGAGCCACTTGGAGCTGTTTTTAACATTTTGATAATAAGATTTAGTAAAGACATCTGTATGCCAGTATGTCAGTTATTGTTAGAGTGGGTGGGGTATAACCTGGGTTTGATTCTCCTTTTTGTGGAGGGTTTTAGGGGGTTGAATAGTCAGTGCAGTGCTTGTCTGTTACCTGTAATGTATTACACTTAATGAAATGTTAATTAAAATAAAATGCTATTTAGATATAAGATTAATAAAACCCATCATATTGTTTTGTGCTGTTCTGTCCACTTTTTAAAAAAATATCATCTGGAACATAATGTTACATGTTTTATGAAATATTTCAGTTATTTCAGCAGCAAAATAGTTTAATAAAGTTAAAGTAAATGTAATAATACATTAAGTTATATAATCATTTATATAGTTATTTAAAGATTTAATAGAAAGATTTATTTTTTAATATTTCACTTTTTAAATGGGATGATTTCAATATGATCATTTGATGAGAACATGTTCACCGGTTGTCTCACTCATCTTTGGTTGGCTGAGGTGCAGCGGCACTTGCAGCACAGTTCACAATATATCAGTTCCTCTGTTACTAGGGAGGTGAATTGCTGCCCAGGTGCACAACAAGATGAAAGGGAAGCTGGTGGAAGTCAGAGGTCTAGTGAAAAGCAGATGGGGAGGAGAAAGGATTTTGACAAAGAGGAAAGGTTAAATTGCTAGGTGCAGGGGATTAGGAAGCATGGAAGGGAGTTCGTAATGATAGGCTGGTTTGACGGGAACAGCATTTTTAGATATCTTTATAACTTTGTTACAATCTTGATCGGATGATAGAAACTCGGTAGTGGTTTGGTGTAGGAGCTTGTTTACAGTGTTGTCCAGTGACAGTTGATAACTTACATGGTTCTAATCAGATCATAAATGGCATCTTCTAGTAGGTTTGTGCTTAGAATACAGTTGAGAGGAATGGGGTAGCCCCCAATGTGTAAGTGCTGGAGTTTTCCATCTTTTCTTGTATTAGTTTACATACTAGCGTCATCTACAGCTCTGCTCATTTTAATGAATACAGCTAGAAAAAATGTGTTCCGGTGTTCAAAAATGGTTTGTTTTCATTTATATTATATTATATTACATTATATTATATTATTTTATATTACATTATTATTTATTATTTTTGTTATGTGACCAAAATAAGCCGTTCTTTTAGTTGGGATGTCACAAGTAGAGATGAAGGACTAACAAATCAACAACCTAATTTGGTGCACAGAGAGGAATCCGTCATGCACATTCTGGGAGGGTCCAGTTTCATATAAAAATACTATAGGCCCTGATATTCCGGATGTTTCACTGAGTGGTCTGAAATTTTCTCTGCTCTGATTTTTAATGTTTCATCTAGAATAGCCCAAAACATTAAGGTGTATTGTATTACTAGTGTCACACTATCATGGTTAACAAAGTATAATTTAAATATAAAATCACCTTAAAATACAGTTCCTTAAAAAGACATTCATACCCCTTGAACTTTTCCAAATTTTGTCATGTTACACCCATAAACTTGAATGTATTTTATTGGGATTTTATATGATAGACATTGACAGGAAAAGAAAATTATTTAATTTTTTTTACAAATAAAATTACAGTTGCATTTCATTTGGGGGTATGTCTCTACCAGCTTTGCACATCTAGAGGCTGAAATTATTGCCCATTCTTCTTTGCAAAATAGCCAGATTGGATGGAGAATAATAGTTGCCATGTGGACAGATTCTCTGACCTGAGCAATGGATCTCTGCAGCTCCTCCAGAGTAATCATGGGCCTCTTGGCGGCTTCCCCAATTAGTGCTCTCCTTGCCTGGGTGGTCACTTTAGGTGCACAGCTATGTCTTGGCAGGTCTGCAGTTGTGTCATACTCCTTCCATTTTCAGATAATGGGTTGAACAGTGCTCCATGAGACATTCAAAGCTTGGGGTATATATATTTTTTATAACATTACTTTCTTTACACTGCTCCACAAAGGGTGGATAAGATCAGGCAAAATGAATTGAACCTCTTTCATGGTTCTTACCTTGTACAGACAAATTAAGTTATTTGAGGTTAACATGCAATTTTACAACACACTTTGATGATACCATGCAGCCTATTATTTCTTATTTGACAAAAGAAAGTTTTTTTTGTTTGTTTGTTTTTTTAAAGCTTTTAAAAAGTCGTCACCAAAGAATCATTTTAAAAAATTATCTGCAACTAACTGAATTATTGTTGAAAACACTGACTGTAAACCTTGAGCGGAACTTTCTGGAGCATGCTACTGTAAAACAGATCAGGAGTGTTACCCAACTCCTGAAGGTCATAACATAGACTTTATTTCCTGCAATCACTGCTATACAAACCCACTCTGGGCTTATTGCTCAAATTTTCAGTCAGCTAGATCAATATTTGTAGCATTATGACTGGAATCTGCTGCAGGGCCAGCGCAAGCCACTGAATCTGATATGGCGATGTATTGTAGTCCTGACATGCGGTACATTTCCTGTAACTGAGAGGCTAAATGCTTTGCTATCAGGTCACACCATGTATTCATTCCCAGCCTGATGGATGTGATTATTTCAGTGGGAGGGAAGAAAGTGCTGGGCTGTCAGCTCAGATATGGATTTTTATTAACATGAATCGAGGAGGCAGTAAAATTCAAAATTCATGTTCAGCAGAACGATGAAATTCATTACATTATGCAAAGTTTTGCTGTGTTTCAGTGCACTACACACTGGAAATTATGTACTTCACAGTCTCTACTGAAGGGATATCTGTACAGACATCTCACCTATTCTTCTATGAGTTTCTTCTAAGATGAAGGGTATTTAATAGGGAATTGATCCTAATTCAATCTTTCATCTTCATATCTGCTTTGTCCTGTTCAGGGCCATAATAGGCCCGAAGCCAACCCGGAATTATGAGGCAAAAGGCAGGAAGACCCCCAGACAATGTGCCAGTCCATTGCAGGGGAAGATGGTCCTGCTTTGCTGCAATAACAGTTATGACTCATTTGTGAAGACTTTGCAGTAGATGTTGGAAAATTGCTGTGAGGAGCATTTGAGCATTGCATTTAGCCACAAAAGAGCATTCATGAGCACAGGTACAGATGATTAGTTAGATGCTACTTTTGCTACTTCTTCTCATCCCTAAGGTATTTGATGCAGAGCCAAAGAGCTCCAAAGAGCTCCACAGCCCAGTGCAAAGGAGCTTTATAACCCTCTATCTCGCAATGGACACATTGATCTTAGGCTCAGAAGTTTCTGCTGCTGGGCATACTGATCTACTGATTGGTGCTTTTCGATGGAGATTATGGAGTTATGTGAACATTTGTACAACTAGTTCAGTAACGGGTGCATGATAAAGGATACTTTTGACATTTCAAATAATGCCTGTACGTTGATATGAAATGTACGTAATACATTTGTTGGCTATTATAAAAACTTAATATGCAGTTATGTTCATATTTTAATGAGTGGCGCCTTCCCATTACACTGTATTTCTTTAATTATGGCAGACATTCATCTAAAATCTCTCTTTCATCATTCAAGGTTAAACAGTCAAATAAACAATAATCTTCTAGCTATCTAACAGGGAAGGAGTAGAAGAAAAGAGTGAAAATACAGGCACTGAGGTTATTGCAGAGAGAGGCCTATTAAAATGACTTTTATTACACAGCTAATTGGATGTGGGAAGATAAAAGCCACCAAAATCTAATGAAGAGCCTAATTATCTTAACTGCATGTTCAGTTGAAATCCTCCCAGAACCAATATACATTCTTCAGTCTAATACTCTTACACTATTTTATAATAAACATTCTTTATTACATTATAGTGGGTATTAATGTAGAGAACATTGATATAAATCTTATTTATAAAGTATACCTGATACTTTGTACAGAGGAAGTCATTATTGAAACTGGCTTCATAGGATAGGATAGGATAGGATAGGATAGGATAGGATAGGATAGGATAGGATAGGATAGGATAGGATAGAATTTTTGATCCCTTGGGAGGGTTCAAATTAAGGTTCCAGACGCAACATAGGTACAGTACAGAAAGGTAGAACGAGATAATTTAGTAAAGAAACACTATATAAATATAAAGAATATATAATATAGAGACTATATTACAATGTACAATATATATAAATAGTGCATGACAAAAAGAGAAAAAGAGTCCAGTAGAACGGGGTATTGCACATTTTTATTGTTATTGCACTTGAAACTGTGTATTGCATTGTTATTATTGCACTTTGTTTATTGCACCAAGTCCAGGTGTGTTGTGGTTGTGGGTTGTTAGTGAGTTACTGGTCGTTCCTACTCATTCCCATCCTCCTGTTAGCACTCCTCCCCCCCAGAGAGGAGTTGTAGAGTCTCATGGCGTGCAGGCTGATGGAGTTTATAAGTCTGTTGGTCCTGCACTTGGGAAGGAGCAGTCTCTCACTGAAACTTCATACTTCATTCTTGGTTGGATGAAATATTAATATATATGAAATATATTTAATGCAAATGTTATTTAGTAATTCTTGTTATTCGTTCATAACAACATTCATAAGTTTTGAGCATCTTGTTGGTGTCACTCATGATTAGATCCTTTAATTTGCTTGAAGACTCATTAAGGTTAAGAAGGTTTCAGGGATCTTCAGGTAGAATTAAGGCAATGTCATGCCTGGCGAGGAATAAGAGATGAATGCAGTTGGTATAATAATTCAGAACACTGCAGTCCAGTTTGCTGTTTCATTAATGACAGCCCAGTCTGGAATTTTAGAGTTGAACTATTCAGAGCTTAGATTTTGCACAATTTCCATCTGTTGTTTTTATTCTAGAAAACACCACACCATGCCAGTAACCTGTTGTCTATAGGTTATGAGTTGGAATTGCATTTGCTTGAACTGCACAAAGCAAAACATCATTTACTTTATTCAAGGACAAATTCCTTCTGTCTCTTTTACAAAGATTGCAGCTGTGGTAGATGTCTGTACACACTGTGTAGTATAACTTTATAGTTTTAAGTACATTTTAAAGTGTAAGTAAAGTCTAAATACATTTTTAGTTTTTATTTACAACCATTTTCACACTCACACTGATTTGATGAGAATGAGTAATTAATCCAACAAAAATATTTTATGATAAACTTTTGCTGCTCTAAACCTGGATGTGTGTAAAAATTTTGTTCTGTTACTCCAAAACTCAATTGATGATGACATAAAAGAGGATTTTTATCTCTATTACATAGCAGTGGTCGATGTTAATGGTGGGTGATGTCAAATGTTAATGGTTAATGTTTTGATTAACTCTCTAAAGGGCATATATTCTGCATTTGTCATGTACTTTATATTTTCCTTGTGTGGATTTGATCCCTAAAAACTTAACCATGTTTCATTTTTACACAACCTATTCCAGCCTCTCTTTATCCTTCAACTTAAATTGATATAATATTCATAAGCTTTGTTCTGATTGGCTGCCTCGTTCAAAAAGCCTTCAGAGATGAGACACTGCTATATGAGTGGGTGGGGCTAAACTGTGGTAAGCTATATAAGTGGAGTTAATAAATTAGCTGTTGTGACATCAGAGAAATGATGATTTCCAATCAGGCTATGTTTATCACCAATATTTAAATGTTATTGTAAACTTATTTATTTCAGTAAACTGATGTAAGTAAACTGAATTAATTTGCAACACAAGTATAGAGACAATATATTTGTCCATATTTATTAAATGTATATGTAGTCAGAATGTATTCATTTGCCCTTATTTTTAAGTATATGTGTAAGAAGTATGATTACATATTACCTATTAAATAACACAGGCGTTGTGTCTGTCTGTATTAACTGGGTAGTTACACAGGAGCAAATCCATACTACAACATAAGCTGTACTATTGTAGCAATGAACACCTCATCTGTAGTTACACTGTTCATCACTGTTTAGGCTGTTCATGCACAACTACCCAGTTATTATAGGCTGTTATTATAATCTCTCTCTTCAGAACTCAGGAGTGGGTTCCTGATGTAAGAAGCTGAAACTTTCCATTCAAAGGATAATGGTATCATTTATTGTTTTATATGTTTAAGACCCCCTCTCTTCTCATTCTCCTTTCTGCAGAGACTGGTCAGATTGATCCGGTACTCATAGAGAAATACAACACTCCAGGGTTTGTGGGCTGTCTGTCCAGAGTGCAGTTCAACTCCATTGCTCCACTGAAAGCAGCTCTGAGGACACGGATTCCAGCACCAGTCACACATCTAGGCAAACTAGTGGAGTCCAACTGCGGAGCATCGCCACTGACCATCCCACCAATGTCCGCAGCCACTGACCCCTGGCACCTGGACGGAGGTGAGCTAGAGCATTCCCATGAAAAAAACAAGAGAACCCTACTAAGCTCAACATAACCTTATTACAAATTGATTAGTCTGTCATGGGAGGATCTATTTATGAATTGTAATCCTGTAATCCAGTGTGAATTTGCAGTGTGTGTGTGTGTGTGTGTGTGTGCCTATACGTAGTTTTTACAGTCTGACAGAAATCCAGTATGAATCTACAGTGTGTGTGTGTGTGTGTGTGTGTGTGTGTGCATGCATGCATGCATGTCTAGTTTTTCAGTCTGACAGCTATAATTGGAGAGAGATTTTAATTGCTTGAGCATGTAATGGAAATGGTCTTTTTTATTGGCCAAATCTCCCAATCCTGTTTAAATCCAGCTCAGGCTAATGGAATAACAAAACCTGCTAACAGACATTACCATGTCACGTATTTATATAATTATGGAATGTGTCATGGGATATTTGTAGAAATTTGAGTAAACACAGATACTTCATCCAAGCCAGTAGTCAGTTAATCTCACATGCCTCCCCTGGGAAAAGTAATCCTGGTCCAGTCCAGTTCCTTTTACTCAACATTTGTTTGGACTGTAAAAGCAGATTCATTTTTTTTTTTTATTTCAGATGACTTTTAAATAAATATATGTTTATGTCTATGTCTTTGCAAGACCACCTGAATCTGTAAATAGATAAAGAAAATGCTCTGTAATTCACAGCATTAAAATGCAGCCGTTTATAGCAGACATTCAGTGAGGAATTGCTTGTATTAGCATGGAGAATGTCAGCTCAGTCTAAAACTACAAGGTGAACTTTAAACCAGCTGACACTGGAGAAATTTTGCTCTTTTACAACCATGTGCTTTTCAGAGCAGGAGTGTTTTTTTCTGAAGAATGCATGAAGCATTGATGTCTGCCTTATATATTCACTCGCCTCACTGTCAGTATTGTTCAGTATTCAGTTCTGTATGCATCCGGGCTGTTTCATCTCTGAGAGTAAAAATTGTGGATAGACTTTATTTGCATAGTTTCCCCTATTCCATTCTCCCTACAGCACCACAGAGAAATGTGACATTTTATTGCCTGTGATCCTGTATCACTTTCAGAGTCTCAAAGGTTTTAGAGATGCATCTACTAGAAGTACCAAAACCAGATTAAAAAAGAAAAGAAAAAGATTTGTTGGGAATTTAAATCATAAATCATAATGTACGTATCTGTTGGTTTTAGATTGTTGTATTAGGTGTTTCTAATAACATGGACAGTGAGTGGATTTGTATTTTTGTGTGCTAGTGATGTACAATCATTTCCATTTATTGAATTTTCCATTTACTTATTATCCATTTTCTGATTTTGTGTTTATGCTTTGAAGAGATAATCACCTGCATTCATCCCTCCTCTAGGTGCTGATTTTCCGTTCAATGAAGAGCGAGTCATACCAGATGGGGTCAACAGGAACTCAGCAATAATTGGAGGTCGGTAATATTGAGTATCTAGAGTTTAATATAAAATGTAAATAAATAAATAAAAGGGGAAAAAAAAGTACAATCTGAATAAAAACACATTCTTAAATGGCATACGGGTACCATTCCACCATGAATGGAATTGAAGATGTATGTATGTATGTATGTATGTATGTATGTATGGTAAAATAGGTATCCGACAGTATATTTTAAACTATTTGACGTAATAACTTTCTTTGGGGGAGATTTTAGAGATATTAAACCTTTCAGTCTGATTTCATTCACAACTACTGTGAACAGTTTTGACTCAGAAATATTTTGTAGAACAGAGCATATCACACCAAACCCGCTCTCAAGGACTTTTTATTCATGCAATTATTACTGCAACATATAAATCCTAAATATAACAAAACTATATTTAATTTTGAAGAAAACCCCTTTAAGAATCCCAGACAGCTCTAGATTTGCTGTTGATCTGAAAGTCTGTCTTGTTTCAGGAATTATTGCTGTGGTAATCTTCACCATCCTGTGCACCCTGGTGTTCCTCATTCGCTACATGTTCCGCCACAAAGGAACTTACCACACCAATGAGGCCAAAGGCGGGGAGTCTTCTGAGTCAGCTGACACTGCCATCATTGGAACTGATCCCAACTTCACAGAGACCATCGACGAGAGCAAGAAGGAGTGGTTCATCTAGCTGGCTGTGTTCAGAATGTACAGACTCTTTCAGACTCAATCAGAACGAGCCGGAATCTCTGCAGCAGTTTTGCAATTCAAACTGAGAAGTGAATCGGACTGTACATACTGAATAACTCAACAATACTTTCTATAGTGGTTGGGCAGTTGAAGAGTCCTTTACATATTTAATCTCTGAGTCATATTTAAAAAGAGCATTTTTTTTTTCTTCTATCAAAATTTATTTTTTTTTACTTGGTTGGCTTCACATTTGCCAGATTTTGTTTTGTTTCCGTTATATATATATATATATATATTTATTTCTTTGGTTGCTCAAATCTGATTGTATTACTTATTTGTATGTTAGCGTGCTCTCCTTCAATCTTTTAAAGCAATCTTTGCGTGTAGTGTTTCTGAATGACTGTAATCTCCACTATATTACCTTTTTATTTGACTCACAGGATATCAGAGACAAAATTTGTAATTTTGCAATGACATTGGATTGTATCAGTGTTTTGGTCAGTACTACAGAAGGTATGTGCTAATAGAGCATCTGAAAAAGCAGTTACGATTGTACGCAAGTCTAAGTGTGCTGCTCTCGTTCTTTTGCACTCAGAAAAATTAACCAATTTGACTAAGAAACTGGGAAAGTCCATATATGCTGACACTGAATGCACGTGTGGTATCATTACTTTCTTTTTTTTTTTTGTTCTTTGAGATTCAAGGCGTTCAGACTAAGTTAATGTGCATATTCATTGCCAAACACCTCTCAGTCTTACATGCTTGCTTCTGAGATAAACTAACTCCAGGCTTGACGAAGCAAATGTGGAACACAGTCCTGTGACCTGAAGAAAGGTAAGCAATTTTTTTGCTAAAAGGCTCAATCCAAGGTGCCTTCAGGGTTCATCCAGTGAGCCTTCTGTCTGAGAGGTGTCTGTCCATTCATACACAGCTAACGTGCAAAATCAAGCCTTGTGTTTAGTATTACTGAACTCATGTAAGAGCACTATGTATGTGTTGCATTTGAGACACTTGAGTATGAAAAGTGATGCCAGTACACATCACAGCCAATTTGGTCCCTGATCACATGTTCAGAAGGAGGTTGGCTGAAGACTGGGTTTGTTCTATTGGTATGCATTTGTGTTTATTCTCTGAAAATGTCACTGTTGTGTTACTTGTTTGCATTTTTAAGCTTTTATATGACTTTTTTTTATCATAATAATTAAGCTGAGGCTAAAGCTAGTTCTAAAGCAGCCCCTCAACCACCCACCCATCCTTTGTTTGTTTGATATGTAATGGAGGAAACATATAATGATTAAATGTTGCTGCATCTCACAGAGGCACAGGATTGCTGTCTGGATTGTTTAACTAATTTGAAAATACTAGAAAGAAAATTAGACAAAAATAAATTATATATATATATATACTTTAAGTACAATATGTGCTGGTGTTATGGGGAGATTTAGTATTTTTTACCTTCCGTTATATATTTCATAATTTGCATTAACTAACAATTTGTCATTTTATGTTGCTGCAGTCAAGCACTGTTAAAATTAACTTAAAATCAATCATTTAAGTTGAGCTGACTTGCTGTTTAAGTGACTAAGCCAAGCTGAGCTTACTCACTGTATAAGTGACTTAGCTAACCTGAGCTAACTTGCTGTATAAGTGACTTTTATTGAAGAGAGTGCATACAAGCTTGTACATACATGTTGCATGCTCTAAGTCTGGTAGCCTAGAATATCCGGTAACAAAACATGTTGCTCAAACAACCATACATTACATCTCCCCTCCTTAACCACAGAGAAACTCAATCATTTTCTGTCTGTTTTAGCCATTAGTAAACCTCACTAACAAGCTCACTGTGGTACATGCACTGATCAGTGCATACAACGAACATTGGTCACTTGTTAGCTGTAGCACAAATTAACACAAACATTTCTTCAACTTCACTGTAATTAACTTGGATGTAGAGGTTGCCAGCACTTCACTTCCCCCAGGTGTCTTTACCACACTTGACCCTAACTTATGAAAATCTTTAACTGTGGAGACATTCAAATTAATTCTCTCTTGTGGCTTTACAACTCTGCCCCACTTGGTGGTCTACAGTCTGTTTGGTCAACTGGGTCACATCCATCATGCATCCATTTGAACTAGCTCTTTGGGAGCATGCAGTAGAGGTTCTGTCCAGGAGTCATCAGAATTTATTTCCACCACTGTCCACAATGTAGGAGCAAGGATATGAGGTCATTCTAACTTAATCTCATCTTTCGGAGAAGCACATAGACCTGCAGCTCATTTAGGACTGAAATATAATTGGAGTATCTTTGCTTCTAACTACCAAATGCTTAACTTTGCATGAATCATAGGTTGCTGGTTTGAGAAGTGCACATGCTGTAGGTAAATTATTGCAAGGTCACCTGCCCATAAGCAGCTGAGCTGGGGAAAGGCCTACAGACTCAAGAGGAGTAGTTCAGTAGTCAGTCAGCACAATATGCCTGGTGCTTTGCTCTACAGATTCTGACATTCTGCACTGCATTTTCCGCTTCACAGTTTGAGTGAGGTGTGTGTGTGGAGATGATGTTTGTGCAACATGCCATACAACTGAAAAATCTGTCTGAACTCCTCTGAAGAGTATTGAGGACAATTGTCTGACCATAGGGTAGCAGCAATGCCATGTCTGCCAAACTGGGCTGTCAGAACGTCTATCACAGTATGGCTGCTTGTGTCTTTCAATTCCTCCACCTCAACAAATGTTGGGTAATAATCAATTAGCAGCACGTTATTCTTGCCTTCGAAGTAAAAAAAAATCTGAGGCAACTGCTTCAAATGGTAGTCCCATGTTCCATTTGGAACAGCTCCTGATCACTGATTCAATCTCAGCCCTCATGCCTGGCGATTACAGTACCTCACAAGCCCTCTGTTTACACTTAACTATGCCAAGGTGTGACTTATGTATGAGCATAACATGTGATTCTTATGGTAGGTGGCACCACTGTACGCAGCCCTTTATACACATGATCTGATAAAGGAAACTGGCTTCTGGAGTCCCAGTAAGGCTGTACTGGTATTAGCCCTTCACATCTGTGGTCTGGCCATCCATGCTGAATTATCTGTTGGAGAGGGCCATACTCTTTCTCAGTACGTGCCTGAATCTATGCATACTTTTGTTCATTAACAGAGACAAAGTTGAGCATGGAGACACAATCCAAATCATTCATCTCTGGCTTGCTCAGTGCAAGTCGTGCCCTGGATAATATACGAGTTCCATGTCTTTGCCTTTTCTGTACATTACAGTGATTTCATACCACTGAAGTCGCAGACACATTCGCTGGATGCACATAGGGGTTGACAGCAGAGATTTAAGGTACCACTACTATACCATAGCTGCTTGCATCACAGAAAATCTCTACTGGTTCTGCTGGGTCAAAGAACTTTAGTACTGGTGGATGTGAGCGCAGGCCCTTGTTAAAGGCCTGCTGTTATGCTGGTTGCCATGCAAATTCTACATCAGTCCTGAGAAAGTGCCTTAATGGAGCACTGACCTCACGGAGATTTGGAAAGAACTTGGACATGTCACGAATCCCAAGAAGTGGCATACACCGTCTTTATCTGATGGTGCTGGCATGCACTGAACCAATTTTCACTGGGTCTGGCTTTAGGCCATCAACTGTTATCTGATGTCCCACATAAGGCACTGCCTACTGCCGAATATGGCATTTATTGAAGTTGAGCCTCAAGTTGTAGCTAATGGCTCTCTGAACTACTTTCCAGAGGAGTGCATCATGCTATTGTACAGTGGATGCTGCAACAAGAATGTCATCCATGGCACCAGTAGCTGCATCAATGATGTCTATGATGCACTGGAAGATTTCTGGTGCACATTTGAAACCTAAAGGTAATTGCGGCCACCTGAATCAGAGTGTTAAATGTTGTGAGGAAGGATGACATTTCGTCTAGCTCAATTTGGTGAAACCAGAACTGAAAAAATCTTTTGGAATAGCAGAAGCTATTCTATGGTGCGCATGGGATAGTGCTCTTAATAACCTTATTTAGATCTCTCGGGTCAATGCAATTCTTAACAGCACCATTGTGCACAACTGCCACCATAGAGCAAACCCATTCCATTGATCCATGCTGGTAATGTAACCATTGTCTATCATCTCATGGATCTTTGGTTGGAGCTCTGCTGGTTGGCACCACACTGGACGAACCACATGCTTTGCATTTGGATCTATTTTAATTGTGTATTTGCCTGGAAACATTCCAGTGATATGTACCAGCTCTGGAAAATCATCCAGTCCCACTGGTATGTTCTACTCTTTTGAAATGCCATCTCTGGCTGCCTTCCATTTTTCAGAGCCTTCTAAAGATTTGAGACAAGTGGTTAGGCCCAGGGCCTCCACTGTGCTTCCCTTGCACTAGGTCCACAATTTCAAATTTTCCACTCTGTTACAGTTCTCATGGTTTAAGTGACTTAGCAAAATTGAGCTAACTTATTGTATCAGTGATTTAGCTGACTTGCTGTATAAGTGACTTAGCTAAGATGGGCTGACTTGCTGTATAAGTGACATAACATACAAATAACTGCACTTAGCTAAGTGTCATATGAGTGAAAAATTAAGATAAACCGGAACCTGCACATTGTGGGCTTTAAGACCAGCCCTAACTTGCTAATTTGGCAACATAGCTAACTCTATATTAGCTATATTGTTATACTATTATTATCTTCATTTTTTAACAATTTCAGTTTTATTTATATGATGCATTGCTTCACATTTCATCCCCACCAATTTGCAAAAGGCTTTCATGTGTCCTGGAAAGAAAAAAAAAGAAAAAGAAAAAAAAACCTCATGTATAACATTAACTGTAATGAATTTGGCTTCTGTACAGCCAGAAACACTTCTAGCTTTGTTGTCTTTAATCTGATTTAATTATGAAGCTGCTTATGGGTGAGATGGACTTGGTCTATATTATGTTTATAACTACATAGTTTAAGAATTGAAAGTTCTCTTGGTGGCAATCACATGGTCCTGGCTTTGGAAGACCTAAGGAAGCAGTGCATTTGAATCATAAGCGTTTTGGAGAAGAGGAGAAGGAATGGAGAGCTTTGTAGAATGTAGCAGCTATATTTGCATGCCACAGCAATCAAACCCATATTAAACCCTGTAGATATCCTGGTACCAGTACATCATCCCTCAGTGTTCAGTTATTGTTTTTTGTACATTGGTCAATATTAATCTAATGTATAAATATATTTTTATGAAAATATTTTATAGGTGACCTAGACATCGTCTGTGTATTTCTCTTCATGTGCATTGGGTGGATTGGATTGTGAATCCCTGGAAATGTCCTGAAAGTTTTTAGCGATAGAATCAGTTCGTAAGTGTGTCAGGTGTGGTGCAGAAAGCTTTCACCATTATTATATGTTTTAACCTCCGCCCAGATTAACATGCTCTCTTTTTTGTGCAAATATTTAGATCATATTTTGTGACTGTAAGATTCTTCTTCTTATTATTATTATTATTATTATTATTATTATTATTATTATTATTATTAATAATAATAATAATAATAATAATAATAATAATAATAATAATAATTAGCTGTTATTATTAATAATTATTATTATTTTCATGCTTCACTCCTGCTGCCTGTCATATATCATTGTAAAACATGATATTGCAAATGTTTATATGCCTTCTGTTTTATGTAAATACAAAGGAAGGTTTTAAAAGGTTTAATTTTACCATGAATAAAGTTGTAAAAGTTTTGAAGCAATTTCTTTTTACTACCCACTATTATGAACTAGGAATTAGTGCATATGTGCATATAGAACACAGCATATTTACTGAGTATGTTTTCATAAAGATACTGTACATAATGGCTTACTTATGTATTTTACTTATTGTTTCAACGGCAGCATGACCACTGTATGTGAAATTGTACATACTGTATTGTAAACTATTGTGGAATATCATACCTGTATTTAGTCTCGGGGGACATATTTTTTAAACTTTTTGTTATGATATTGAAGAGTCAGGAATGAATAGTATAATACTTTTTATATTCAGTACTACTCCGTCCCCCACTGGCTGTGTACCACCATAAGATATTTGTAATTACCTCTTCCTTTCATCTATCTCATCCATGTGTGAAGCCTGACTGACCGCAACGTATGTGAAAAACATTATAAGTGTGGCTATTCTAATGGGGGAGGGAATAAAGAGTACTTATCACATTGTTGTCATGATGTTAATTGGGGAATTATCTGTGCTAGCATGTATAACATCTGTATCAGATGGCAGATATTGGAGTTATTAGAGTTAATTGTCCTGGTTTCACATTCTCATACACCATTTATTATGATATTAATGATTAATTAATTATGAGGAAATGAATGCAAGCCCATGGCACTCATTGTTCACAACCATAAAAGTCATCTCAATCACAGAAAATAGGCATTGTTTCTAAAATATGGTAACATTTTTATAAATGAGGCATACATACTTGATGCAAACATATTCAATTTTAAAACAATCAGTCGAATGTAGATCATTTGTAATTTGTAACTGTATTTCCAAAAGCCCATAAGCTGACATTTTCTGCTGTTTTACACTTTAAAAATGAGTAGTTAATTGAAATACCTCTAGGTTCCTTCAAGAACTCAAAAGTTCTTCATTGCTCCTAGATGTGCCTATAAGAATCTCTGTTTAAAATCTGGTTCCTCCAATAACTTATTTCAATAGAGGTTCCTAGGGGGATATTAGGCTACTAAATGTGTATGTAACTATGAGAAAATGTATCTCACCGAAGTAATCTTTACCTTTGTGCAAATGGTTTTGTCCTTAACAACGGCTTCTTCTAAGAACTTTTATTTAAATATCCTGAAATCACTATAAAAGGTTCCTCAAATTGAAAACTCTCACTGATGTTATTGCAGTTATTTAGTATGTAAGTCTACATAGTCCAACATGCATTGTTGTTCATTCGGTTAGTATTCAGAAATCTCATTCTGCACAAGAAAACACATGAACAGGATTAACGTACATCACTCCAGTCTTACCATTTCTGTGACTGAATAAAAAAACAGATCCATGCTGCACTCTGTATGAGATCACACTCACTCTCTTGGAATACCACACCAGAGTGTGGGCCACTGGTTGAAGGAACCTCTTCAACGATATGTCAGAGTGCCTGTAATCAAGACCAAAGGCAATGTGGCATCATAGGAAATTGCACTCAACAACTTAACACCAGGCCTTCTGGATGAGTGACACATGACAACAAATCATTGATCTTGGTGCTGACCACAGTACCTTCACACGCAGACTTCTTGTTCATCTTCAGCTAGAAAAGAACAGGACTCACCACTGAAGATGACCCACTGCCTTTCTGAGAGACAATCTGGCATTGCAGTGATGCATTACAATCGCTCTTTCTTGATTCTAATTTTTGAATGTTTGTGTATATCTGCGTAAAGCTAGGATATGATAAATCATCCATTAGTATTGTATACTGGATATTAATAATTAACTAAATTTTATTATGGTTACAATTTAATGTATGCAAGGTATTTTCAGGACTTTCACGGCTACTGAAATTTGTCTTCATTTTACATGTATAAACTAAGATAATTTAAATATTTCTATGAATTGGATCAAATAATTACACACACATAAAACAGAAATGTAATATGATAAAATATATAAATAATGTGTGTGTGTGTGTGTGTGTGTATGTATCATTACATTAAAATTACACCTAACTTAGAAAAAAAGAAATATAAGTATACTTTATGCATGAGGCCAAGAGTCATGTCTAGTTTTTTATGGTCCAATATGCCCCCCTGTGGTGAGAGATTGTAACTGTAAGAGATTATATATATATATATATATATATATATATGAACACACATTTTTTTATTAAATATATTCATTTGATATACAGCATCACTGAAATAATGATGTAGGTAGGAATAAATCATTGGGCCTCACATTTCAGAATAAACGTCCTGAGTAGAACTAATACTGATACAGTATTTGATTTGTTTTTGGTCAAGTATTTATTATAAATATCCTTGCCAATTTATTCATTACAAACAACTCATTTATTTGTATTTTAAAATAAAATACAATTCTTGCAACACTCTGGATGATCAATTTCAAATTTTGAAAGGTTTTCTGAGAAGCAAAGTGTTTTTAGTCCACATAAGCAAATACAAATTGTAAGCCAATACATTAAAACATGGTCAAATTCATACAAATATTTAAATTCAATTAATATTTACATCTCAAATGAAGATTTTGATCTCCTATAAATACATTTTACAAAATTAGAAAACTATGTCAAATATGAAAATATCTGAAGGCTAAATGCAGACATTCTGAATACTTACAATAATCCTAAACAATAGTTAGGACACCAATCACACAGTGCTACCAGTGCTGGGAGGGTAAAGTCTAATATTTGGTTCCTGTGTGTCACATAAATTTCCCTGCGTTTGAACTGCCACAGACATTGGCGCTTGTGTTGTCTCCTGTCCTAAGGACTGGACCACTTAAGAATGTCTTCCAGGTTTGTCTGACAGAGGGTGCTCCTGAGAGAGTGACAAATGGGCTAATATGGAGCACTTGAGCAAAATTATTCTTTATAAATGTTTAATCATTTCATGAAAATATGCTTATGAAAAATGCTCCCATTTCCTCGGCACAGAACAGCATTGAATGTTTCAGCATGGCAGACATTTTTAAAGTTTAATAACTCCAGTTATAAGACTTTAAAGTGCCTTCTCTATTGACCAAACCTGTTTGCTGTGTGTGTGGGTTTATGTGTGTATGTGTGTTTGTATGTGTATGGATGTATGTGTTTGTTTGTTTGTTTGTATATGTGTGTGTATATATGTGTATGCGTACATGTATGTGTACATGTGTATTTATGTGTTTGTGTATGTATGTGTGTGTATATGTGTGTATGTATGTGTGTGTATGTGTATGTATATGTGTGTATTTGTTTGTTTGTTTGTATACGTGTGTATGTGCATACATGTATGTGTGTATATGCATGTATGTGTGTATATGCATGTATGTGTGTATATGCATGTATGTGTGTATATGCGTGTATGTGTGTATATGTGTATCTTTATGTGTGTGTGCATACATGTGTATGTATGTATGTATATATGTTTGTGTATGTGTGTGTGCATATATGTATATATGTGTCTATGTGTTTGTTTGTATGTGCGTACATGTATGTGTGTATGAGCGTACATGTGTGTGTTTGTGTATGTATGTATATATGTATATGTGTTTGTGTATGTATGTGTGTATGTGCTTGTTTGTATATGTTTGTATGTGTGTGCATACATGTATGTGTGTATGCATATATGTATGTATGTGTGTATTTGTGTATGTATATGTGTGTATGTTTGTGCGCGCACATGTATTGTGTGTATGCATGTGTTTGTGTGTGTATTTCCTTGTTACCTCAGAGTTATTTAGTTATTTATTTTTCTTCTCAGGATAGCACATATTTATTCTATATATTATATATATATATATATATATATATATTTATATATATGCATGTGCATGAGTGTGCGTGCGTGTGCGTATGTGTGTGTGTGTGTGTGTGTGTGTGTGTTAGGAGTTAGAGGAGTAAAGCTGGTGTGGAAGCTGGTGGAGATGGTAGGTGCTGCGCGGTTGTTTGTTGTGGTTGTCAGTGTTGTCAGATTAGTCAGTGTGGTCAGGGGGACGGTGTGGTCAGCGCGGTGAGCTCGGTGCTGGACTCAGTCAAGAGGAGATCAGATCAGCGCTCTGTCGCATTGAACAAGGAGCCATTTTAGCTTCATCATCACTTACCTGTTAGCTTAGCTCAGTCCTCCAGGCTCAGGCCGGCGTGCCTCTGCTGTGTCACACACACCGCCAGTCCTCGCTCCTGATCTTCTGCCGCGTTTCCTGCTCGGAGCCGCTGCTGGTGCTGGACGCTCTCCTCTGCACGTCGTTATTGAGTCCGCTAGCTTAGCTTAGCACAGTGAGAGTGTGAGCGTGCTAAGCTATCGTAGCAGGGAGTGTAAACACACACAGAGTGGGTGTCTTCAGTGTCAGTGCTTCAGAAGGTGAGACAAAGGACAGGGTTCATCTACGGTCTGGATCCCCTGCTCCAGATCAGCAGCTGAAAAGGATCCCTTTAGTCTTGAACAGGATCTGCTCGGGAAGGTGGATGAGCTCAGGGTTGTGGCTGATCTGGACAGAGAGCCCTTCTCTACTTTATTGCCCCTGTTCCATCCCTGTGGAGTAGGACACCTGGGTCTACAGAGTTCCCAGGTAAGCTGGACTGGTTCTGAACATGCAGCACTGCTCTGAGTACTGGTGTGCCAGCTGTGGGCTGATGTTTGAGGACTTCAGAAAGTAGATCCTCATCCACCTGGATTAGTGCTGGTTTCTGAAGGCAGTAAAACGTCTAAATATTAATACTGATTCAGTGGTTTCAGTGTCCTCTCCACAGGAAAACATTGACCAGTAGAGTGAGAGGCGGTGATGGTGCTCCATGTGAAATATGCTGGAGTGACATGATCTCCCAGAGGTTCTCGTGGCTGCATGCAGTCTGATCATGGGGAAAACCTCCCCAGAATGGTTCCTGCTCACACTGAGAACGTTTGGACATGTAGTTCAGTCTGTTACTGTATGCTGGGCTGTACAGATTGCCTTCAGTGCCATTGATCTGCTCTGTCTTTCTTTTTCTATAGAACAGGGGGGAAATGGATGCCCGTTTTGTTGTAATGCAGAACAGTCCTCTCCTTCTCCTGGAGGAAATTGAGATGTTTGCCTCGTAGGCTTGATTTGAATGTGATGAGTTTGGGTTTAATTGAGAGAGTGTGGAAAAGAGGGACGTGGAAGTGGCCTCGGGTGAACAAAGAGAGAGAGAGTTTGCTGAATTGGTGTTAATTTGTGTATGAGGTAACATGGAAAACTGATGACAAAACCAGTCAAACAAATTAAAAGTCCATTCTGGCTGTTTGCATATTGCTGACTAGAATCTTAGTGAGTGCCTGACTGATTTTCAGTTCACCGTCACCATAACCAGAACACCGTTTCCCTGAATTGATTGCTGTATTGTGGTGTCGAGGCAGCTTTTTAATGATTTAATCAGATCACTTGTGTGTGACAAAACAACTGACAAAGACAAAGACTATAAAATCTCACATGCCAGGTAGTGGTTGCTATAAATGGAATATATAATTACATTTATGTAACAGGCGTTTAATTGAATGATCGACATTTAGCATGCTGCAGATAGCTGTTTGTGTTCCGGTACTGACAATGTACACATTATATTCTGAAAAGCACATTGGCATATTGTAAAGATGTTCATTATAGTGATAAATGTTGTTCATCATGTTGTTCCTCAGATTGTTCAGACCATTAATGTGATTGGCTGAGAGGCATCTTATGCTCAGCCGTATCTCCTGATAACGGAACTCTTGGCAAATTTCTGTACCAATCCTACTTACTCACCTGTAACCAATCAACAACCTCCTGCCATTTAAGAAATAAGTGCAGGAGCTGTAGAAAACCATTACCAGTAGGGCAGTGTGCTAACAAATGATATAAGCAAGCAATAACAACAAAACCAAAACCCTCTTATTACAAACAGCAGAGCTCTGTACACGCGTCAAAAGCTGACAGTCCATCTTAAAAAAAGTTGTGGTAAGAGACTATCTCATGAGACACCTCTCTCTCTCATCTGTTATAGTGTAGTTGCTTAACCTTATGTCCCAGTGCGTATCACAGGATTCATTATTTATACAGTTGTAGTGGGACACACATGTCTAATCATAATGGACATCATGGCTTTCTGTAATTTCTTTGAACTGTAATTTTTTTGTTGACCTCAGAATTGCCCGTTGTGTTTACTTAACAAGCCCATTTAGCCCCAAAAATATTTTTATTTATTTAGGATATTTAAATAAAACAGAGGGGCATTTTTATAATCATGTGTAAGCATTCTTAATAAGAGTTTGTTATTCATTAAAATGGTGTAATTCCATTATTATTTTATCAGTGGAATAAAATGGTTTTAAATATAATTTATTTAATATGGTTTTTATATAATTTATCACAATTATTTCTATTTTGTGTGTGTGCTGTACAGCTTCATCAGACTGTGCTTGTGGGTTTTATCTAGGGCTGGACCATATGACTGAATAACTCGATTCTAAATATGCTTACGAGAAATTGTGAAATTTATGATATGATGCAACCTGATGAAATTTTTACAAAAGTATTATCAGTATTTATTTGTAACACCAGAAACATGAATGAGTGTCATCGCTCTGGAAACCAACCCTTGTCCATAAAAACAACCCACTTGCTTTCTTTTTTGGATTTGGACTTTCTTTTTTAAAGTTGTACGCAGATGGAAACCTGTGTAATACAATATGGACATTTTTTGTAGAGTTTTGTGGAAAACATATTGCAACATATCACTGTTTACTGTATATTGTACAACCCTAGTTTGATCCTTGCTCTGGTTTGTGAGGAGTTTGGGATATTCTCGTTGAGTCTGAGGGGAACAGGTTTCCTGGTTTCTCCAGTTTCCATCAATGGTAGGTGATTTGACTGTACCAATTTGACCACTAGGTGTGAGGGAATGGGTGTGTGGTACACTGCAATGGACTGGTGCCCAGGAGGTTTTCTAGGCCCACTGTGAGCCTGATAGCAAGAAGTGGATAAGAAGATGAATGGATGAGGGTCTGTGTTTTTAGTGTAGCACTTCAGCCCTCTTTGGTCAGTCTGGACAGAGGACAGTGCACGCACTGGTTCATGGCCTTCTGAGTGATGAGTTTCATTTATTAGTGATCATTGAAGCTTGTGTTGTGTTTTATGTTGCAAATGCCTCAGATGTTTTTTAGCCTGTTAAGCCAGATTTTTGTATAATGTATAATAAACACTCTCAGTGTAAACACACTCAGTGAAACAGAGACAGACACACACCTGTACAGGGCAAGTAGTCCAGACAGTAGTGTGGTGTGGGGCTTCAGTCTGTCACAGATCTTATGGAGAAACTGCTGTTGAGTCATATCCAGACTTGTGTAGTCCAGCTATAAAGATACAGCAGGACGGTGACTGATGAAATTAAACTTCATCGTTTGTGCTGGCACTAATGAAAAGATCAGCTAATGCTTCAGTATTCAGCTTGTATCCATGACTACGGGAAACATGACCACAAAAATCTTTGTAATCTGTAGGGTTGGGTATCGAAATCGAAATCGAAATTCACGTTTGGTTACATTTTTCACAGTGTGACACAGACAACACTCTCTACGGTGTCTGTAATGCATATTGCAAAGCAGCATTTCTAATCTGTACAAACGTCCAATCGAACCCATATCTAATATGTCATCAGTCTATCAGTTTTTACCATATTGGACTGGAACTCAGCCAGTAACATTAAAACTAACCAGCATCTTGGAGAAGCAAATACGTTTTATTCCACTAACATTATTTATTCCACACTGAGACACCATCAGTCCAGTCCAGTCCAGTACAGTGGGGATCAGAGGACAGTAGAGCGAGCTTTAAAAAATTATTAGTTAAAATTAGTTGATTTTGCATTTACAGACTCCTATACAGACTCTCTGAGCTTTGAAGAATAGAAATGAGTTGTAGAGTGCACAACACCTGTAGTTCTTAGAAGCTGCTCTGCTCTTATTTCTTGGTGTTATATCTATAATTAAGTGTTCATTCTATATATTTTTATAAAATTAAACATTAATGAACAAAAACATTGACATAAAGTCTGTACATATGGTTTGTTGTGTTAAATTGTATGGAGATGTTTGTATCACAGGACATATCATATTGTGAAGTTGTTCCCAGTACCCTACCCTTGATACATTGTATGTCCAAATGTTTCTGGACACCGTTGTAAAAAATGCATTGGAATATCCATATCAATGTTGTGTATATTGTGCGTCCCTGTGTCCATGCTGGAACATAAACCTGTTTGACTTAAGCAGAGCATGCTGCAGCTTGAGAATCAGCATAGGGCAAATCATCTGACACACACCAGGTGATGGATTAGACCGGCAGTTACAATGCTGACCTGATTCCTCTCTTAGATGTGTGTTTGGATTAAAAGTCAGTGTCCTCTGAAAGCTGTGTGGCAGACAGTGGCCCGTCTGTTCTGATCTGTGTCACTGTAAGACTGACTGACCCAGTCGTTGTGACGTTGTTGCAGCCTGTTTGTTTACGCTGCAGAAAATATTATATAATTCTGTTGCTCTCTAATCAGTACTGAGCCAGTAACTGGGTTTCAACTCAAATATTAGGTGTGTTTTAGCATATTTAATATAAAAGCCTTTTTGTATTATGCTTATTATTTACTAATCCTTACCAATGCAGTCCTTTTTAATTCTCCACACTAGTTAAACCTGCCCCTATCAGAGTACGCCTCCAGTCGTGGGAGAGTGAAGGCCTCGTATGTACTTTATGTACTTTAAGTCACATAAAGTCAGACACTGCATATTTTTTTAAAGTTTTGATCAGAATGTTGATCAGACTGTTGAACACACTTGGAGGAGAACAACGCTAATGTTGTTTTCTTAGCTAACACACATGTCCTGTACATACAGTATGAAAATGCATGGACAGCAACATTTATAAAATGAGCTGCTTTAGAATTACAAAGAAATGGAACATTAATTTGTAGTGGGTTGCCAGTGCAGTGTGTGTGTGTGTGTGTGTGTGTGTGTGTGTGTGTGTGTGTGTCTGCGCACATCTAAAGTTGCAGTGTCCTATCAAATATAGCCATGAAATATAGGTCAAACATAAACATCTGTCCAGTGATCATTAGATTAAGCAAATATCTTCCAGTGTCATTGTGCATCCCTAATTCAGTATTAGGGCTGGCTAATATGGACAAAAAATCATAAGCAGTTATATCATAGCTGAGTGGTGATATATGTTGTATGATTTAAGATACAATATGTGAATAATTAGGACACCCCATGAAATTCTGTGAGGGAGCAGAGAAACGGTTTCCATAAGATTGAAACATTATTTTTAAACATTAAATATAAATGATATTGCCTCAGCCTATATCGTACTCTGTTTATATCCCGATATCAATATAAATGATATCACCCAGCCTTACGCTATATGATTTCTGCCACTAGATGATGCACTAGAGCACCAGCATCTCAGGCCAAACAAAGGCTTTTTTTTCTCAACCCAGAAAAAGCTGTTGAGAAACACAGACAAGCATAATGGAGCCATTGAAACTTGTGATAGATAAAGAGGAAATACCATCCTGCCAAGCAGATTAATCACAATTTTTGCAGTCTGTACTGCAGTGACATGTAGTTACATTTCTGGGGGTGTGGGAGTCACGCTAGGGCACAGGAAACGTGGCTGCACATAGGCTGTGTGTAGGCCACTCCATGTGCAGCCATACTAGCTAATAAAACACTGAAGAGAATAACATGGCCACAGGGTGTGTGACTTCAGTCTCTTTCTAGGATCCCTTTACTTCACTACATCTTTATATAGCAATGTGCTATTTGTTGCTATATTCAAGTTTTAAATGTCAGATATGTCACCTTCAGAGTGCTTTCATTTTTAAGCATCTCTCTCTCTCTCTCTCTCTCTCTCTGTCTCTCTCATTATATTTATATAAATATTTATTTATATAGTTTTCTTCTGCCTATTACTGTTGTGTCCATTGTAAGACTGTGTTGCACACATTAGTGTAAAGTGAATATGTGGGACACATTTACACTTCTTTCCCTATGAATTGCTTGTCCAGTGTGTCTTTATTAGCCTTTGTCTTCAGGATTCAGTTCACTGATACAATCACCAGCTTGTGACCTTATTTCAGTTACTGCCAGCTGTCTGTAAACAAGTAAGCCAGAGCTGCGTGGACGTTATTAATAGTAACACCATTTACCCAATCCTGCTAGTCACGTACCCCAGAGACAAATCTCCAGCCACTCTGTGTAAGGATATGCGGAGCCTCGTGATGTATAGCCTGGTAACATGTCAACAGTGACCAGCAATCATGACATACACGTCACTCATGGACAGATTTTTCCCAGACTGACTTTGATCTGACTTTGGTTCAGATGGGATTTTCCCTGCATTAAGTGATCGTTACACATCGATTCACATTTTCATTTAAGTAATTAAACTTTTAATAATATCAGCTTACATTCATCAACCTGCCTAACTACATAAAATGACTTATTGCTTAAAGAAAAGCAGTTTCTTCTGAAATAAAGTGATGAGTTGATTGATTAAATGAATTGTATTTACTGCAGTAGATACTCCAATGTTTCTGTGAGGAGGTTTGATTGTATTCAATATAAGAGCATTATTTCAGTTCGATATCAATATTAGATAATTAGTTCTACATCTCAACCTTTTTCCATTTACATTTATGACATTTTATCAGACGCCCTTATCCAGAGCGACTTACAAATGTGCTTTCCTGTTCACTCAGAATATCCTTTGCTAGTAGACAACGGTAGTATTCCAGCATGACAGATGGGGCTCCATGGTCTGCATGCAGAGATTGAATTCAGTTTGAAACAAGTGAATTTTAGCTGTTTTCTGATTTGGACTATTTCCTGATAATTCATCCAACAGTGATGGGTTTGATGGGGCAAATCTTGTAGTTTGTTATGAATTGTGTATTATGTGTGTAGGTTAATCTGATCCTGAGATTTGAATCCTAGAAAATGGCATCTAACTACCTGCAAAGTATTCTAAGTGTGTTAATGCAGCTGAATTTTGTAATATGTAGGTGTGTCTTAACTGTACATATGACATGTGACAGGTCTTTGACACTTCTTTATGATTTTAATGCTTCTGTAATCAAAAACATAACAGTCATCAGAATTACCGCCCTGGCCTTCTTCTCCTTTTCTTGCATGAAATTAAACGGGTATGTCCAAAGGGTTGTTCACAACTTCAGCATTTTTTTTTACTCCTCACATTATTGTTCAGCCCTAGCCAGTAAGGCTGTGTAATATCATCAAAGCATTGCTAGTGATAAATCTCTGAGGATTAGGCTTGTGGTTTGACCTTACTGTTGTTTTTTTTTTTTTTTTAAAGGTCACCTGGTGAAGATCTCATACCCTGCTGATCTACTGGAAACACTCCAGAGTGTGTGAAGTCACCCTTACCTGTTTTCCCGTATGACCCTTCCTGACTCGTGCATTATGGAGGGTTGGTGAAAACGGCAGTGTTTTTTGGAGCAGAGCAGAAAGGAGGGCTTCATCTGACAAAAAAGGACAACAGGGACACGATGTCGTCCAACAGGACCCAAAACCCCCACGGGCTCAAACAGATCGGGCTGGACCAGATTTGGGATGACCTGCGAGCGGGCATTCAGCAGGTTTACACACGCCAGAGTATGGCCAAGTCACGCTATATGGAACTTTACACGTATCTTCATCTCAAGCATTTACACTGAGTGTGTGTAGGGATTTATGTATCTGGGCCAGGCCATGGAGTCATTAAATTACTGTTCATGCTATAATAGTTGATAACCGAGAATAAATGATCGTAGCACCTTGCATTTTATCACCTAGTCCAAATTCCATAATCTGACCAGCAGTATGTTGATGGTTTGTGTTTCTCTTATTATCTTATCAACATTGAGGGTCTTAACCAAGGGTGGGCAAGATTCCTTCACAGATTTCCGGTTTCCTGCTCCAAAACACCTGATTCAACTCACCTGACAATTGTCAAGTAGGTCTGTTAAAGCAGGGAAATCAGCAAACTGTGCTGGACTTTGCCCCCCATTGCCATCCCCTGGTCTTAACAATAGCCATTTTACAAGAAAAACAAATAGTACAAAAATGTACAGATACCAAATGTTCGGTGTCTGAATTTGTTGTGTGGAGTTGTTTAGTAATCTCTTGCTCATGTGAATCTGACTTGACAAGTATGAAACATACTTGAAACATCAGAAACATCATAAACAAACAGGTGTGAGATTACATGATGCAGTTTTAGTGAACAATGATTTCATCTTGAGATTTACATAAAGGAAATATAAGCTTCTCTTACACTTATCAAAAAAAAAAAAGATTGCAATGCACATCTGTAATGGTGCTGAGCCAGACTGTCATGGAGACACTCGGGATGGTAGCGTGTCATCTTCAGTGGTAAGTCCAGCTTGGAGAAGACCAATGAACCATGCATGGATGCACAATTATCAGCGCCAAGATCAACGGTTTATTGTCATATATCACACTTCAAAAAGGCCTGATGTCATGGTGCGGGGTGCAATTTGTAAGAAGGTCAGCTTTGAGCCCAACATTCTGATAATGAGGTCCCGCAACCGCTGGCCTTATCCTTTCTGAACACACACTCCAGTAGGCTCTTCAAACAGGATAACACTCGTCCACATACAGATATTATGCCACATCACTTTGCCAGACCTGTCCGCAATTCAGCGTGTGAGGAATGCTATTGGAATCTGGTTATGGCAGAAACTGAGTGACTGCATCTATTCAAACTGCATGAGATGCATTATCTTAGAACAAGATAGAACTTAGAACCTCTACAACTCCATTCCAAGACATCTGGCATGTTGCGTTTTACCCGGCAACATACTGAGATTCTACTGTGGTATGTGTAGCTCAATCTAACGCTTCCTTTTAGGTGCAACTGTCTGTGCTAGCAATTCCATTTCTTTACAATGAGTGTATTTGGCAGCTTCAAATCTCCACTGCAAAACTAAAGAAGCACATTTCAGATACCAAACATCTTGGCTGATCAAATGTATTTGGAATAAAGGGGAAGCGTTATAATTTTATGATTAATTATCCCATATTATTCGCAAACCTGTTTTTCTTTCATAACCTTTTATTGAAATCACTTAAGCCATCTCTTGTGTGTAGCCTAGATTTTTCACTTGCTACAAGAAGTATCCAGAGTACACTCAAAAATTTGGGGAATAGTTTTTCTTAATAACGATAAAATATGTGCCAATTTAATGCCTACCTCTTTTTCATATTGTAGTCAGTTCATGTTGCCTGTTCAAAAATGTAACCCATATGATAACCCATATGATCCCCTGTATGGTCCTTGGCTTGTATGTATGGGTCTAGGACAACAGTTTTATTAGGTATCAAAACTGTCAAAAAAAAGTTCTTTGACTACTCAGTTCACTTTCACACACAATCTCTTTTACAGTGCTTCTCAAACTGTTCCCCTGGAACCTCCTTCACAATTTTGCTCCAACTCTGGTCTTAATACATGAAAATGGACTAAAAATATGTGAAGTGTATGGGTCCCCGATGACTGGTTTGAGGACCTTCTAATTAATCATTAATCATCTTTTTTATCACCTTCATTTTTGCTAGTGTAACTGATTTTAACTTTTGAAAGTTGTGCAGTAAGTGGATGTAAAATCCTATAATTTTAGAGAGGTCACACAAGGCAGACTCTCCTCAGCCTACAACAGTGATCTTCACAGCCACAGCGTGGTTGTCTAGAGCAGGGTGTCTCGAAATTAAATCATCAGTTTAAAGGGCTCTCCATCATAACTCTGTCTGCTGGGTCGTGATTATCATTTTGCATTACACCCACTCGTGTTCTGCATCAGGATGCAGCTCATAATAATGTGAAGTTATTTCAAAACCATGGATACCAGCACTCTGAAGATCTAGCTACATGTTTTGCTTTTGCAATCTTAGTAGGCCTGTCACCATTCGTTGCTACTGGTCAAGAAATTAAGCAATTTTAGTGACAGTTAATTGAGTAATTAGTCAAACAATATCAATTGACTTTGCTGAACAATAACAAGCTCAAAATAACTCAAAAATACAATACATCAGGCTGTTTCTTGCTGTACGAGAGGTCTACTCACTGTCCAAATCCTCCAGAAGGTACTTCTCTATGCATGGTTGCATAGAAGAGTATTATGAAAACGATGGTTCTTTGAAGTTATGCAAGAGTGTGGAGAACTCTTTAAAGTTTTGAACAAGTAATTGTACTGTTTCTGTGTGTGAGAGAGAGAGCCAGACAGAGAAATACCAATTTATTTATAGAGTTTTGCAGCAAGAGTCACTGCAGCATCGTGGTATGACTGTCACATGTCCAAGGCTCAGAGTACAAATAGGTGTGTCTCTTAAAAGAGCAGAAAAAGCATTTCTTGAAATCATCCTTTGACGTGATCTGTGGTTACACAAGGTCTGTCATCATGTTGCTGGACATCCCTGTCTTGTTCAATTTTCTGAAAAGACTGTGTCTGTCAGAGGCTTAGGAATCCTTAAATTCCATGAATACCATAATGCTTTGCTGTTGCCATGCCTTCAGAACCCCTCCCAAATGACACCTTGACATGTAAAGGGACAAACAAGAAACTAAATCTAAAGTTTATGAGGAAAAAAAAATCCACTAACACCTGTCACACCTAGGGCTGAGCTAGTTCAGTAATGTAATTACGGTATTAAAGCATGTAATTGAGTACAATTATAAAAAAAAAATCACATTGCCACCCTTTATATGGTTATTATGAAAAGGCTGTAAATCTGGGTGATAAGTTTGGTTGTCTGCATTGCTAACAAGCAACATGGTTTTGGTGGCATTTTTGCAGCAGGTGATCTTTATCGGCTGGTGTTGTTTGCCAACCAATGTATTAGCCAAACCCCTGTCGAACCCCCTATTTTACCAGTCTTTTTAATGGGAATATATGTTGGATAAATTATTTATTTAATTGCAATGGCCTGTTCCTCATTAACTTACAATTAATGTTTGGATTAATTGCGGGTCGTGTTACTTTAAAATGAAACCAAGGTGTCTGTCTTGTTTCCACAAAAAATGTTTATTCAGATGGATGGATACAAGCCTGTGCCTGTATCCAGTATGTTTCATCTGCGTGTTTGTTGGTTTGTACGCTTGGTTCATGCTAAATGCCATAAATGGAACTGTTTCACAAGAATGTTCATGATGCATTGAAATTACTGCTAACATAATTTCAAATGACTTATAATAGGTGTTCAGTCTTCTCTATGACTTCCTTAATGCACCATTTCAGACATGTTTATAATTACTGCACCAGTGTACATCAGTCCAACCAGGCAAGGGGCGCAGGCGTACCCCCAGCCAAACCCTCAAAAAAGTCCCCCACACCAGGCGGAGCTCAGTTCGTTGGGCTGGAACTCTACAAGAGACTGAAGGAATTTCTAAAGAACTACTTAACAAATCTTCTGAAGGTAATGCTCTGTTGCAGGGCTGCATCTTTTATATCTCATTAACCTAACCTGAATTCTGTCCCATTCCAAGTGGCCAAGTTCAGTTCTGTTTTATGTTGCAGATGTGTGTTTGCTCAGTCGATCATGTCCATTGGTTTGACTTGTCAGTTAATGTTACTTATAGTTTGGATACAGTAGTGTTTATGCTCCAGGTGTATTCATCTACAGGAAACTGTTCACATTGTAAACATAATTCCTATTATGTGAATGTAGCAATATAATAAGGCAATGCATTTACTATGACAGTACTTACTGGCATAATATTGATAAATTACTTTGAAGCTACTGAACAGTAACAGTGTCCTAGTAAATGGATGGGATAATTGGCACAACCAAGTTTGGAAATTTTGGTATTTGATTATAAAGATCTTACGCACATCAAAATACTATAGGTCTGTATGTGGGTTCATGGTGAAATGCTTCACACTCAGAACTTTCACATTATTTTCATTGTGGAATTATTAGTAGCTACTGAATAATAAGAATATTAAGTCTTATACAATGGGCCTGCTGTTCAAGAGATTATGTTCATCACCTGTTGGCTTAGTGTGTTTTTATGTACCGATACCAATGATCGGTAAACAAGGCAGAGACTAAAAATTCTGTGCAAACTGAACGTTAACAGGGCATGATGTATTAAAACGGAACTTTTTTAAATGATTCAGTATTCAGTCAATATTTCAGTTGGGCTCTACCTTTTTCTTAACACCTCTATGCTTCTTTATTTCTTGTGTTTGTGCTGCATGCATTTGTTGGCAGGATGGTGAAGATTTGATGGATGAAAGTGTTCTGAAATTCTACACGCAGCAATGGGAGGATTACCGTTTTTCCAGTAAAGTATTAAATGGGATCTGCGCCTACCTCAACAGACACTGGGTGCGCCGGGAGTGCGATGAAGGACGGAAAGGAATTTATGAAATCTATTCAGTAAGAGAGCAACTTGCTTCAAATGTGTGCAACACTGTGCAGTGTAGAGATGAAGCACAAATAGGCTAAAGGTTAAAGATTTCATCAGGGATGCAAATGTGGAGACATACTTAATACATTACTCATAAATGTAATATTTACAAACTAAACATCTTAAATGTCACAAGTAAAATTCAAGCCCCGTGTAATGTAGTGTCAATTCGCTGAGATTTAGTAAGATTTATTCTGTGATTTCTTTACTTTTTTCTTTTTCTAGCTTGCCTTGGTGACATGGAGAGAGTGTTTATTCAGACCTTTAAATAAACAGGTAAGTCATCTTTGCTTATTAGTGGTGTATATTTAATTTAAGTATAAATTAGTGGTATAATGGATCTGGTCTGGTTTTTAATTTTGTGATGTGTTTCAGTTCTAATCATTAAGTACTAATGTAGCCAACAATGCCTCATTGTTCTGTAGAGTTCTGATCTAAGTGTAGAGTTTTCACTCTTCCCCCCCATCTTATCTGTATGTATGTAGGTGACAAACGCTGTATTGAAACTCATTGAGAGGGAGAGAAACGGAGAGACTATTAACACCAGACTGATCAGTGGAGTTGTACAGTCCTATGGTGGGTTCATTGTTCATAAAACAGTGTATGGGGTCTCTGCGGGTCTACACATCTATGTGCTACTCTTAGTGGCCACCGTGAGACCATATTTTAATAAGGCAGAAAATTCAATTCAGAAAAACTATGTTTGTTTTTGTGTCCAGCTTACAAACGTAAATGTGGTATGAAGAATGTTTTGAAACTGCGTTTTCAGTGCACTTTCTCTGTCTGTTTTAAAATGTTATGGATGAGAAATTAGTATACACTCTTTATGTTCTTTTACTAAAGCAACTGTGAAAACTGCAATAACTGCATCTTAAGGCTTTAATTAATAACTTTGCTCTGTAGATTTGTTCCTTGTGTGTTGTTTCATTAAGACCTGAACTGAAGCCTCTGAACTGTCAGGTAACAGTTTTGCTGTCTCTTGCAGTTGAGCTGGGCCTGAATGAAGACGATGCCTTTGCGAAGGGGCCCACATTATCAGTGTACAAAGAGTACTTTGAGACCCAGTTCTTGGCAGACACTGAGCGCTTCTACACAAGAGAAAGCACAGAGTTCCTCCAACAAAACCCTGTAACTGAATACATGAAAAAGGTGGGTTATCAACACAAGCGGCTGGATTTGTGTTCTGGGAGCAAGGACCTGTGACGTGTGTTTTACAAACACCACTCTAATGGCATATAAAATCATCCCTGTGGGTTTCTGTGGTGTGATCAGTTTGTCCCTGATTATATTTAGTGCTATGTAAACATCTTAGCAGTTACAGTATTCTGTATCTGAGCACTGAATATGATTTTATCTATAAAATTCTTCATAACATAAGGATAAACCCAGTTAATCATAGTCAGAGAAGACTATGACCAGAATGCTGTTTTTGAATAAAGTTACTGTTATGTTGGTAAGAATGATGCTGTTTGGAGACCCAAGTCTGTTTTTCTGTCAATTTGTCACTGTATGGATTTGTTCAGGTCTGATTAGGTAAACCATGGGAACTGGAAATACTGGCCTCCAGTGAAGTGTAGATAAAGATGTAACTTTTAAATGTGTGTAGGCAGAGGCACGGCTGTTGGAGGAGCAGCGGCGGGTGCAGGTTTATCTCCATGAAAGCACACAGGATGAACTTGCTCGAAAGTGTGAGCAGGTTCTCATAGAGAAACACTTGGAGATCTTCCACACAGAGTTCCAGAACCTTCTGGATGCAGACAAAAATGAAGGTGAAGCGCCCTGTACATTCTTTTAAATCATGCCAGTAAACTATATTTTGCAGAACAGCTCTTTTCTGTTTCTATCACATTAAGGTGCATCTTTTATATATTGCTTCAGGCTGTAAAAACTCCAATTGCGCATTAGGTATCTGTAATAAAATCGATAATCAAATTACCAGCTCATTAATGACGTTATAATGCCATGTAAGAGAACAGTCTGCTAGTTGTGATCTTCTCTTTTTACTGAACCAGTGTAACTGTATGTACTGTGAGTATGTGGTTCATCTCTGAAAAGAGAAGCTTAGAATTACAGGCTGGGTTTATGGCGAAGTTTGAAGTATCTCTATTCTAAATTTGATATGCAATATCTGACATTTTTCTCTGTGTATATAATATAAATAATGTTATTTTTTGTTAATAATAATGCTAGTAGGAAATAACTATATAATGTAGATTAGTGTATATACGTTTTAAGACAATTAGTTGGAATTATGTCTGTTTTGTTTAAATGTTTTCTGCTGTTGTGTGGATTTTGTTATTCCTAATAATGGCTGGAAATGCTTAATATCAGTTATGCCCAACCCCTGGTTTTACCCTGGCTGGTGTGTTTTTAACATATGTGTTTTGTTTTGTTTTTTCTTCTGGTTACAGATCTGGGTCGCATGTATAATCTTGTGTCCCGCATCACTGATGGTTTAGGAGAGTTAAAGAAACTCCTGGAGACTCACATTCATAACCAGGGTCTGGCAGCCATAGAGAAGTGTGGGGATTCAGCTCTCAATGTAAGACAAAGGAATCAACAGACAGATTCCAGAGGCACAGTAAAGGCACAGTAAAACAAACAGCCTGATTAACTATATAGGATGAGGTGTATGGGTATATGCTTTTGGCTTTTTACCGTACATAACCCCAAGCAAACATCATAAATGGTCCTTCATAATAAAGAAATACAATAGCACATGGACACTTTAATCAGGGACTATCTCTGGAGTGGAAATAGAAGGCCTGAATGTGGCTGCACAAAGTAAAGTTACATTGTATGCTTTCCGAAATTCTCCAAAGCTTATTACGTCCTTCATACACACTTAGACAATAACATCAACAGCCTTCCGTTTGGGAGAACTGCCTTTCTGATCTTCAGTCTTCATTCCTTGTTTACATACAATGTAATTAGGACCTAGGAGTATTATTATTATTAAATAGTGTGTGTGTGTGTGTGTGTGTGTGTGTGTGTGTGTGTGTGTGTGTGTGTGTGTGTGTGTGTGTGTGTGTGTGTGTGTGTGTGTGTGTGTGTGTGTGGTGTGTGTGTGTGTGTGTGTGTGTGTGTGTGTGTTCTTCCTTTGCAGGATCCCAAAATGTATGTGCAGACTATATTGGATGTGCATAAAAAGTACAATGCTCTAGTCATGTCTGCGTTTAATAACGATGCTGGCTTTGTGGCTGCTCTTGATAAGGTTTGTGCTCTACATTATACAGGGCAGTAATACATTTGCCATTTCCTTCATGGCCTGCTCTTCTTCCTGTGTTTTGTTTATCTTCTTTTTCATCCTTCTGTTAGGCCTGTGGAAGGTTCATCAACAATAACGCTGTCACAAAAATGGCCCAATCCTCCAGCAAATCCCCCGAGCTGTTGGCCAGATACTGCGACTCCTTACTAAAGAAGAGGTGAATCCTTTCCTTCAGAACTCGTGGTGTAATAAGGGTGTAAAATTGATTTGTACATTTTAATTCCTTCATCTGAAGGAGCCAAAAAAACGAAACATTAGTTCATAGGTGTCAAACTCAATTATTTCCAGCCTGCAAGATCATTTTACATTGATCTATTATTATTATTATTATTGTTCTTTATGGCCCGGCGATATGAAGTGCTGATAACACAAAGAACTACAGACCATAATGTATCGCAACAGCTGCCTTGTCGAATGAGAGGTTACCTGGGAAATGGAAATGTGAGTTGGCGTTTCTGACTGACATAACAGCTCATCTCAACACCTTGAACCTTCAGCTCCAGGGACATGACTGTGATCACTGACATGCATGAGGCAGTGAAGGCATTTCAAGTGAAGCTGCTCTTATGGGAGACACAGATGCACCAGTGCCACTTGTCTCATTTTCTCTGTTGCCAAGTAATGTTGAACCAAGTCGGTGCGCACTTTGCTGATAAACTCACCGAGCTTTCGAGATTTTAAAGCACCAAAAAAGGAATTTGGAGCTGCTTCGCAACCCGTTTGTGGCGACGTAGAAACTGCGCACCTGTAGAGATTCAGATGGAGCTGCAGGTAAACTTCAACACTGTAGGGCCCACACAGTTTATTCACTCCATTCATGAAGCCGTGCCTCGGCTCCGTCTACAGGTAGCTGAAACCTTGTGCATGTTTGGCAGCACATATCTGTCGGAATCTGTTCTCAGCAATGAAGATTAACAAAACAGCAGACAGGATTGTGGCTTTTTGTTGAACACCTGCAGTCCATGCTGAGAATCTCCACAACACAGAACCTTACACCAAACCAGAATGAACCTGTTACCAAGAACAGATGTCAGGCATAAAACAGCATAAGAGCAAAGAAAACGGAATGTTTTGATTTATTATTTTTACTTTTGTGGAAAAGCATAAATTTTATTTCATTTTTTCATGTTTTCTGCAGCATGTTCGTAGATTTAACTTTTATCATTTTGATGAGAGATTTTTTTTTTTATATATAGAGAGCAAAGTGTTTGTTTATTTATTGTGGAATAATATTCCTGTCCATTTTTTTTCCTATTCATGTTCAGAAAACTTTCACTTTTAGTGTGCTCAGTAAATGTTTACCCTGTGCGGCCCGTGACCTAAAGTGTGAGTTTTGGACCCAAGTGCAGTTGAGTTTGACACCCAGTTAGTGCATTGCTTTTGTCTGTATTTGATGACTTTGTAAATATGCTACATGTCAAAGGTTTGGAATCACTTCACATAGTAATTATTTGTTATTTCATATTTAATATTAACATGTGCAGTTTGTGTGTGAAACTCCTTATAAATGTAAATGTTTTTATTCAAATTTTTTGCTTCTCTGTTCAGTCATTTGGTTTTGTCACCATTTCAGATTTATGAAGCATTCTGGATATCACTGTTTTATTTTACTTGGATAATTATACTATACTATACTATATACTATACTATACTATATATACTAATATATACTAATATATACTATTTTTTTAATTGATATTTATTTTTCTGTTCTTTTCATCATTCTGGACACATCCCACATTTTAAAATTCATATTTTAAATTCATACATTTCTCTTCTCTTGACATTCAGCTCTAAGAACCCAGAGGAGGCAGAGCTGGAGGACACGCTGAATCAAGTGGTAAATGTCACATATAAAGTCTCTATATCTTTCAAAGTCAGGACTAAATTCACATCAGGATCTGGTGTAATTTCTCTCTCTCTCTCTCTCCTCTGAGAAAATTACAGACAAAATTACATGTTTTTTTCAATGAAGTGATCTGATGAATTTAGTATGCTCTGAATTCACATCTCTCTTATCAAAACAAATGTCACTTCACATCACACAAATACTGCTACACACAGTATTTACTCTCTGAGCACCTCAACCCCTTTGTTTGTTAAACTCTTTCTGAATTGTGAAATGAAAGTAAAATCTTTGGAAAACTGAGTATAAAACGTGAGCATACCAGCCTCACTCCCATCAACTTTACCTGTCATGGAAAGAATATGCTTGGCCAGCTCAGTCAGTCCCTGTGCTGAAGGAAGATTGGACTGATTTTCCAGTTCATGCTGAGATTTTAAAAAGCTTAAAAAGGACCATGGATTTTTATGATGTGTGGAATTCACATGAGAAACATAGTAATTAGCAGGTGTCTGAACTGAAAGCTTTCGTTCTTGAACAGATGGTGGTTTTCAAGTACATTGAGGACAAGGACGTTTTTCAGAAGTTCTACGCCAAGATGCTGGCTAAGAGACTGGTGCACCAGAACAGTGCAAGTGATGATGCAGAGGCCAGTATGATCTCCAAACTCAAGGTTTGTGTTTTCATTTTTAACTTTCACACTGTAAGTTACACTGTAACACTGTCTGTTAAGAGTAGTCCCTTATTTTGCTTTTCTCCTTTCCCTGCAGCAAGCTTGTGGGTTTGAATACACATCTAAACTGCAGCGCATGTTCCAGGACATCGGTGTCAGTAAAGATTTGAATGAACAGTTTAAAAAGCACCTTTCAAACTCTGAGCCTCTGGACTGTAAGTGAACTTGTCATCTTAACAGGGCAGTTGATAATCGTAGTTTTGTTGACTTAAATATTTCACCAACCACTGATACAATGAGTTTTATACCATTGGTCCTGTTTGGTGGTGACCAAAGTAGGATGGGTTCTAGTTTTTTTTATCTAATGTTGAAAAGGTTGATTCCTGTATAGAACCATCTATACATTTATTTGACCAGGTATAGAACCCTGTAAGAATCCACATGCTTCTTTGACCTGTCTATATTGAACCGCTGCCTTTATTGAAGTACCCTTAAATAACCCTAAGAAAAAGATACATTTCTGGCATTTTTTGACATCACATTTTATGCATTGTATCATCTTGGGTTTTTAAACAGGACCAAAGCACTTTTAAAACCGTTATATTCAATAAACACACACGTGACTGCACACATTTATTCTGTATGTTGTGAGGAGTTCAATCAATATTGTACTGCTTTCAAATAGTGTTCAGTTATTGTCAACAAAAGTGTCTCCTAAAAATCATCCCAATCAGTTGTGACACTCTGTCATGTGATTTATGTGCATTGTTTGGTCAAATACGTCTGTTGTGTTCTTGTTTGGTTTGCAGCGTGGGCACTAAACCATAAATTGAAAGCACTCAAAGTCCTTCATCTATGTTTCTGATGTCCACATTCTCAAAACCCAAATTTACTTAATCACATTTTTTCTTCAGTCTCTCTCCATCTCTCCCTCTCATGTTCTCCCTCATTCTGTCTCATTCTCTTACTCACACAGTGGACTTCAGTATTCAGGTTCTGAGCTCTGGCTCCTGGCCTTTCCAGCAGTCTTGTACATTTGCGTTACCATCAGAGGTAAGACGCTTAGCACTTCCACTTCTGAGAAGCCAAGCCACATAACCACACATATTCTCATCCTGATTCTTAATTACTGTGTCTCCTAACCTTTCACAGCTGGAGAGGAGTTACCAAAGATTCACAGCTTTCTACGCCAGCAGGCACAGCGGCCGCAAGCTGACGTGGCTCTACCACTTATCCAAGGGCGAGCTGGTCACCAACTGCTTCAAAAACAGATACACTCTGCAGGTTTGTGTTCAGAGATCAGTACTGAATAGAGTTCCAGTACCAGCTGGCTCCTAAAAATCCTTGTGTAATGTTGCACTTCACCTGCCTCTCAAGCTTGATTATTATTTTATAGATAAGCCTTAGTTTATAATAAGTCAACTAAAATTGTACTGATGAATAAAGCACTGCCAAGTTGTGTAAAATTGATTGACCATTAGATGGCGCCAGTAAGTGACCACTGTTTTCAAATTCATTTGATTGACAAATAAAGCTCATTTAAAGTATAAAGTTATAACAATGGTGCTATTGTATAAGTTATAATGAGATTATTATTATTATTATTATTATTATTATGTGATCTGGATCAGCACATAAATGACCATATTGTAAAGTCTGGTAAGTGTTATAGTTTATTTTTATGACATTTTGTTTTTAGGCATCCACCTTCCAGATGGCCATCCTGCTGCAGTTTAACACAGAGAACAGCTACACTGTTCAGCAGCTGGCAGACAGCACGCAGATTAAAGTGGTGAGTACCTGAACACAATAGATCTATCAGTGTCAAGACAAAGCTGATTCATTTATGATAAACAAAAAAAATTTATTGTTGTGGAAGTCTACCGCAGTCTTAATGTTTTGTTGTAAATCAAGATCAAGGACATACAGTTGTGTTCAAAATAATAGCAGTGTTTAAAAACACGAGTTAAGCACAAAATCTATATAGTAGTTTTTATTTTACATGCATTGGGAACATTTCATACTGTTTTCCAAATCAAAACATGAAGAGAAAAGTATAGAATTTGTAAATACTTTACAGAAAATAACAGAAAATGAACATTGGGCCGTTCAAAAAAATAGCAGTCTCTGCATTTGTCTTTACAAACTCTAAATATGTGCTCCTTTCTATGATTTAGCATTCCTGTGAATCACTAACCTAATATTTAGTTGAATAACCACAGTTTTTTAGAACTGCTTCACATCTGTGTTGCATAGAGTCGACCAACTTCTGGCACCTGTCAACTGGTATTTCAGCCCAGGATGCTTTGAATATATCCCACAATTCATTTGCATTTCTTGGTTTTGCCTCAGAAGCAGCATCTTTGATGTCACCCCACAAGTTTTCTGTTGGATTAAGGTCCAGGGATTGGAACCAAGGTTTTGCTTGTTTACTGGTGTGTTTAGGGTCGATGTCTTGTTGAAACACCCATTTCAAGGGCATTTCCTCTTCAGCGTAAGGCAACATGACCTGTTGAAGTGCTCTGATATATGCAAACTGGTCCATGATCCCTGGTATGCGGTAAACAGGCCCAGCAGCACCATAGTAAGAGAAACATGCCCATATCATGATGCTTGCCCCACCATGCTTCACTGTCTTCAGAGTGAACTGTGGCGTGAATTCAGAGCTTGGGGGTCATCTGACAAACTGTCTACGGTCCAAAAAGAACAATTTTACTTTCATCAGTCCACAATATGTTTCTCCGTTTGTCTTTGGGCCAGTTGATGTGTTCTTTGGCAAATTGTATGCGCTTCAGTTCGTGTCTTTTTTTTTTTTTTTTTTTTTTTTTTTTTTTTTTTTTGCTAATAGATTAGCTTCACACAGACGTCTTCTAACTGTCACAGTACTCACAAGTAACTTGAGACTGTCTTTGATCATCCTGGAGCTGATCATTGGCTGAGCCTTTCTTCGATCCATTGAAACGGTAGTCTTTCTTCAACGTCTCTCTGGTTTTGCTCTCCATTTTAAAGCATTGGAGATCATTTTGTCTGTATTTCTTTTTAAGTTTTACCCTCTCCAATCAACTTTTTAGTCAAAGTTCGCTGCTCTTCGGAACAATGTCTCAAATGACCTGTATTTCTCAGGCTTTCAAGGAGAAACGCATGTACAGCATGTGCTGGCTTCACCCTTAAATAAGGGCCACCAGATTCACACCTGTTTCCTCACAGAATGGTTGTCCTCACTAATTGAACTCCACACTGCTATTATTTTAAACACACCCCTTTCAATTACCGTATTTTCCAGATTATAAACCGCTACTTTTTCCACGCTTTAAACCATGTGGCTTATAATGAGGTGCAGCTTTTTCTTATTATATTTGTTATTTTCCAGTTTGTTTGTTTTTTAACTTTGCGGGTGCGGCTGATATTCAGGTGCGGCTTATAGTCCGGAAATTACGGTAATTATTCAAATACAGAGACCCAATAGCATGTATATCATGAATGCTGAGTCTGTTGTCTTTCTAAGAATCTACTGCACCAACTGGTAAATTGTTTGTCATGTGGTAACATTTATACCAAAAACAGTGATTATCTGGTTTGTGATACTGCTATTATTTTGAACACTACTGTAAACATAAATGTTTTCACCAGATTTTCAAAATATCACTGGTTCAGTTGTGGCATTTAAACTTGTGACACTTATTGTTTTGATTAAATTGTATTTTTATTTATTTCACAGGATATTTTGGTTCAGGTTTTGCAAATTCTATTGAAATCAAAGCTGCTGGTAAGTGTTGGCGCTTTTTAATAAAGATAGTCCAACCCTGATAGAACATTGATTCTGTTCTTGTCATCATTTGTTGAAAATTGCCATTCAAAGCTAAAACTCAGCTGCTTTACACAGTGGTTACTTTGGTGGTTTAACAACTGCATGCTCTAATCATTTACTTTGCAGGTCTTGGAGGATGAGAATGCAAACATTGATGAAATGGATTTCAAACCTGACACCTTGATCAAGCTTTTCTTGGGCTATAAGAAGTGAGTTTGATTCTTGTTTGTTTGAACGAAGTTAGTGAAGTTATATATTTTTGCTTGATCATGATCTGTGGATGTTCTTCGTGTCTACAGCAAGAAGTTGCGGGTCAACATCAATGTGCCGATGAAAACGGAGCAGAAACAGGAGCAGGAGACCACGCACAAGAACATAGAAGAGGACAGGAAGCTTCTCATACAAGTGAGTGTGTCTGAGAACTGACCGCTCTAGTGTTTTCAACCTCAGCTAGCAATTAAAGCAATTAATCTCATTATACATTTATGATCAGAGAGCATCTCTGGCGGACAAGCGATACGGGTTTTGATTCTTGGAAATCTCAAATTTCACCACAATGTGATGCATCGAGTCTCTCAAGTTACCTAGAATTAGTTCTTTGAACAGAAGTGATGCTGCTCTTCTGTGATATTTTGTCATTTCTGCACTATTTAAGGTGGAGTGGAAAACACATGTGTTTAAAGAGTGTGCATGTTTGTGGGAAGACTAACCAGTGGACAAAAAAGATGAATCAGGAGAATTAATTTGAAACTGAATGGTCAGAGCCCTCAGGAGGGAACATACTTGTGAAAGAAGTGGGGGTGGGGTTATTTATTAATTAATTAATTCTACTGTAGAAGCTATGTTGTAAAAAATATTTAACAAAAAAATCTTCAACAATCCTCTATTTTCCAGTCAGTTCAACTTTCTGAAATTGATCATGTTCACTCCACCTAACAACACTCCTGATAAGCAGCTGCTTCATAAACTCCAGTGGAAACAGTTGTCTTCATTGCTCTTTGTCTCTTGTGTGTTCAGGCCGCAATTGTCAGAATCATGAAAATGAGGAAAGTTCTTAAACACCAGCAGCTCCTCGCAGAAGTGCTAAACCAGCTCTCCTCACGGTTCAAACCACGCGTCCCTGTCATCAAGGTACACTAAGGACCTTGACTCTATTAATAACTGATGTATTGTTTAGTCCAGGGCATTTTGGACCAGTTTTGTGTGTCAGTTCATTTTCATTATAAATCTTGATTTGTAGAGCACGTTTCACATAAGCAGCAACTCGAAATGTTTTACTCTTTCTAATCAATCAGTTTCTAAAATTAGGCCTTTTTTATTGATAAGCTAGACATGAAACTGCTTTAGTTTCCTTCTAATCAGTTGAAACATGTTGTGCAATTTCTTTCATAGACCAAAAATATCCCTTATTAAATGATTTTGTTTCTCTTTCAGAAATGTATCGACATTTTGATAGAGAAGGAATACCTGGAGCGTGTCGATGGAGAGAAAGACACCTACAGCTACCTGGCTTAAGCGTTTTTGCTTCTTTTAATGCTCGGCTTGTAAATGTCATTCCTTAAGCATTTGGGCCTATGTTGTAAGGAATGTGCACACAGAATGGAAATTGATGGATGGACGGACGTCTTGCATTGTTAGATCACTGCTGGTGAGTCAGCAGCTGCTGTACTGGTGGACCTCCCTTTAAAAACGGACCACTAATGCTGCCAGCACTGTCCCGAAGTCCCAACTCAACTGCTCAGGATCGCCATCATCTTTTTTGATATGTAAATACTGGACACTGAAAGGCACCCTTACCCATAGGCAGATCCAGCTTCAGGGTTGCATGCTACTGCGTATCATCGAAACAAAAAAAGGATAGTGGATTTAATTTAATCAAAATAAATTACAATGACTTTGATGGACTGACTTTGTTGGTTGCAAAAAAAAAAAGCATTTAAGAAGAATTAAAATTTAATTTATGAATTTTGGCAGCACTTTCAGAATATACTCATGTCAAACCGGCCCTTGTAGAACTGTGTAACCAGCCTTTATCTGCTCCAAGAACATCATTTGTATAGTGTGGTTTGTTTTATAAATGTCATGAATAAAATGTAAAATTTTCTTTAAGCCTTTCATGTGATCTTTACACTAGATGAAGCACACAGGTCCATCTTAGATGAGCCTCTTTTTTCCAGGAACCATTTCCAAATAAACTCACCAGTTTATTCACTGGCAGGTTTCTGTTAAAACAGACTAACAAGATTCACTTTCATGTAAAGTTAGTATCAGATGCCTCCTGAAGACCTTGCAGTACCTGAATCAGATCTTCTTGATTAGAATTGGTACACAACTCTGCAACATTAGATCATTTGCACCAGGATGGATCTATCTCTGATTAAGGAACAAGCACTCCACCCCAACCCATAAAACTGTAGGCCGGGACCTTGACAAAGATTTGAGTGTTTGGTCAGTGTTCTTTGTGTTTTGAAGCATCTTAAATTAGCATCCGACTCAACAAAGGACAGCTTGAGTGCCTGTTCCTCAATGTCTAATCTGCCCAGAGTCAGTTCTTTGCACTGGAAAGAGGAGCTTATCTAGGATCTTTTGGCTCACTTTTCAATGTTCCAGACAAACCCCCTATAATCAGCTGTTCAGTGTGACACTGGCTTTGTCTGAAAAGCTTTGCTCTGTGACTGAGGCTGCTGTTTCCATTCCAGTCTAGGCTCTCACTGAACTTGAACTGGTTGAGAAAAGGGTGGGTGGAGCAGCATTAAGAGGTGGGAGATGCAGTGTTGCAGAATACAATCAGCTGAAACTCGGGGTCATGGATCAGCATCTTGAGATTTTAAATCCGCTCATGTGCACCCTGTATCGCCCTCCAGTGATCTCTGCATTTACATTTGTAGATTCTGTTTAGGACACATACCAATAACACCCTGATCATCTGGGCAGTACCTACGCTTAGGATTTTTCAGTTGTGAGCAAATACAGTGTCTATCACGAGAAGGCTTTGCAGCAATAATCACCCAATACCAATGCATGATGCATCCCAGATCTTACTGCAGTTTTTTTGTACACTTTTCCCTCAAAGATTCCAAAAAAATCCATTTCTCAATATGCCAGGAATGAAAAACTTCAACTTTCTGTTTAACTACAAGTTTTTCTGATTAGGACTTGAACCAAGAAACCTCCACATCGAGTCATAATTTATGCCAGTGTCTCAGAGCTTGTGTGATGGTCCATTTTCTTGGAGATTTGTCTTTCCTAACTGAACAATTTTTTTACCACCTAAAATCTAAAAAACCTTTTGAAGTTCATGAGCAGATTTAAAAGACACAAGAAAGACAAGTTGTTTTGAAACAGCTGTCAATTAAGATTGTAAGAAAACAGCAAAGTCTGTGTTCATCTGATTTGCTTTCATAGTGGCAATGCTGTTCATGCCTACTTGGGACAGACACAAAGACCCTGATTTCAGCAGTTACCTTCATGAACACTAGGTGAGCTATTTACATCAGATACTTTATGACGTACTTACAAAAAAAGATTAAAAAATAAAATCAAAATCACATCAAATTTGTTGCAACCATTTGAAAACAGCACCTGTCAAATTGTCCAGAATGACAAAAAAAAATGGTGTCCTTCTCTTTGAGGAAATTTCACACATGCATTTCTTGACAAGCTGATACAGAGCCATCACTGAAAGTGAGGCAGTAGAGTATTACAAGTTTCTCATTTGTCCCGTTTTCTGTCCACATCACTAAAGTTACACAGTGCAGTTAGCAGCATTCCAAACCCAGAGACGCTATTCTTACTGTTACAGGTCAGAAGAACATTCCAATACTACATAATGCTGCTTTAAATAGCACAAACAGAACTGTTTCAACGCAGTCGGTAAGGAAAGTGTCTCACATAAATGTATCAACAGGCTAACATTTATTGTTTTATTTATTACTTTCAACAATATTCCCTGTAAACAAACATTACAAATCAGCACCTTGTACGCTCAGAGGCAAAAACGAGAAACGGAGTGGTCACAAACCCCTAGGAAAATAAATGACAAAATGCTGGAACATATGTTTCCAAGGAGAAACAAACTGGTGAACAGCTATCTAACACACAATAAGAAAACCATTGTGTTTATCTGGCAGATCACAGCAAAGGACAGTTTAATAAATTATAATAGCAAAAACTGTTTACAGAGTCTGGTCAAATAAATATGGACAGGTTAAGATCTTTTCATGAACATGATTCAAGGCTGGTCGTATTGCTTTGACTCAATGATTCCTAGTGTTCTCACACTAGATCTGATTGTATCTCGTGTTCTAGTTAACAGTACAGGTCAACTATAGGGGGAAGACCCATTTGACTGTCCAGATTTTCCTTCCTACAGTGTCAGGTCTAGCTGAAAGCTGCTCAATGTTGTAGTCTTGAAAGACTCTGTAGAGACTGCAAAAATAGAAATTAAAAAAAAAAAAAAAAAAAAAAACATCAAAAAAGATCCCTGATATCTACTCCATTTGAAATCTTTGTTCATGCATACATCAAATTAAGTATACATTTACCAACATTTTAGGACATCAACCAAATAAACAATTCAGTGTGGTAATTTCAAGGCACCGCAAGTTAGATACTGAATCCAGCCTCTGTCCATCTCTCTTTGTAGGTTTTTTTTTCTTTTCCATAATTTATCTTTAAAAAAATTACTTATTTTACAGCATCTGGATGCAAAAGCACTCCAGACAGTACGTGATACCTCTGTATAGAGATGCTTGTGAGATGACATGCAAGCAGAAAAAGTGACTTTGGTTTTCATATGAATTCAAAAAAAATATATCTGGTAATGCAGACTGGTATAGCAGATGCAATGTGTCGTGTCTACATACAGCCCATTTCTGTACTGTCAATTTGGTCCAAAGTTCCAAAAACAATTTACTGTTAAAAAGGAAGAAGAAAAAAAAAAAGGTCCAGGAATACTGGGAAAACAATGGCCCTTAAGACACCCTTCCGAGGATCTCTACTAAACTTTAAACTGTAAACAAATGAGAATGTTCAAGTTACTGTCAAAAAAGTGTATCCCAGAGTAAGCCTGTTGGTACGGGAAAAAAAAAAATTAGAATTCTAAAAAACGCTAAAAATCTCCAAGTATATACCCTTGTCCTATAAAACCCAGTATATGAAAACGTATTGGAAATGCATGTGGAGTGAAAATTCCTGAAGAGTGTAAGGCATTTGTTCCAGAGGTAGATGGCTTCATGGAATTTCCATTTCACGCTCAATGCCCACATATTTGAGAGCATCTGCTTGACTGTATCTGAGGAGGACATAGAAAAAGAGGATGATTAATAACTGTCACAATAATCATTCATACTCAGGATGATTCTAGGAGTAAAAGCATTTAAGATGACAACTTCACTGATTTTTTTTTTTGGCATTAAAAACATGCTTCAAGTGGCAAAACTGCCCAGTAAGCCATCGAGCATCCCAGCTTCCACAACCACTAGGTTCAAATGAAATGAAAAACTCAAAAGCTGCACACCCACTCCTTCTCTTATGAGCGATCGCGGCCATACCTGAGCAGCTCCAACACTAACAGGGAAAATCTTACCTGTAGTCAAAGAACAGCTCCTCCCCAGTCTGTATGGCTCTCTTGGCAAAAATGCCTATTCTGTGATCCCCATTAACCATCATAACTGTTCGTGAGACATGAAAATAGACACTAAGACCATCTTTCCTGATTAAAAGTAAAACCAAAGCACCGCATTTCAGAAAACTCACCTTTTGCATAGCAATTAGGATTCACAGAGTGGTTGGCAAACCTGATCTTGTTGCCTTTCCTTGTTGCATCAACAACGAAATCTACAGCAAAGAGAAGTTACATTACATGGGCTTCCACTGGTAGAGAATTCCTGGTCAGGGAGAGAGAAGACTTACCATTGTTCAGATTAAACAAGAAGCTGCACATGTATTTGTCATAGACCTTGCCCCTGCGGTCAGCCTCGTCCTGGGAGATTATCTACAAAAATGAGTCAACAGGAGGGTCACAAGCTGATCATCAAACCAACTTAAATTGAACAGCACACAAATGTTGAATGTAATACTGCTTTGGTGTCCACATTGGGAATATTTATGTCAACATATTGATCATTTCACAACTTGTTATTGTCATTGTTTGTGGACACTCCATCTAATTAATGCATTCAGCTACTTTAAGGTTCAACCATTGTTGACACAGTTGTGCAAATGCACACTCCACGTTTCTAGTCCCAGTAGAGAAGTTCTACCAATAGGAAAAGAACTCCATGGAGCTGTCAGTGCAGCAAGTCATTTCTTAAAGCTGATGTGTTGAAAGCAGGAAAAATGTGTAGCCTAACAATCTGAATTCAACAAGGGCCATGTTGTGAAGGTTAGACTATTAGGTCAGAGCATCTCCAAAACTTCAGATACTGTGGTGTGTTCCCAGTATGTAAGTGGTCAGTACCAAAAAAGGACCAAGGAAGGATAATAAGTGAACCATCAACAGAGCTGTGGGAGCCCAATGTTCACTGATGTGATCCATGGAGGCCCCACTTTCCCACCTACAGGACTTAAAGGGTCTGCTGCTGAACTTTTGGTGTCAGGTGTCACAGGATACCATATGCAGTGTATCCGGACAGCATTCACAGAGCTTCACTTTTTACACATGTTGCTGGCTATAGCCTTATTCCAAAATGGATCAATTCATTTTTCCCCCTCAAAATTCTACACACCATTCCCCACGATGACAAAGTGAGAAAAGTTTCTTTGAAATCTCTGCAAATTTATTAAAATTAAAAACACAAACATTAATCGTGTAAATAAGTATTCGCAGCCTTTACTCAATACTTGAGACAACTGCAGCCACAAGACTTTTTTGAATATAAGGCCACAAGCTTGGTACACCTGACTCTGGGGAACTTCTCCCATTCTTCTTGGCAGAATCTCTCCAGCTCCATCAATTGAATTGTTGGTGTTCAGCCATTTGAGATATTTCCAGAGATTTTCAATTGGCTTCAGGTCTGGGCTCTGTCCGGGTCACTAATGGACATAGAGTTGCCCCGAAGCCACTCCTTTGTTATCTTGGCCGTGAGCTTAAGTTTGTTGTCCTGCTGGACGATAAACCTGCATCCCAGTCAGAGTTCAAGAGCTTCACTGTAGGAATGGTATTGGCTTGGTGATAAGCAGTGTCTGGTTTCCTCCAGACATGCTGCTTGGCCTTCAGTCCAATACAGTTCAACCAAGTTTCTCATGGTCCGAGAGTCCTTTAGGTGCCTTTCCTTAGACTCCATGGCTTGGTTTGTGCTCTGACAAGCTCTGTCTGCTATGGGACCTTATATAAACAGGTGAGTGCCTTTCCAAATCATATCCAGTCAACTGAATTTACCACAGGTGTCCAATCAATCTGGAGAAACATCTGAAGGATGATCAGTGGAACCAAGATGCAACAGATCTCAATTTTGAGTGTCATGGAAAAGGCTGTGTACTTATACACAGTGGGGAAAATAAGTATTTAGTCAGTCACCAATTGTGCAAGTTCTCCCACTTAAAAAGATGAGAGAGGCCGTTAATTGACATCATAGGTAGACCTCAACTATGAGAGACAAAATGTGAAAAAAAATTGAGAAAATAATTTTGTCTGACTTTTAAAGAATTTATTTGCAAATAATGGTGGAAAATAAGTACTTGGTCACCTACAAACAAGCAAGATTTCTGGCTGTCACAGACCTGTAACTTCTTTTTTAAGAGGCTCCTCTTTCCCCCACTCATTACCTGTATTAATGGCACCTGTTTGAAGTCGTTAACAGTATAAAAGACACCTGCCCACAACCTCAAACAGTCACACTCCAAACTCCACTATGGTGAAGACGAAAGAGCTGTCGGAGGACACCAGAAACCGAATTATAGACCTGCACCAGGCTGGGAAGACTGAATCTGCAATAGGCAAGCAGCTTGGTGTGAAGAAATCTACTGTGGGAGCAATAATTAGAAAATGGAAGACCTACAAGACCACTACTAATCTCCCTCGATCTGGGGCTCCACGCAAGATCTCAGCCCGTGGGGTCAAAATGATCACAAGAACGGTGAGGAAAAATCCCAGAACCACAAGGGGGGATCTAGTGAATGACCTGCAGAAAGCTGGGACCAACGTTACAAAGGCTACCATCAGCAACACACTACGACGCCAGGGACTCAGATCTTGCAGTGCCAGACGTGTCCCCCTGCTTAAGCCAGTCCATATCCAGGCACGTCTGAAGTTTGCTAGAGAGCATTTGGATGTTCCGGAAGAGAACTGGGAGAATGTCATATGGTCAGATGAAACCAAAGTAGAACTATTTGGTAAAAACACAACTCGTCGTGTTTGGAGTTACAGTGAATGCGGAGTTGCATCCAAAGAACACCATACCAACTGTGAAGCATGGGGGTGGCAACATCATGCTTTGGGGCTGTTTCTCTGCAAAGGGACCAGGACGACTGGTCCGTGTACATGAAAGAATGAATGGGGCCATGTATTGTGAGATTTTGGGTGCAAACCTCCTTCCATCAGCAAGGGCAATGAAGATGAAACGTGGCTGGGTCTTTCAGCATGACAATGATCCCAAGCACACTGCCAGGGCAACAAAGGAGTGGCTTCGTAAGAAACATTTCAAAGTCCTGGAGTGGCCTAGCCAGTCTCCCGATCTCAACCCCATCGAAAACCTTTGGAGGGAGTTAAAAGTCCGTGTTGCCCGCCGACAGCCCCAAAACATCACTGCTCTAGAGGAGATCTGCATGGAGGAATGGGCCAACATACCAGCAACAGTGTGTGCCAACCTTGTGAAGACTTACAGAAAACGTTTGACCTCTGTCATTGCCAACAGAGGATATACAACAAAGTATTGAGATGAACTTTTGTTATTGACCAAATACTTATTTTCCACCATTATTTGCAAATAAATTCTTTAAAAGTCAGACAAAATGATTTTCTCAATTTTTTTTTCACATTTTGTCTCTCATAGTTGAGGTCTACCTATGATGTCAATTAACGGCCTCTCTCATCTTTTTAAGTGGGAGAACTTGCACAATTGGTGACTGACTAAATACTTATTTTCCCCACTGTACATGTGTTTTATTTTAAGCAAATCTGCAAAAAAAATTGTGTGTAGAATTTGATGGGAAATTAATTTGATTCATTTTGGAATAAAGGCTGTAACAAAAAGTGAAGCACTTAATACTTTCTGGATGCACTGTATAGTGTGTATCTAACAATTAAATACAAAAGCTGTAGCTTACAACAGAGCAGTACATAGCTCTGCCTGTCATGACAGTGTTCAGCTCAAGGACGAGACATCAAACATCAAACTAAAGAGTGGACAACAATACTCAGCATCTTACCTCTCCACAATACTCAGAGATGAACTCGTTCTTCTGAACTGGCTCTTTAATAAAAATGCCCCATCCTGCTACATCAGACGGCGCCAACAGCAAGTGCTAAACACACAAGAGTTAAGATACTTCAGGTCAAATGAAGCACACAACACAAACTCACAAACAAGTAGAGTTGGAAGCTCAACTGCCCTTCACTTGTCCTCCTATTGTCCTTGTCCTCATATTATCCAGGCCTTATCAATGCATTTGTTCCTAAATCTGCCAACATGCACTTATTCTTTATATTGTTACCATGTTTGTCCAGTACTTAATTATTTGCTATAAAGTATTCAGGATATTGTCCAGACAAATTCCTTAAAAGCAACATATTTCTTATCCAATAAAAACCTTTTCTGATTCTGAATTAAGTGGCAGCTGACTGACCTTCTTGGCTCCTCTCTGGATGCTGCAGTTTTTGCAGGAAACGTTCTTACTGTCCCAGTGGTCTGCAGCGCCACAGGTCAGACACAGGTCAGGGTCACACTCACGGACAGCCAGGTAACAAGGACATTGTTTGGTGTTGCACTGGGCTTTACAGCGGCATCCTGGAAACCGGTTCTGACCTGCACATGAGCCGTGGCACAAAAAAAACAAATTCTGAAACCACTTGAAACAAATCAGCCGCCACACGTCTTCCTGAATAGCAATACAATTCATATTTCAAGACTGATAGAGTTGAATTTCCAACTTCTAACGAATACATAATGCATGAAATGTTTCCACACATGCACTTCAACAAGCTAATGGAAACGAAGTGCAAGGCTCACAGAGTTACTCCCCATTGTTTTGATCTGATGCATGTATACTCACACTCTGAGCTGCACTGACAGAACTTCTCACAAAAGTTTTGGGCAGTGACACAGGGGCAGGAGCTGTCACATGGCTGCCGTGGGTGGTCACATGGCTGGTAGTTGTACACATGATTGGAGGAACCATCTGTTGGAAAAGCAACAAGATAAATGTGCATCCTGGCCTATCCATCACAAACATTCCTTCATTTTAATGATTAAAAGATGCTTGGAGTCGAAATTAGCCTTAATTCTATTCATATACTGCACTTTTTAAAACCGGCTGTATTTACAGTTGTAAACAAACACTTTATAACTGTATTTGAATTTGAGTGTCCAGTCTTCACACTCAGATACAAACCTTTCTTGAGCTGGATTTTTCGACAATGAGTGGCCCACAATCTACAACACACAATCAAAACATGCTGCTGAATAACCCGACAGATTTACAATTATATCTAAAGCTACTACAGCTACACATCTTTTCAGAAACATACCTATGCTTTCTCTTCTTCTTCCGTGGAGGCGTGTCTTCATCTTCTGCAGGAGCACGTGCAATGATGCTGGATTCCTTTACCCTGAATTCATACACCTAGAAAAGAAAATTAAACACACTTAACCACGATAACATTCACCTAATAACCACAGATATTTTTTATCATTATAGAAAGTTTTATACACACACATATACTCACACACAGCACATCACTTTTTACCCACTGTTATTACAGCCTTATTCCCAAATGAATTTCTTCCCTCACAATTCTACACACAATTCTCCACAATGTCAGAGAAAAAAGTTAGTTTGAAATCTTTGCTGATTAATTAAAAATATATCAATGTATCAGAAATATAACATGTACATCAGTTTCAGGTGTTTCTACAGCTTGATTGGACACCTGTAGTAAATTCAGTTTAAATCAGTAATGATTTTGTTTAAATAAGGTCCCATAGTGGACAGTGCATGTCAGAGCACAAACCAAGCCATGAAGTCTAAGGAACTGTCTGTAGACCTCAGAGACAGGATTGTATCGAGACAGATCTGGGGAAGGGTACGGGAAAGTTTCTGCTGCATTGAAGCTCACAATGAGCACAGGGACCTCCATCACTCATGAATGACAGTAAATTGTAACCACCAGGACTCTTCCTAGAGGGGTAGCTCATGGTAGAAGGGCCTTAGTCAGGGAGGTGACCAAGAACCCAATGATCACTCTGATAGAGCTCCAACGTTACTGTGTGAAATGGAAAACCGTTTATGCAGCACACCACCAATCAAGCCTGTGTGGCAGTGGCCAGAAGGAAGCCACTCCTCAGAAAAGGCACATCTACAGGACTGTCAGACCAGGAGAAACAAAATTATCTGGTCTGATGAAACAAAGATTGATCTTTTTTGACTGACTGCTGAAGCATCATGTCTGGAGGAAAACAGGCAGAGCTCATTACCTAGCCAATACAATTTCTACAGTGAAGCATGGTGGTCGCAGCATCATGCTGTGGGGATGTTATTCTGCAGCAGGAACTGGGAGACTAGTCATCTCCCAGTGGGACAACAACCCTATGCACAAAGCCAAGACAACAAAGGAGTGGCTTTGGGACAACTCTGTGACTATCCTTGAGTGGCCCAGCCAGAGACCAGACTTGAACCTTTCTGGAGATATCTAAAAATGGCTGTGCACTGATACTCCCCATCCAATCTGATGGAGCTTGAGAGGTTCTGCAAAGAAGGCTGTGAGAAACCTTGTAACTGTGTGCCAAGCTTGTAGCATCATATTCAAAAAGACTGGAGGCTGTAATTGCTTCCAAAGGTGCAAAGGCTTTGAATATTTATGTACATGTTATATGTTTGTGTCTAGTTTTTAATAAATTTGCAAAGATTTCAAACAAACTTCTCACTTTGTCATCGAGGGGTATTGTGTGTAGAATTTTGAGGGGCAAAATGAATCAAATCTACTTTGGAATAAGGCTGTAACATAAAATGTTAAAAAAGTGAAGCAGTGTGATTAAGTTCCAGGTGCACTCTATTCATATATATGTATTTGCAAAATTACTGTGTATATAATATTTTGCATGAACTAATTTAATTCCACTTTTTTGGAGTTTTTATTTTTTAAATATAAACATTGAATAAAGTGTTAAATATGGTGAGTAGTGCTGGGTGGCATTTCTTTTTGCACAGCATGGTTTATGGCTCATATTTTCAAGAGTACATAGGATTTTAAAACATTTCCAAAATTAAGGCTTTGAATTATACAGGTTCTGATTAGCACCACAAAACGTGTGTCAAAAACAGTCGGATATTGTAAACAAATTTTATTGTTATAATTAATGAATGTTGATCAGTATACAACTTCTTAGTTTTCAGTAAAAATCAATCATTCATTGATCAATGATTTATGAATTAACTAAAATATAATCCTCTGAAAAAGGAATAAACCTGCTGTTGAAGGTAAACAGTGGCAAACTTCAATAATACACATATTTATCTAAAGTGCATAATTTTTACTGTTTAGTAAATACAGCTTTACCTATTTATGGTTGAATTATGTTTTAGTCTTTAAGAATAGTACCCAGTACTAATATTGAGCAAAATAAAAGCCCTCCATCGCGCCTCACCTCCATTAATTTGCGAGTGGCTTAACGGTAAAGCTTGTGTGTAAAATTATGTGGCCCAAAGCAAAAATACTGTTGGATCAGGTTTGCTGATATTGCAACAGTTTCAACAGTCCCATCCCTCCCCAACTGCACAAATAGCTTACCTGTCTGCAGGTTTTTGTGCCTATAAGTCGAGCAATGGCACAGAAGTTGTCGTAGTAAGTGCCAATGAGCACTCTGAAGAGAGAAGCCTCCGCTCCGCTCCAGTCCACATTCTCAGGAGGCTCTGAGCTTACCTTCAGCTTCACTGGAGTCTGGCATCGTGAATTAGCCTCTACGTAAATACAAACGTACACAAAAGTAATATTAGATGGACACACAAACCTTTGCTCCATGGGTTTCCCACAGTGTTTACTTATATTAGCTAATGTTAGCTAGGCTAATATTATGTATACCAATATTAGTCCTTCCATAGACAGAGTGTCTGGTTTATTACAAGCCCTACCCTGGTATACTTTGTACCTTGTGACTAGCCATTTTTATGAGAAACAGGATAGGATAGGATAGAACTTTATTGATCTCTTGGGAGGGTTCCCTGAGGGAAATTAAGGATACCTAGCCCATAGATCAACCTTTAGAGGTTTACACTTCCTATACCCCCAATCAACTGAAAGGGAACACCAGGTTACCACCACAGACCGTCTTAGTGTCACATGATCTGTCAGTACATATACACACCTTTTCTGAAAGGCCCCAGAGGCTGCAACACCACTGAGCAAGAGGTACCACTAACCAAACACCACAATCTCCAAAGTCAAGGACAAAGTTGTTAGGGTTGGTTTATAATAAAATCCAAATCTCTGAAATCAAATCCATTATCATCAAATGAAAAGAACACGACAAAACACCACACCACAAAAAAATCTGCCAGGAGGGGGCCGCCCACCAAAAGAGTTCCCAAGCCAAAACCGGAGTATCTGTCCATACAACTACAATCAACCGTACACTCCACAGAGCTGGGCTTTATGGAAGAGTGGCCAGCAAAAAGCCACTCTTTTGTGGCATGCGGGAGACTCCACAAATGTATTTTCAGCCAACAAAGAAAACACTATGATGGCATAAAACGAAAACATCTCTTCACCCAAAGAACACCATCCCCACAGTGAAACCTGGTGGTGTTAACATACTGCAAAATAAAGCGACATTCAAGTGGTTTAAGGGGATTCAGTGGTGTCCTAGTATTTACAAGTAATCAATTGGATTAAGATTAATTGAGAATCGAGAATCTGCAGGCAGCAGAAAATAATCTGTTTTAGAGGAGCTGGAGCAGTTTTGCCTTGATGAATGGACAAAAATCCCAGTGGCAAGACACTGCATGCTTGCAGCTCTAACTGCTGCAAAAGGGTTATTTTGTCCTATTTATTGTTTGATTCACACCAAAAATGTTCAAAGTTGTAGGCATGTTCTGTGTAACAGCGCAGCAGTATTTCTGATTCAGTGGCTACCTTCCTGAAATTTAAGAACAGTTCAACCAGAACAGCTCTTGAACAGCATAAAAGGTTTTAATTCAAGTGTGATTATGTAAGTTTAAATACCTAATCTATCAACGTGAACAACTTGATCAAGCTTGTCGACCAGCATGACCGTACTGTCCCACTAGTATGACCAGAGTGACCAAAATGTTGGTCATGGACTAGCTAAACCATCAAACTGAAGTGAAAAACATATGCTGAGCTGGCAAAGAGCTAAACCAACTTGCAAAGTCACAGAGGGTGTGTTTGTCCTGTTGACTACCTTTTTACCTTTTGACTCTCAAAGGCCAGTTTAGAACATTTGAAACCAGCTACCAGCATAAGGTTTGGAGCTGGATTTTACAGCAGAGTAATGAAGGTGTGGGCATTTCTTACATTTCTAAACTTGCAATATGATGTACTGGAGAAAAAGAGAATCTCACTTCAGTGTTCTAGATACCTGAGGAACTGGTAGTTTCATCTTTCTTGTCATCGTCATCTTTGTCGTTGCAGTCATTGCTGTCTGTGCCCCCCTCTCGGTCGCTGTCTGTGTCTTTAGTCTCTGTGCTGACTGTGGGGGTACTCGGCCTGCTGTTGCTGTTGGGGACTCGGCCCCTGCGTCTGCCGGTGGAACGCTTCAGAGGAGTCTTCGCACGCTCAGCAACAACACCTGAAGGGTACTCTCTCACCATTCCATCCTGAGAAATCAAGTATAAATGATTAAAAACAGCACTAGTAAGTCAGTAGTTCATCTATAATCCAACAGTTAGTGGTTCATAAAAACAGGACAGAAAACAGAACCCCTTTACTGACCAAGAACATCCCTGTGTGTGAGTAGATGTCATATGGAAATGTGTGTAACTATGAGTGTACTGTAAACTATTTCTGATACTGCACACAATCTTCTCATTCAGACCATCTCTCATTTACAATCCCAAGAACAAACAAAGTTCTTAGAAATGGCTTATAGTTTCAGCTCGAACGTATTTGAGGGGATAAGATCTAACCTGAACCAGATACATATAGCAGTCAATGCCACATGGTTTGCTGTCCACCATGTTCTCCATGTTCTTTCGTTTGTAAGTGTTCGGGGTTGCGTGGAAAGCTGCAAAGAAGATCAGAAACATCCATCCATAAACATCACGCTGAAACCTTCTATATGACTCCAACAACTGAACACAATGTGGACTCACGGTGAAGGAAGCAGTCATATTTGAAGCAGCGTCTGCAGAAGAGGGTGTGGAACGAGTGCAGGCTCTGTTCTCGCTGAACTGATTTCGCATTTGGTCCGTCAATGTTGGGGGTGCATTCTGGAGGGAGTGCTCCCGGCAACTGCTGCTCAGTCAGTTCTTTATACCTGCACAATGATCAAAAGGGATGTTTTACTGCTACTTATTCTACATACGTCTTCAGATTTCAAACACTCTCTTTAATGTCTTTAGACATCTGTAGTCAATTTTAGACATGGAAAGTTCAAAAACATGGCAGCTCCAGCAGCTTTGTTCCTAGTACAAAGTACAAAGGTTGTAGTTGAAAAGATGTGCTGTATGTATATTTTTTTACTTTCTAAATTACTATCCCAATTAAAACCTACATTATTGTGAAAATTAAACATTTCTTTGATTTTTTTTTTTTAAAGCAATAATAAAGGAAATTTCCGACTTCCAGTAGGAACTCATCCTGTCCATTCCTGTTCCCGAGAGTCATTACAGATCCACTTACATTAACCATACATTTTGACCAGGGTTGCACAAACCTGTCCCATTTTGGACCAAATTCTACCTCACACAAAGAAAAGTTCACAGAAATCACTTAAAAAAAATGCAGTCATGACACACGTCTGTGATGACAATATGTAAACTTACGAGCACAGCTGTATCAATGAAGCTGTGCATCAGAACTCATGTACAAAATTTTCAATTTGATATGTGGACTTTTACAATTGTGTACCTTAAACATTTGAGATAATGGGAGGTGAAGCAGAATAATCTGCAGTCAAAAATAATCATATCACCATAATAATTTCAACAGTGACTAAATTAATGATTTATCATAATATTAATAAATATACAAATATACATGCATTGCTTATGGCTCATTTATGTACTGCAGTCTTTACATCAGTATTGTGAAGAAAAATATTATAGAGCAGCCCAAGTTTATACAAACCAAAAACACTTGGACAGGTTTCATATGATGCCTCAGGAGAGCATCACTGGTTAATAAGGAACCACTTTTTAATTCATTAAAAATTAATTAAAGTAGTAAACTGAAAGTGCCAGTACTGTACTTTCAGGACTTACTTCTCTTTGAGTTCTTCTGGAGAGCCTTTATCAGGGAACATAGAAGAGATTGCTTCAAAGATTTTATCTGAGGGGAACTTTTTGGAGCAATCACTGCTTCGACCTGTAAAAACAACACTTGCATGCTGAGTTCCAAAGAAAAAAAATGAGTTATCGACAAATATAGGTCTGATTTTCAAGGCGGACTGCAGAGGGCAGACATGAAAATCGATTACAGATGCACTGGAAAACTCAAACACCTGCAGTGAGAAAAGATTGAGTTCATTCCCTTCAACAAGTCCACTGTTACTGAATGCATGTTTCAATACAGTGGTAAACAGCACTGTTTAATTGGATATAATGCAGCAAATTTAGAACAAGAACACTTCAAGAATGTGACCAGCAGTTTAAGAACCTGTAGCTACTAAAGCATATTCTGTTTCAAAATAATGCAAAATACTGTGTATCGTGAAAATGTCTTTAAATATATTATACTTTAAACCAGAGGTTCTTAACCCTTTTCACTGTGTGACCCCCTTTTAGGCTCCAGTAAATTTCACGACCCCCCTACCCGCGGGAAAAAACGGTATCAATAAGTAAATATCCATATTCCAAGTCCTTTTCATTATATTTTCTCACTTTCTTTGTTTTTTTTTCCCAGTTCTGATGTTCCTAGATGTGGGTGTTTTGCGTCTCCACTTCCAATTTGACCTTCTAAAAAACGCCTGGATGACGTGCCGAGCCACAATGTGCATGAACCTGAATCAAGATTCAGATCGAAGAGTCGAGCAGAATGGCGAGTGAGTCAGAAAACATTCTAAAAATGCTGTATTTTAAGCAACAATGGTTTGCCAAGCCATGTTCTTTATGTAAGACACTCCATCAAGACAGAGAATGATACAGAGTGAAAAAGTTTAGCACTGAAATCTGATTCATCGCACATTTAGCTGCCAAAACTTCTTAATTAGTGTCACATTCGCTAGACCCCTAGAAGTACAGGTTAAGAACCCCTGCTTTAAACACATCACCCACCCCTACATTCTAAACCTGGCCAAGGAACTGAACCAGGAGCTTCTGAGCAGGATTACAGGCCTCCAGAATAAAACATTTATTAAATTCTTTGGAATAATAAGTGAAATAAATAAAATGTTAAAATAGTAATAGTATGTTAGTTAAAGGAATTCCTGTGCAGCACACAATCAAAAGAGGACTAATGGTGTAAACTTATTCAAATCAATTTGCTGGAAGGTCCTTACTCTCAGAGTTTAGAAGCTGGTCTTTCCGTGAATCATCAGTGTCATCCTTCCCATCACAAACATCCATCTTTTCCAGTTTATAGTCATGCTGATCCTCATCATCATCATCATCTTCATTATCACTGTACTGGTTGAGTGCGTTCACCAACTCTACGAATATCTCATCGTTTATAAAACCACATTCTACCAAGAAACAAAAAGAGAGACAAAGCACTTAAAGTTCACAAACGGTCCCATTAGTGTAAGAGTTTATACTTAATTTATAAGAAAGTGTTTTTATAGAAAAAATATTTGTACTGAAAAGAAAAAAAGCTGCATCTCTAAACAAAACATTAATAATCAGTCATATTATTTACCAGTGTCCTTCAAACACATGGTATAATGCTTATGCAACAGTAGTGCACATCAGACAGAAAAATCCCATTTCATTTGATTTAGATAAATCCTCCTTATACAAACCTCTATCTCCATGTACTTTTCCATCATAGTTCTTAATAAGCTCTTCAATAAAGGTGCCATCCTGGTCAAGAATTTCATCTCCCATATATGGGATATTGTGCAAAACCGTCTCATCTTCAACCTAGGAGAAACCAGACAGCTTTACCTTTTTAACACTAGTATCAATACACTGAGATCCAAGTACTGACATTTAACACATTATTTTTAAATTAAACTTAAAAGACAGATTAACAGATTAACGAAAACACATATCCATATAAATTTGGAACATGGCTTGTTAATTTTACAAAGCATCTATTGAATATGTAAATATGAAGGAAAAGTACAGAAAAGTTCTTTTGTGTATTTTACAGTTCAGTTAGAGGTCACAAATAATAAAACGACAGAACCTTTAAAAGGTCATAAATTATAAACACTGAAGCAGAACAGCAATCATATAGTTGTGTATATACATGTGGTCTGTATAGTCCTTCCACAAACAGGTATATCCATATATCTCAAACAGGGCTGTCACCATCAAATCCATATGTAATTTAGGGATCGAACACACATTCTGTGTAACTGAAAATAAAGACCAAACAATAAAAAGGACTTAACTGATCAATAAACCAATCTGTTCAGTTATGCCTTTAAAACACTTAATTGGAAAACTTTTCATAATTTATTTGTACACGACAGGGGAGCAATAATAGTATACTGAACCGTCCTGGAATGAGGGTCATGGTCCAGTGCATACCGTCTCAATGAGAACCCATGGTATGCTGTAGCTTATAGGAAAGTGTGACGACTGAGGAATTTAATGTAAAACTTCACAACAGCAGGTTCCACTTTGAAACCAGTTCTCTGCAAATCCAAAGCACTGGGGTTATGTTCTGCATTGGAGGTCACACATGACGTATCTTGTGTTCCACAACCAAGGGGCCCGTGAGATGTTTTGTCTATGTAAAAGTACACTTTTGCTGCATGCTATGAGTTTCAGCTGCTGAACTCACAATTAAACCCCTCTATCGCCAGTGAGTAGTTATTGCCCAGTAACACACTAAGGAAACAAACACAGGCAATAATGGTTATATGAGCAGCTCAGTTTCTTTACAGCCTCATAGTATTAACAACGTTTCAAATGGAAGAGGGAGCATTTACATGTACTCAATTATCCAATTTTGCAATTGTCTGATTACTTAAATGTTTATGTAAACAATGTAGTCTAATCTGAATAACATCTAGAATCCAATTAAGAAATCTGATTGAAAGCTGGATTTTACCTCATTCCTCAGCACAATATACTCTTTATTTGAGTTCTCTCAGATTTCTCAGTCTGCACATACACTCATCCTGACGAGCCGCACTTGTCTCTGACCAGAGAACAAACCTTCCTCACACCACATACACATCCCTTTGCGAGACTACTGGCTATAAATCACAAAACATCACAAATACTCCATATATGAGTTGTACTGGCTGGGAAGTGAACTTTACCATAAAATTTTGCTGGAGTGGGGACCATGAATACATCACAGGTACAGATGCTACAGCGTTCAGCGTTTTGAGGGGAATTACTTGTTTGGAGAACTCTGCGAAGCCACTGTCAACCGTGCACTGTGTAAAACAAGATTCGTGGAGCAATTTAAAGAACACTGCAATCTTCAGTCACTAAAAAAGAATTTCTTTTCCATAAACTACTCAATTATCAAAGCAAACCCACTGTACTACAACAAACAAATAAATACTCTTGAAAGAATATTTACATTTGGTTTGGAAGCTTATCTTTATTCAAGTGTGCAGTATGTAGCAGCAGGAGCTGTATCAGAAGCCAAGATCACAAACCTCTCTTGTTCCACGTAAGGAGCTCACGGGTGTCATGATATGCACAGGCTGAATTCGCCGCAATTTCCATTCCTGATTCAGAATGTCAGTGCGCTCCAGAATCTTCTGTCTGTTGGAGTTGAACATGCTCTGTGGATAAAAAAAAAAAACACATTCTGCTTCAGAGCCCTTTCAAATATTCACACACTAACCAACATCACAAACAACAATCTGATATCTATATACCAATATATACAGTCGTGGCGGCCAAAGCCTGGGGTTAGGGAACCAGGCTGGCGACCAAACTGTTGCCAGTTCAAATCCTTGAAGATGACAGAAGTGCCCTTGAATAAGGCACTTAACTCCCCAGGTGCTCCTCGGGCATGTGTGCTCACTGCCCCCTAGTGTGGGAATTCACTAGTGTATGTGTGTGTTTATCATTATGTGGATGGGTTAAGAGGAAAAATTCCAGTGTGTAAGCATCTTTACCTTTTAATATTAAAAAATGTTCAATCTGATCCGAATCCGTCACAACTCTCAATGTGCATTGTATTAGTACACACGAAATATCAGTGAGGATAGGCCTGTCACCCCAATTACATTACAGACTTATTGTACAATAAATAGACAGAGCCTCAATCGGTTTTACTGAACCTTATGCTTTTCTTTGCAAGAAGAGGCCGCTGAAGTGAATGAGTCTGTATGGCAACTTCTAAAAACAGCCACATTATTGTACTTCTTTCAGTTGTTTATTTATATATTCATTTATTGCATTATTATGCTATTACATGTACAACCAGGAAGTCTAAAAGACTGGATGTGTCTGCCTAAAATACTTAAATTACCAAAAGTCAGATCCAAACCTTGAAAATGAAAAGAAATGATGTGAAGTGATGAATTTACAGACGTACACTATCAGAAATGCTACAAAATAACATTTAGCATTTGGAGAACTTTGTGAGTATTACCAGAACAATCGTGAGGAGCTGGAAGCTGCATCATACCTGGCAGACAATGCTTAGACAAGGCTATCCCTTGAAACTCATCAGTGCAAGAAGGGGGCTTGTGAGGGAAGCCACAAAGACCAACAGTCACTTTGAAAACTGTGTTAAAGGTGAACCAGTTAAAGATATCAAGGTCATTGAATACATCTGTCTGATGTAGTGGCTATGGTAGGGAGCGGTTGCCTCTTTCACATGTTTTTTTTTTCTTGTGGAGGAGTTTCTCCTTTTCACACTCACACTCAAGGTGTCTATATCTGACTCCAGCAATGTGTAATAATGCTTCTATTCACATGCTCCGTTCATGCGACATACATCTGCTCAGTCTGTATGATTTCACTGCAGCTCTGTGTTCAGAGGGAATTATTACTATTAAAATTAACACAAGCAGATAAACTATATTGCATGTGGTTACAGTTGCATGGTTCACCTGTGCTCTGAATCATTCCTACAACTAATCAACTATTAAATTAGTCGCCAAATAATACGGTTTTAGTTGATTCAACACTGCACCTCAAAAATTCATACATAGGACTGAAAGCAGTGTAAAAGATCCAGAATACTGATACCATGTAGTCATGCAGATGGGCAAGTTTCCAGAGTTCTGTTAATAAAAGGATGAATTACTTTATAACACTTTAAAGGTGACAAGATATCCCCTCACAACTATTTCTTAAATAGTCACGGTTTGAAGGTATGATAGTTTAACACCTAAAGGCAAAACAATGTGTATACAATTTTAGCTTGGGCTGCAGGTTTCATTAGGAAACAATGTTGGTAGTGTTCAGCTCAAGGCATGGATTCCACGAGATGTTGGAAAAATTCCTTTGAGATTCTGGTCCATGTTGCCAGGATTGCATCACACTTCCTGCAGATTTTTTCAGGAGCATTGTCATGCTGCGAATATACCATTGTACCACACCCCACAGATGCTCTATTCAATTCATGTTCATGAAACCAGCTGGAGCCTGGACACAAAGCCATTCGGGTCCATGGATTCAAGCTGTTGGCATCAAATTCTGACCCTGCTGTCTGTGTGAATCAACACAAAGATTCATCAGACCGAGCTATGTTTCTTCCATTTTTAACTATTCAGTTCTTGTAAACCTGTGCCCACAGCAGTCTCTGATTTCTGTTGCTGCCTGACAGAAACGGAACCTGATGGGGGCCTTCTACTCTTGTTGCCTATCCACCTCAGGTTTAGATGTGTCGTAGCTTTTCGCTCAGCTCTTTTGATCTCTCATCAAAAAGGCGTTTCCTTCTGCAGAACTGTCACTCGCTGTTTGTTTTCTCTTAAATTACAACATCATAAGTATACTAGAGACTACTGTGCCCATGACAGTAACAGTTCTAAAATTCTAGTGGCCAACATGAACATTACCTGAAGCTGTTGGTCAGTATCTGCATGACGTGCTACACAATGAGTTAATAACTACTCAAATTGGTGTAAAAGTACTCCTAAAGAAGTGCTGCTCAATGAACATTCGCTATGTTTTGTCCTTCATGCTTACCTTCACCTCATCAGCTCTTCTGAAGCGTTTCAGCTGTCGTAGCCGCATGTACACAGACTTCACTCTCTTCCTCCAACACACTGGGCCTTTCTCCAATTTCTTCCCAGTCAAGCCCATGGTTTCCCTACAAGAACACACAGCACTTTAATGACGAACAGAATCACTGCTTTGCCTATAAAAAGGTAAGCAGCATACTGTCTACTATTGTACTATTAAATATCAATTATATTAAACATTTGTTATCTGTGTACAATAGTGGACATAAAGAGGATGATGATCAACAACTACATTCAGTAAATAGTAAATACATACAGGAAAATATGGGTGTGCAATAAAGTCAAGATAACTTAAGTAGTAGCAACAGTACACAAAAGTAGCAACACTAACACTAATTAATGCACATTAGAATAACTACTTGATCCTAAAGAACCAGTTTTAGTTCAGAATCATAATTAAAACATTAATTTGGGTGTTCTGTAACTGATGTCTGCATAGAGCATATTGAAGAACTGTTTGGAACGTAGATGCAACAGACTCTGACTAGCTGTTAAGTAACACTGACAAATTCACAAGTACAGCTTAATGGACAAGTGTGTCCAAGTTTTGCATCCAATCATGTACAAGGAGAGAAAAATGTTGCAGTAAATTTAGAATTAGCCATCTGCATGTCTAACATCACTGATGATTATAAACCACTGAGTGAGACTAACAGGATGAGCTGGCTGCCAGACAAGAGCATTTCTTACTCAGTGTACAACCTCACATTAATTCACACACCCATACATGCAGATAAAATGGTAGTGAAAAGACAAAACTAGAATAATAAGGGTAGTATTCTACTACAAAAACTGCTCTTTAACTTACTGCCTCTGAGCATGCTGTCATTAGGATCATATCAGTATGGACATTTTTTAAATGCAATGTGCAGCACTGGACATATGATTACATTTGACCAATATCTAAGTATGCATTTACTGAAGTCCAGAATCTTAGGTGACTAGAGGCTGCTGTGCTATAAGCACAGAGTTGCTGATGCTGGAAAAAATAAAAAGGTCTGCAAACAAGCAAAAATGCTTCATTTCTTGTTCTCTGTGCAGTGGTGCAGGCATCCATGTGACCTGGACTTAACACAGAATAAGCAAGCTAGGGTCGAGGTTAGCATCCAGTGCACACCAACTGCCCATTAAAAAATGTGATTTTAATCAAAGCTCAAATGAAAATTAGTTAAAAGTAGGCCATGATTAAACTAGTCACACACCTCTCTACCCCACAGGAAGAGTGTTAAGATCTCCACCCCATCTCAACCCAGAGCATCTCTAGTGTCATGTCAAATACAGAAACAACTGAAACAAGCTTTAATAAAAAACAGAAAAGAAAAAGCACTGGCCAAATTAAGAACCAGGAAATTAATGTTAGAGATCAGCTTCAGGGAAAGTTAACAAAACAAAGAGACCTGCATCTTAAAAATAGACATAGCAGAGACTTCTCGTCCACGTTTCTCTGCATACCATATAAAACAGAGTTACAAGTCATCAGCCTGGACGTTTCTGGATTTTTATTTTTAATCATTTTCTTTCAACATTACAACCTGATTGTGTCATATGATATTGGAGATCACATGGCATGCAGAGAGCTCTCCTGAGGACCTTCTTTGGCAAATGGGTGGCATCTGCCATCTTTTATGGAATGGCCTGCTGGGGCAGCACGGCAGACAGGAAGAGACTAAACAAACTCAAAGATCCAATGCAGGTGGTGGGAGACAGAAGGATGGTAGCCAAGCTGGCATCCATGCTGGAGAATGACTCCCACCCCATGCACGAGGACTCTGGCAGCACTGGGCAGCGCCTTCAGTGACAGGTTGCTTCGCCCTGAGTGTAAAGGAGCGGTATCACAGCTCCATCCTCCCTGCTGCTGTTAAGACTGTACAACCAGCACTGCTCTCAGCAGAACACACACAAATGAAAGACTTTTTCAATACAACATAATGGGCAGCATCTTCCCATTTCCCCTTGAGCAATACAGAGTTCATGGCTAGTTATCTGTAAATAATATCCAGAGCTGTTGACCGAGTATGTATAATGTCTGTATTGTAGACTGTAAACTGTAGTGGTAACTGCTCTGATCTTGCACTGAGAGTCCTGCTCTTCCTTTGCTGCTGGATCAGTGGATTTCCCCACAAACAAAGGATCATCTCAGATGTACTCCAATCCAACTTCAGCCCATCTGACAGCCACACACCAAGAGGGAAACGCCACAGTGCACACTGTAACTGCTTTAGTTGCTCCTTCTCATCAGAACTGGGCTCTGACTGGTTCATTGGAATGCTAACTCTTACTGTGAACTGACCAGTTAGCATAGCGTGCTAACCGGTTTGACTTATGAGCAGCAGGCTCTCCTTCATTCCAGCCTGGAGACACTCTGATCCACACTGTCCTGATCATCTTTTACTCATTGAACCCCCGAAGCCCAGAAGCTCTGCATTTATTCTCTGTGGCTAAACTGAGCTGTAAACACAGCTACACTCAAATCCTCTCTGAGTTTGAACATCTACGACCAGAAGCCTGTTTCCACTGGATTCTGCTGGTGGTCAGCTGTGAAACCCTCTCTGTTCTTATAAGAACTGAAATGTAAACGCACTCCCACCGAGCCTCTGACCGATCTGAGATCAGATCCACAGGAGCGGAGAGGCCGAGCTGTGCACACCAGCAGGTCTGAGATCAGATCCACAGGCTCAGAGCGCCTCAGCGGTGTGAACACCAGCAGGTCTGAGATCAGATCCTCGAGAGAACGTAAGTGTGGCAGAGTTCAGAGCTCGTTACTCGGCCCGTGGCTGAGAGCACGTACCTGCAGGAGTCCAGTCCACATTAAACACTGCGATCTCCGAGTTCTGCCTCAGGAAAGGTAAAGGCTAAAGCTAAGCGCTAACAGCAGGCTGTCTCTGACAAACAAACACTGCCCGCCGCCACAGGGTCAGCCTGGTGTCCCCGCTCTGAACACTTCTGCTCGAGGCCAGAGCGCGGTGCGGTCGCCGGGTTTAGTGTTCAGTAATCGCCGGTGTTCCCGCTCGAACTCTGCCCGCTCTGCGCGCCGCTCTCTCCGCCTCCCGCACAACCGCCGACCGCCAAACGCCGCAGCCAATCGCGAGCCGCCGCACTCGAGCTCCCCAAAAACACGGACGCCCATTGGCCGCTGTGAATCCGCGCCGCATCCAATCGGACGCGCTGGTGCGGCGGGGCCCGGAGCGGGGCACATGTGGAGAAACTCTCTTTGTTCCTCCTTTTTTAACAAACACACCGATTTCCAGGAGAAAGTGCAGATTCCTGTCTGCTCTCCGTATCTCCCGCCCTAACCGCAGCGCGCCGCTGCCTGTCACGCCCCCGCACTGATGATTATGTGTGTCTTATTGTTTATGATCATGTTAATACGAATTGCCCACATTAACACACACAGGCGCAGACTGACCGAGGCGCGCGCGCCGGCTCCCCCCTCAGTGAAGCGCACGGGGGGGGGTCGCTGTGTTTCTGAGCGGAGGTCTGCAGTGATGTCCACAGAAACACACCAGATCCTTCTAGCCCAGTTTCTGCTGGACTCGCTGAACCTGGGTCAACGGGTTCTCCTAGCCCCGCCCCTCCGAAACGTCGCCCCGCGTCATAGCGCCATAAAGCCATTAGATGAGGATGGAGAGCTTTGGTTTGGAGGGAAAGTCACTCAGCCTCACCTCCAGATTCCTCCTTCCTCTCTGTGGTTTCCCTCATTTATGAGTCCTGGCAAACTGCAGGCTTTCCTCTCCTAATTACACAAACCCCTCGGTTTTCAGTGTGTTTATGGTTGATTATGGGGGAAACTTCACTAAGCCCAGGGTTTCTCAACCTGTGGGCTGTGAAGCAGTCTCTAGAGGTCCCTCGGCACATCCTCAGTAGGAGACCGCAGTCCATACCGGGCTGGAAAAGGCACTTTATGTCATAGTCTATATGGGGAATAATCATTTAGTATAAGTGAAAATTGAAAGATCAATTGAGTTTAAACTACAAACATTGTATAAACATTAATATTCACATTTACATTTATGGCATTTAGCAGATGCCCTTATCAAGAGCGACTTACAAAAGTGCTTTGCTATTCACTCAGAATATCCTTAGCTAGAAGACAAGAATGTAGAATCTTCACGTCTTGAAATGACAAGAGACTGAACAAGCACCTGTGTGGCCTCTGTAGTCAGAAAAGGTTGAATTCTCCTGATGTTATAAGGGAGAAATCTGCATGACCGAGTCAGGTTTGTAACATGAACTGAGAAGAATAACTGGTCATCCACAACTACACCAAGGCTCTGTGCTTCAGCAGGTGGCAAGCTGAGATACAGGATGAGACCTGGGTGTCGAAGAACCCTAATAAAATTGCACACAAAACACATGACTGAAGTGCCCTTGACCCAGTTGGTCCCCAGGTGCGGTGGATCGGGGTAACCGCTGCACTAGTGTGTGTGTGTGTGTGTGTGTGTGTGTGTGTGTGTGTGTGTGTGTGTGTGTGTGTGTGTGTGTGTGTGTTTTTTTCACTGGATGAATGGGTAAAATCCAGAGGACAAATCCCAGTGGATCTGTATGCATGTGTACATTTTCTTTAACAACCTGACCAAGCCTGTCAACCAGGTGAACCACCAATACCAGAAAGCCTAACCTTGTCAACCAGCATGACCAAGGTGTTCTACCAATTAAATTGGTTATGCTGGCAGATCTGCAAATCCATCAACGAAAACATACACTGTGCTGGTAAGCCAGATTGCTCGCCAAGAGCTAAAATGGAAACCAAGTTAACCAGCATGCACACTGTCACACTGAAAGGTCTCATATAGACTTTTAACCACCTTGATCATTAAATCAGATAATCTGAAACCAGCCACAAGCAAAAGCTGGTCTTAAACTGGATTTTTAGCAGGGATAAAACATCACATGTACACATGTAAGTTGCTTTTAGATTAGAGCATCAGCCAAAAGCCACAAATATAACCAAGATTTGCATCTCGATACCCAAAGTTCTGAGCACAAGCAAAACAAAATGTTTTCCACCAATTTGGCATGATGTGTTGGCATGGCCATTACACTCCCTTGCTAACACACTGTATCCCATCTGTTGATGCACAGTTGGAGTTTGCTATCATTTGGCCTTTCATCAGTGGTCAGTTTATGATGACAGGTGATTTCAATGCCTTTCCATGTTCTTTGACGAGAACACAAATTGCGGGAGGCTATATTCCATTTCCATTTACAGCATTTACCAAACATTCTAATCCAGTTTAATTAACGGAAGTGCGTTGCTGTCCATACAGAAACTTAAATAATACAGGAAGATGACTAAATCCTGCACCTAACAACTGGGGTTATACATAGGGCCCATCTGTTCTAAATTTCATCTAAAGTTGCTGTGGCCATTTATGATCGGATCAGCAACATTTTCTTAAACATTTACTGTTTGTGAAAAGACCCAGGAGCTTGACGAGATGTTACATCTAACAACCACACATTTGACCTCATCCTTTCACTTTACCTATACTCCATTCACTACCTTACAAGCTCATACACTAAATACACTGCTAAAAAATAAGGGAACACTTAAATCACACATAGGATCTTGATGAATGATATATACTGTGTAAATAGTTGAGAACAAAATAACATAACACTCAATGGGAACTAAAATCATCAACCTATGATCAAAGTAAAATATTCCAATTTCTGTGAATTTCATTACAGCAATTCATAATATTATATAGTTTTGTAAATGGTCCCCACATGCCTGAATGGACTCCTTGCAACATCTGGACATGCTCCTGATAAGACTGTGGATGGTGTCCTTTGAATGTCCTCCCAGACCCGGATCAGGGCATCACTGAGCTCCTGCAAAGTCTGGCATGATTTGGCAACATCAGACACACCAATACATAAAGCCCTAGACATACTCAGTTCGATTAAGGTCTGGACAGTGTGAGGACCAATTAATGGCATCAATGCTTTCATCACATTAGGAAGGAATCCAGGTCCCACTGCATGAGTGTAAGGTCTGGCAATGGCCAACAGTGAGATTTCAGTATTTAACATTCAGGGTACCACTGGCCCTCATATGGAGGTTTATGCAACTCTTCAAGGATATGCCTTCCCAGACGATCACTGACCAACTACCATCTCCAGACTCTTTCATGTCTGTCATGTCCTTAATGTGAACCTGCTCTCATCTATGAAGAGAATGGGGCACCACTGGCTGTCTGTTCCTGACACTTTGTTCAGAAACATGCACACCAGTAGCTCACAAGGTCACTTTGTGGGGCTCTGGCAGTGCCCCTCCAACTCCTATTTTCCATCCATCCATTTTCTATACCGCTTATAACTGAATAGGGTCACGGGGGAGCCAGTGCCCAGCCAGAAACTCTGAGCGCAGGGGCAGGAAACAACCCTAGACAGGGCGCTAGTCCATCGTAGGGCTCACACACACATTCACACACTAAAGGCCACTTTAGAGTCACCAATTCACCTACCACACGTCTTTGGACTGTGGTGGAAACCGGACTACCTGGAGGAAACCCACGTGAACACGGGGAGAACATGCAAACTCCACCAACTCTCCACTCCAACTCCTATTTTCCACATCCAAATGAAAACCTCAAACATAATATTGACCGTTAGCCTAGGTATATGGTCAAACAAAAAAGTAGAGTGCATAGCCAGTGGTTTAATGAATCGTGCAGTTGCATGCAGAGGTCAAAGTATTAAGTATCTGAGGCCACTTTGCCTTTCACCAAGGAGGGAGTGCACAAATCATGTAGCCAAGAGTTTGATTCATTCTTTCTGCCAGACCATTCCCCATTGGGTGGTAGGGAGTAGTATGTGATTTGTCAACCCCTGCCAGCTGGAGCAGCTCAGCAATCAATGAATTTTTATTGTGCACCCCAGTCAGATTGGATGCATCTGGGAAAGCCATATAGATTAGATTAGATTAGATTAGATTAGATAAGATAAGATAAGATAAGATAAGATAAGATAAGATAAGATGATAGATAGATAGATAGATAGATAGATAGATAGATAGATAGATAGATAGATAGATAGATAGATAGATAGATAGATAGATAGATAGTATCTATCTATCTATCTATCTATGTGCCTTACTAGCTCAGGAACAACATTTTGGAAAGACGTCTGTTACGTTACGTGACGGGATGTTTGGAGACTCGGTTCAAAATTCTCAGTCATGTGGTAAGTTTCCCCCAGTGTTCTCAATGTTTATCATGATTCATAAGTAAGTGGTTCACTCAGAGACTTCAAGAACTGAGTATGAGCAACAGGTCTAATGGCTGCACCACAAGGCCAAGAATGATGTGTGCCGAGTATAGCAGAGACCTCATCAGCACACAATGCCCCACTTACCCTCCTGTGGGTGGCATGAGACTCATTCTGTAAAACCATCTGCGTTTCAGCACTGGGTTCTCTCTCACTTCTCAAGATGTTCTGTAGACATGTGAAACATGTTCTACACTTCATCAAAATAAATTGGACCAGTGCTGCTTGTAAGCATCCAGCTTTGGCTTGGTTAAGATATGTAGCACTAGATTATTATCTGTCCAAACAGTGAACTTGTGTCCTCGCAGCCAATGACTAAATGTATAGCAAATGAAAAAAAACTTCATCTGATGGGCAGGGTACTTAGATTGAGCATGGGTTAGAGATGTACTAGCAAATGCAATGGGTCCTTCTCATAATGTGACTGAACCTGCCAAAACAGCACCTAAACCACTGGTGGATGCATAAATGGAGAGAAGAAATGGTTTTCTGAAATCAGGATGAGCCAGGCGCACTGTATCAACAAGACCAGTCTTTAAGTTCAAACTTAACCGGAAGTCAAAACTGCCTGTTTACACACAGGTGTCCAATCACATGGGTAAGGCTACTGTCCCTCTACAAGGTTTCTTGTAGCCAGAGATAAGTGTGAACAGTGGCTTGGCAAGCACAGAACAATTTTCACTGAAATGTTGGTAATATATACCACCATACCAAAGAAAGAATGTATCTGACTGGCAGATGGAATAACTCCATTAGATCTGATCCAGACACTCTGGCAATAGCCTCTGCTTTGTTCGGGTTGCTTGAGACACCCTCGTGGAAACTCACATGTCCAAGAAATAACAGATCTTCTAAGAAATTGGCATTTTCCAGATGACAGTTTCAGATTGTGTTCTTTCTGTCTTGAAACACCATCTCAAGCCATGTTTAGCTCTCCTCTTCAGTTTTTGCAAACACCAACAACTCATCAAGGTAACAAATGACACTTAGGAAATTCGGTGCATGGCTCCATTATGGCTGTGCTGCTGAGATTTCAGTTCTCAGCAGTAGATGGTCTCAAATCAAATGTTCAGTCATGGATAGAAGAGTAATTGCAGATTAGAGTTTCACAATACCAACTTTGTCAGGGATGGCACTCCCTCTCCATCTCTCCATATTGCACTTAAGTCGAAGAAACTGGCTGCTATCTTCATGACCTGCTATATTAGGATGGTTATCACCAAAACCCATAATTGGATTGTGTCCTGGAGCATAATGCTGAAACATAGTTTGTGTAACCTACAGCAGGTTTAGAGCTGTAATTAGTGCAAGAATACAACTTAAGTTCAACTGATTCAACTGATTAGGAGTATTATCAAGGCCCTCTCCAGCATGTTCAAAGTATTTCCTTCACGTGACACAGACACTGACTGACACCTGCCTTTAGACACAGCAGAAGATGCAGTGCTGGCCATTTTTGGAACAGAAGTGGCAATTGCATGCTGATACACTGGACAATCACGAAGTCTTCTGTCATGCAAAAACTCATCCAGGTGTTCCTGTCCTTAACATTCTTTCCACTCACACTGAGGTTGACTCAAGAATAACAAGGAAAGATCTTTATCAGGGCAGTTTCTGATAAACATAACAGCTACATACTCTGATTTGATATTGGTCTGCCTTCACTTTTGATGTTCTTCAGCTGCTTTATTTAACCATATGCAGTAATCAAGGGGGGCCTTAGTAGTGCATGGCTTTGTGGAGTAAAAATCAGCTAGGGGCATCTCACAAGAAACAACAGCAGCAAAATATCCGTCACCAGCATCAGAGATAGTTTTATTATTGTGCAGCCATACTCGAACTATGTCTCTTGCGTGGCCCAGAACTTTGTTAACTCATTAGTCAGGCAAACTCTTATTAGTTCTTCCATTTCAATGATGGAAAATTTATCCGAAGTGTCTCCCTGAAAGAAAAACAAGGGAGAATCCACCCTTTCATCTTTCAAGACAAGGTTCAGGCATCCATGGTTGTAACCACACTGTTCAGAAATTACAGCACATAAAGTCAGAGTGAAAACCAAAAGAGGATGAGGCTGATGTTTCACTGGCCTTTGAATGTCCAGCCTGCACTCTTCCAAAATGCAGGTCCCTTGTGATCATTGAATTCAGTACAGCAATAGCGTTTACATACAGTGCATCCACAAAGTTTTCACAGTGCTTTAGCAAGCAATTGCAAAAGTGTTTTTAAGTGTGATGAAAGGAGATTGATTTGGCAGTAATGGTGCATAGCCATTTTTAGATATCTCCAGGAATGTTGAATCAGGTTCAAGCCTGGGCTCTGGCTGGGCAACCCAAGGACATTCACAGGGTTGTACCAAACCACTTCTTTGTTACCTTGGCTGTGTGCTTACAGTTGTTGTCCTGTGGGAAGATAAAACTGTCTGAGGAACTGAGTTTCCCCTGTTATTTCCAATAATATGGGGCTCCACCACACTATTGAGCAGGTGTTTGTCAGTGGCTGGATATTCAATTCCCTGGTCATTGGATTGGCCATCGTGGACCTGTGGAATGGCCGCCCAGATCACCCAACCTCACACAATTCGACTTCGAAAATCCACAACTAACCCCACCTTTAGCACAGCATTGTGAGCAGCATGTTAATTAATTTTTAATGAATACATGACATTTCTTGATAGTGCCTTTCTGACACTCAAGGTCACCTTACATATTAGCAAACAGCAATACACAAAAGCAAGAAAACGAAGAGATAATACTCAAAAATAAAATAAATGAAATGAAATAATAAAATGAAATATAAAATATATAAAAAAGAAATAAATGAAACAAACAGCAATGAGTCAAATGTTATATGTTATAGGCAATTCTAAAAAGATGCATTTTGAGACCAGATTTAAAGTAAGAGATGGAGTCCAAGTTCCTTAAATCAGGAGGTAGAGAATTCCACAGCCTAGGGGCAGAGCCACTAAAACCCCTGTCCCCCATGGTGCTCAGGCGTATGGTGGGAACTGACAGGTGTGTGGAGGCAGATGATCTCAGTGATCGTGAGTGAGAGGTGATAGAGATAAGGTCTGATATATACGGAGGGGCGAGGTTGTGAATTGCCTTGAAGGGGAGGAGTAATATTTTATATTGGATGCGTTGTGTAACCAGGACCCAGTGCAGGTGCTGTAAAACAGAAGTGATGTGATGAAAAGATGGGGTTCTTGTAATGATACGTGCAGCTGAGTTCTGAACCATTTGAAGTTTGTGTAGACATTTAAGGGGAAGACCAAAGAGAAGAGAATTACAGTAATCCAGGCGTGAAGTAACAAGACTGTGAACAAGAATAGAAGTAGTGTGACGGGAAAGAGGACACAAACAATTAATATTTATAAGATGAAAATAAGCAGATCGAGTGATATTGTTAATGTGATTGGAATGACAGAGTATTATCCGGGATGACACCCAAGCTCTTTACTTGAACTGAGGAAGAGACAGAACAATTATCAATAGTGAGAGAAAGATTATTTGCTTTGGAAAGATTGGATTTGGTGCCGACAAGTAGCACCTCCGTTTTATCGCCATTTAATTTGAGGAAGTTGTGAGAGAGCCAGTTTTTAATTTCCGATAAACAGTCAGTAAGGGAGGGCGTAGGAAAATTGGAAGTGGGCTAACTTGAGAGACAGAGCTGGGTGTCATCCGCACAGCACTGGAAAGGTGATATCATATTTGCGAAAGATGTTACCAAGGGGGAGAAGATAAAGTATTAAAAGAAGGGGGCCAAAGACAGAGCCCTGAGGAACACAACATTTCTCCAGGGATTCTCATGCGGGTTCATAATGATCGGATCCTGCTCAGTGTTCAGCACCAGGGACAGCACATTGAACACGTCAAATAGCTGTGTATCACAGGCAACGTTCCCAGTCGCTGTTTCAACATTCTGTGTTGATAACTTGAAGAGATCTGATTGCAACAATCGATTTCTGAGGCAATTCTGGTCTTCTGTGATATGCTATATGACCACCATCCCATTGGAAAAACATGCCCTTGATCCAATATGGCAGCTGTCAAGATGGTGGCCATGTTCAGAAATGATTGGAGTGTTTCCCAACCCTGTTCCTGGAGGAACACCTGCTTTTAGAGCTAGCCATACTCCCCACACACCCGATTCAACTAATCAGTTCATTAACAAACCCTTCAAAGTTGCGTTAAAGCTAAAACATGTAGGGTACTTGCTGGCGTATTCAGATGCATCATTTTCCCTTTTGTTTCTGAAATAAAAGGTTGCCCTGTGTCTTTTGACACACCCTATATATTCATGCCAGAACTAAAAATTATATTTATTGCTATTTTGCAAAATGGGTTTTTGGGTGGGGGGAAATGCCATAAAGAAGGAATAGATAATTTGTGCAAAGAAGAGAATCTCCCAAACTGCCAAATATGTCCAGCCAGGAATTCCGAATTGGATAAAATGTCAAAAAGCACCCCAGGCATGTGAGTATGCTCACTAGTGTTTCTGTGTGGTTATGTATCCATTTGTAATTTTGTTTTTGAAAAAAAATCTGTATTTATACTTAAATTATCAATATTTATTTTTTGAGGGCATTTTATTGCAGTGCTCACACATTCTTCTTATTGTTTTTGCCCCAGCCAATGCAACACTTCCATATAAATGTATATTGATCATCAAATACATTTCTTTAAACATATAGCATTTACTCTTCATTTACCTCCATTTTGTGACTTTCAGTGCATTAACAAATATGTACATGTTCTTTTGAAATATGCACATTTTTATGCTTTTGGAAATTTGCAGTTTACAGTGTCCTGGAGGACTAAACCAGAGTCAATATTCCTGCCTTCCATGCACCCAGAGAGAGCCCACATAGGGATCCAGCTATAGATCCATCAACATCAGGTAAAGACAGGCTGGACAGGCTATATAGTTGCTCAAAGAAAAATCTGATTAATATGATTTACCATTTGCCCCAGATGCCATCAATTAGCCATAACATGTTTAGTATCTGACGTTTGCTCTTTTTAGATCAGAAAGGGACATACTAATTGAACATTACTAAAACACTGGAATTATATTGCTGTCTCTGACTCAAAACACATACAGAAATCCATGTGCTTTATGACTTACCTTTGTCAATTCATACATGTGTGGACAGGTGTTTTGGATAACTGTTCCAGTATAAACTTAAATTATCTATTCTTGCAGAAAGAGCCATTTTAGTCAATGTGCATGTCTTTTGAAGGATTACTGAAGCAAAACACATGCAACACATACATTTACCAGTATGAGATTTGCGCGGAAGGTTTTTGAAAAGACTGTCCATTAAATTTTAATGATGCATCTTGGCATGAGCAAGAACATTACACTCCCTTACATTTGCAGAAAACTGCAGCCCTTCTGCTGATGCACATTGAGGCTCAGATGAGATTGGTGACCACCCAACTCAGTGTTAGCAACATTAAAATGTTGCAACACCTGTTTAAAAGTAAATTGATCATTTGTATCTGGGGTCACAGTTTGGTTATATTCATTATATTAGACTGGATTAGATTAATATCAAAGGTTGCTTCCCACCTTTAGATAAGGAAATGAAAGTTTTTAACCACTTGGGAATGCACTCACCATGTTTGAAACTAAAAAACATGCAATTGATCAGCATAAATGGCTGTTTGGCCAGTCAGGGATTAAGCCTATTCCTACATTCCATTTTAATTTCAGCTTTCCTTTCAGCTCTGTAGCCTAGGCTCAATTCCTGACCAAGAAACCAGCCCAAAGTATTTTTGTTGGACTAATGATAAACGCTACAGGTGTGAAAATGGGTTTAGGCAAAAGAAAGAAAAACAAAAATTAGTCACACGAAAATATATACATGCATATTTGAGGGAAACAAAATCTGATGCAGTTCTGTAGTAAATGTATCCTGAAACAGCAGACACCTGATTTAAGCATTTATCCTGTTGGGCAGCAGAGTGTTTAAGTAGATTATTGACGTCATTTAAGTGTCCACTGTTTGAGACATCAAAACTAAGGGCTACCTGAATATGAATATTGTTTGTCCCCTGTACGTAACAGACACCTGCAGTTTCAATTTGACTTTCAACCTCAAGATCAATAATTTAATAGGAGCTTTTGTGCACTAATCAAATATTCTAGAGCTCAAACTCAAAAAGAGAACTTGCATGGTGCACTATCCAACAAAACAAGCCGCCGCCACCACCACCAATGGTAATAGCAGTGCTCTTAATGGAAGAGTTCCTAAGAGAGAACAGCCATCATTTCCAGTTTACAATATTTTATTTAAAAAGATTTTGAAAAGAAACCTAATAAACAGTGCTTGCTTTGGAATGGAAAAGAAGGATTCGGCTTTCAGGAACAATGGTTACAACAAAATTTATCCAGACTCTGCTCATCAGCCACTCCAGAATAGTTCCTGTATCTGAACATGTGTACAGTTCATGATTTCTTGAAAAGACCTCTAGAGTTCGTCTCTTGCTTGTGATAATTTTGTGGCATGTTCCTCGATGAATTTGCTTAAGCTCTCAACATTCCTTTCACCACCTTCAAATTTGATGGGATTCTGCTTCTTGTTGCTGGGAGCGAAGTATATAGTGGGGAATCCCTCGACTTTGTAGCCGTCATTGGGCACATCATTGGCAGTAGTGTCCATTTTGGCGATCACAAGATTCTTCTCATTCTTGTATTTCTTCCCAAGAGCGAGATAATCAGGCTCCAGTTTCTTACAGTGTCCACACCACGGGGCATAGAATTCAATAAGCACATCCTTCTTTGCATCAAGGACGATTTCATCGAAAGTTTTACCAACAACCACCTTCACAGGTCCCTTGTTCTTTGGAATGGGCTGTGACTTGATAACAGGCTTCAGTTTGCCTGGGGGGTGGGGGGGAGAAAACAAAATACTTTGTGTCAGTATTAACACGCGAAAGAACCTTGGCTCAGTTCCAATCATTTTTCTTAAAAAAGCTGCAGATTTAATCAGAACCATTTAACAAAAAAAAAAAAAAAAAAAGTTACAGCTTCCTGTCACAGCATCCTGAGCAATCATAGTCTAAAGGGGTTTCAGTGAATCCACAGAGTCATTTAATCCAACAGTAAATGGTGTAAAATTGTTAATTAATTCCAGTTCAAGTCATTCATCCATGTTATTAGGAGCTGCTGTGGTGTTCCATGTGGTTGCAAGGGTGTCGATAGCTGTATGGTTTGCTACAAGTGGTTATGCCTTTTAAGGTCAATGCAAGAGTGTTACTAGGCAGCTTTAGTATCATTTCACTGCTGATTCACCAGTGCATTTGTAATACATTACATAAGCCATACAGCAAATTACAATATCAATGCATTATTGTGCATTCTGCACAGCCCAATATCCAGGAGAGATTCAATGCTTAAATCATTGTAGAGAAGCAGTCGGACCAGCAAACATAGCTTTTGCTTACCCTTCTTGAAGGCCGAAACAAATTCCCGAAGCACTTCTGAATCAAACTCCTCTGGTTCCATTGCATACTTCTTTCCTCCATCTGCAAGAATGCCAACATTCACCTCTTCCCCACTTTCACTAAGGCCAAGGCTCTTCAACTCGTCAGCATAGTCCTCCTCATCCGCAATAGCAAACGTGTACTCAGGGAAGTCCTTTGCCACCTCTAAAACTTTGCTTCTCCAAAACTGAGTGGCTGTGCATAGGAAAAAGAGGTTTAGAAACAATTCCATTTCTCACCAGTAGAGGACACTGTAGCTGAGCATGTCATTTTAAAAATCCCTCCAAAAGCTTATTCCTACCTAATGAACATGTGTCCTTTTACACCCGAAATCTTTCAGGTTGTGATCAGCTGAATTTTACAAAAGGGGAGTTTCATAATCCTTACCAACTCTGTAGTCAAAACTGAAGTCAACTCCATAATACACAACAACCAGTGGCCGTTTTGTGTATCTCTTTGCATCATTGCTCTGTTTCCTGTGTCCAACCAATGGCAGTGTGCGTTTCTTGAAGAAATCTTGAAGCTCTGAGGCAGTTGTGGAATCCTGAAGGAAAATTAAAGTCAGACAGTGCAAGGGACGTTTGTGCCATCAGTGCTTAATTACACTGGAGGACTTACTTTAATTGTGAATGAGTAGGACGAGGGCTCATATTTTGACCTGAACTTCTCAGACTGGAGCACAACCACCTGTCCAGGTGAGGCCTTGAGGAATTTGGCTATTTCACTGCTAAAAGTGTGCCGAAACTTGTAGTCCTCTCTCAGGCCATTACCTGATAATACAAATGACAAAAACAGTTAACATAGATATTTAACAAAGTGTGCAAAATGCTGTAACCATAGATTCCTGGACTGAGTGACTGGTGATTGTACATGTAATACTACTGGTCATGTTTTCAGTCTGTTACTAACCACATAGCCTGGACAACATTTTATAACTGCACTAACATTAGTTAAACTAAGACTTTAGTCAGACTTTTGTTTACCTGATCACTTCTGCGTTACAGCAGCCACTTAATAAACGTCACTATAGAAACAAATTTGTGTTTAACTTGTGATAAAACTTACAAGCCTCCTGATAGATCTCCTGATAGACAGCATCCTCTTCAGTTGAGAACACTCCAACAATCACTGCATCGTCGCCATCTTTCAACAACTCCTGAATTTGTTTAAGTGCCTGGACTTGCTTGGATGGTGGGCCAGCTTGTTCACTCATGTAATCAACGATACCTTGACAAAACATTCAAACAGTCACAAACATGTAAGGCAACTGTGATTGATCAGGCAAGAGGTTTGCATGCTGTTGATAAGCAGTGTAACAGCAGACCTGTCTTGGCTGATCGACTATATTTGGAGAAAAACGGCAAAACCAAACCCATGTTAACATTCTGGATTCTCTTGCAAAGTTGACTTACCAAACTTCTCTCGTGGTCCATTGTACTCAAAGGCCTTTCCTTTTCTGAAAATTTTCAGCGTTGGGTATCCAGTCACATCAAAACGGGATGCAATATCCGCCTCTACAGTCGCATCTACTTTAGCCAGTGGTATAGGGGGAGTGCGGTTGCTGAGCTCCTGTGCAGCCTTCTCATACTCAGGAGCCAGTCGCTTACAATGACCACACCTGTTTATTTTAACACAGAAAAAGTGCAAGAATCGTTCAAATATTTTGTATCCTAAAAGTAAAAAAATATGCATGTTAGTAGATTTATAAAGTACAAACCAGGGTGCATAGAATTCCACCAAAATGATGTCAGCATTATTAACAACATCATCAAAGTTGTCTTTTGTGAGCACCAGGGTTGCCTCTGGAGGAGGTTTCCAATCCGGCTTGGCAACTTTTTTAACTCTTTCAACAATTGCTGTTTGAGGAGGGGCACAACACACCTTAAATTAGCATTTAAAATAGGGGTGAATATTATATTGCAGACAGCTTCAGTACTTAAACACTGACCAAGTGTTTCAATAAAACAGAGTGTACTTTACCTTGAGTTACTGTGATTTAGAGCAGCACAGTGTGGACTACTGAATAATGACTCAACACTAAAGTAATTTGACAGCATTTTGTTCACCATGTTTCTTAATGTTATATGATTGTGTTCAATCATTAAGTGTGCACATTTTCACTTAGACAATGAACTGCAACAATTTGTTATAAACCAATCAAACAAACCAATAGCTAACCTTTTTCTGTTCTATCTCCATCATATTCCACAGGCTCTCCCTTTTTCAAAATTTTGATGGTGGGATATCCAGACACCTCAAATCGACTAGCCAGAACAGTAGCTTTAGTAGCATCCACTTTCGCCACAGGGATTGGTGGATCACTTTCTTTGAGCACTTGAGCAATTTGCTCATACTCAGGAGCAAACTGCTTGCAGTGGCCACACCTGGAAGAGTAAAGGAAGTACTGTTTGCACAGTGAAGCACTCCAGAAGGACATGATAGGATCTCTCTATTAGCAGCTTACCATGGTGCATAAAACTCCACCAGAACGGTGTCTTTGCCTTCTATGAAAGTGTCAAAATTAGCATCGGTTAGAACAAGCACGCCATTCTCTTCTTTGACTTCAGTGCCATCATCAGCATCATCATCATCATCATCATCTTCATCGTCATCATTGTCAATATCATCATCTCCATCTTTCTCATCTTGACCATCATCTGCTGAAATTAACACATGAAACTTGTAAAACCCACAAAATTATTTCATCCCTCCAAACCAATGCAGCCTAAAAGAAAACCTATAAAATCTATAACACACTTCATATACAAATAGTCCTTTGTTTATATAAGAACACACCTTATGAAGGACTGCATGAAAAACATTACCAGAATGACTTCTTGTAGATTTCAATTAATCAGGTTTATATTAAACAAAAGGATCAAAATTATGAAAGGAGTCTTCCAGTGCACATTTACATGCTCGACCTGCATGCAGACTCCAAATGATCAGTGAGAGGGGGCGGGGCTAATGAGGTCACTGTCTCATATTGGGTTCTAGAGGAAAATGAGAATGGAGGGGCTGCTTGCTCCATTTTCACTCACAGTGCTGAGGAGGAATAACGGTTACATCCAACAAAATAAAGGGCATTCAGAATTGTTGTTTTAATTGTTGCAGTGACAACTATTTTGAAGAACTTGTAAAAACACACTTGAAGATATAACCATTACAAACAACTCCATCCTTACATTTCCAGCTCAAAAATAATCTGGATGATCAATCTCCAACAGGATTTCTGAGATTTTTAATCCCTAGAAACCAACAAACACACTCAGATGCCTTCCAGTACATCTTGCATTTTTTACTAAAACCTGGTCAAATTCTCCTGGAATTAATTTCAGGCACAATAGTCTCCTATAAATGATCCTCTAATGTTTTGTTGAATTAAAAGTGGAAATTATGCAAACATCCTTCAAACGTAGCCTCAGTCAGTGTTGTGAGCACTTTTGCTCATCTTTATCCATGTTTCAGAACAAGTGTGACTGTGAAAGCCCTGCCATCCCTTCCCTTGACCTTCAGCGATTTAATTCCAACAATACTAGTCATAGAAGTCCATGCCTTCGTTACCTGAAACAATTCACACATTCAACGAGACTGAAACGGGCTCCCCGCTCGAATTTCCCGTTCCACCTTAAAACGGTGCATTGGTAACATAAGGAACCACGTGGGTCGCCTGCTCATAAGAGCGTAAAAAATAAAGGTGGACCAGAGAATTCGGCCAAGGAGTCAAGTTCAGGTTCCTGCGCATTCAGGCTGGAAGCGCGACTGTTTATGACGTAACGGGGCAGCTTCTGCGTCTCTTACCCTCATCCTCACACCGACTAAGGGATATGAAGTGTGCTAGTCCAAGCAGCACGATCAGCAGAAGCGTGATCTTCTTCATCTTCTCAGCTCTTCACCGGCGTTTCTCTGCGCCCCTTTCTTTATCCACACCACCTCTCTCCTGCTCTCTCCTGCTCTCTGGTCCTCGCTCTGCTCCAGATCACTAAGAGCATGAAGGCTGGAAGCTCTCTATCTATGATGCCGCAGATCCACACAGTCTGCAGGATCCACTCTCCTCGGCCTCAACTTCACTGACTTGCCACGCGCTGATTGGCGGCCAGGCCACCTATTCCACCAATCACACGCCGCCACTCAAGGCCGTACGTTCAGAGCTGCTATTGGCTGAGAGAAACTCTTCCCACCCACCTTCTTTCTTTTAGTTTGTACAGGGATGTTCTCCAACAAAAGTGTACAAGGCAGCAATATCATTAAAACCACTGACAGGGGACGTGGATGTCATTGAGTATCTGCTTACAATGGCACTGGTCAACAGTGAGAGACACATTAGTCAGCAGCTGAGCATTCAGCTCTCCATAGGTCAGTTTAAGGATCGGAGAGCGAATAGGGTCCAATAGTGAGAGCTAGATGTCTGGGTCAGAACTTACAGGTCTTGTGTTGTTTCTGATATGCACTGGTCAGTACCATTGGTACAACTGGTCAATAGGTAACACGGTCATAGGCAGCCAAGCCCATAAAGGCCCTACCTCATAACTTGCAGTACTTAAACCAAAGGTGCACAATTTCAGTTTATTATGTTGTTTAAAAAAATTCTGGGAATCTTTCCACACCATCCACAAGCTGTCCGGTCTGTTTGCACACTAAAGGTGTTTATACTCAGTATTGCTGCTGTAAACAAGGGGGAAAAGCTTCTCTTACAACTATTACAGGTGTTTTACTGGAATGCTCATGCACTGGTGGAAAAGGAGGGACGGGGTCGTGTGGAAGAAAACACACTGCACACACAAGTGGGCATGGCGAAGAGGAAAAGGTCTGACCATCCAAAACTGAACAGAAAGATTTTAGATCAAGATCAAAGACATTGGTGAACATTGGTAAGATGTTTTGATGATGGTGAAGTTGAAAGGCAGGAGAAGGGTGGAGGAAGTTGCTTTATATCTGCTCAACAGGCCGATAACACTGATTTCTGTTGTGTCACACAAGTAGCTATCGTTAGGCCACTGTCTGATGTTGTTTGTGAATGTATGTGAAAGGTAATCCCAACTATTTGGTTTAGAATGAGCATTTGTAGCAACAGTTTTCTGGCCCACAACTTAGCCAATGCTAAACTAGCCAATGCAAATTAGTTGCCATGATGAAGCTCTGTAATGTTAGATAATGGTATTTGATTGTGAAGAGTTTGGTTTCCAAAAAGACCTAAAAATGTGTTTGTTAGCTCCATGAGATTGTTTGGATTCATTTATAATTTGTAAGGCTCTGCTAGATAGCAAGGGTATCTAGAGCTGATCCAAACTGAGGCTCCTCTTGTCGGTCACTTTTTATTTCTGTGTATAAAGTACTTAAGTACAGAAATGAAGTATATACACTTTGTTAGTGTCCACCACTATTTATACACAACCCATTCAATGTGGATTAAATTACTGGCATGACTGTTTATACTGCTTGTACTTTCTATCTGGAAAAAAAAGTCACAGATGCTTCTTTACAAATATACGTGAACTGTCAAGATGGTCAGTACAGTATTTCGTACCATTATATGGTCTGATCTATAGTATTACACACACACACACACACAACTTATGAAAGAGAAGAGCGAGAGAGAGATCAGATATTATATATCAGTGAATTGGAGATCAAGCAGTATATTCATAATGATTGAGTAAAATACCTAACAGTAAATGAGCATTTAGAGGCATTAATATCTGTAGACATCTTCCATATACTACCACTGAGAACAAATCTGAATGAGTAAGTTTCCATAGAATGGAGCATTTCACACCAAACCCAGTTTTTTTGATATTTAAACACTTTCATTAAATGAAATTGAATGTTACAGATCACTTGATTATCTCTATAGTGACAAGGCAAATCATTCCCTCAGGAACACTGACCTGGAATATTTATTCTTTGGTCTTCCCAATATGTTTTTTCTACATGTGATTCCTGCATACACAACCGTACATGGACCTTTCTGTGAGATAACAGACACGTTATATTGCCACAAGAACAGTTCAAAACTGGGCATGTATCTATTTGTGTGTTCCAGGCATTTGAACAGACGGTTTTAAGATTGTTCTCCCAGGCCAGACTAAAGTGTTGTACTCTATTTGAGCACTGTGTGTCACTGCATTCAGTTTGACCACTGATCATTTGATTGCTGCACAAAAACATTTGTGAGTCCTCTGACTTCTTTGCAGGTGTGGACTTGATATTTGTGTGGATCCTCTGGCTCATGGAAATAGGTCTGTCACAAGTCTTTCTTCTGCTTCCTTCCACAAGCTGGAGAGTTTTCCATTCCTGCAGTGACCTTGTAATGAATTTAGTACATGTTTACAGAGCTGATATGTACTTTGGCATTAATGTCAATAGCACCTTCACAGAGGTTCATTGAATTTAAAGAAAGCATTACCTGAAACTGCTTTCTCCATGTTCTTCACGTGTGTGTGAAGTGACACCATACACAAAGGAGTGCTCCCTCAATCCCAATATGTTCTCCACCTCAGCAAACCATAAAGAATAACAAATTTGATACAGAAACTGTTCCTAACCCACTAACCAGGTGTCATATAAAAAACTCAAATGTTTAGAGTGAGGTTAGGCATAGGCACATTTTCTACAAGGTAATGTCAATTAAATGAACAGTCCATTTCCAGTCCAGCCAAAAAAAATCTCTTGGACTGAGGTCTGGGCTGAGGACTTGGAGAACCCAGAACATTCATCTTGTTGTATTTAAACCACTTCTATAAGGCTTTGTTGTATGTTTTGAGTCACTGTCTTACTGAAAAATAAATCTTGTCATACATCTTAGTTATCTTGCAGACTGAATCCCTCTATTTTGGGGTATTCATTTCCATGGCTTGCTGCCAATACGCATTGCCATAGCACGATGCTGCCACCTCCATGCTTTGCACTGGGGATGGTATAAAACAATCGGTGAATGCCAAACATAGCATCTACTCTAGTGGCCAAAAAGCTCAATTTTGCTTTCATGAGACCAAAGAACCTTCAGTTGACCTTTGTATCTCCCACATGCTTTTAGGCAAATTGTATTCAATAATTATTTATCTTTACTACTCTGACAAAAACTGGTGAACTGACTGGTGAAGAACCTGGGCAACATTTGTTGCAGAGTCACTATTGTCTCATCTTCTAAAGTTTTAACTACTTCACTCCAGTTGCAGAGTTTGTGGGGACAGCCTGTTCTAGATGCAGTGACTTGCTATTTATTTTACCATCCCCTGCTTTATAATGTCATTTACTTGAAGTTGTGTGGTGTGTTCTTTTGACTTCATGGTATATTTGTGGCCAGGAATACTGATTAACCACTGACTGGAGCTTCCTGACAGGTGTCTTTTTACTGCAATCACCTGAGACACATGCACTGCATTCAGGTAATCTGATTGTGACACTACTAGCCTGGACTACTGTTTAATTAGTAAACTTTAAAGGGGGTGAATTATTATGTAATCACTTACTTTAAATAATGTTATTTATTTTATATGACTTTGTTTTAACTAAAGTTCACAAAGTTGTTTTGTAAATTCTTGTTAAAGAGACAAATTATATTGATTATTACTTCATTTATAAAAGCAATAAAAGGATAAATCTTCAAAGGAAGGGAATAACTTTTATAGACATGTAGGGAAGTTTGATAGTGTTATATTCAGTTTGAGGTTAGGTTAGAATAAAAGTGAGTGTTAGGTTTAGGTTATGGTTAGAGAGAGTGTTACGTTTAGGTTAGGGTTCGAGTGAGTGTTAGGTTTAGGTTAGGGTTCGAGTGAGTGTTAGATTTAGATTAGGGTTCGAGTGAGTGTTACGTTTAGGTTATAACTAGAGGGAGTCTTAGGTTTATGTTATGGTTATAGTGAGAGTGAGTTATAGGTTTAGTTTAGAATTAGAATGGTCACTTGTGATCTGTTGTCATGTGCAGAACTGCAGTATGTCATGTCCTCATGGTTTTCTTCATCATCAGAAATATCAGAAATCAAATCAAGCCGAAACAACAGCTCATCAACAATATCCTCAAACTCCTCCAGGAACAAATTCTGTGTAGAGAAGAGAAAATTGAATGTTCTTTCTCTTACAAAATCTTTACTGCAACTTAAACTTATACTGCAACTAAACATGTTCAGTAGCAACAACATAAATATCTAAACGTAATCATACATGTAGTGCTTTCCTTTTTTTTTAGTTTACCTTTCATGTAACATTTTCTTTTATTCAATGCAAAGCATGGTAAAGTAAATAGTTTACTAGTATATGTGATCTATTCAGTCACATTACTGTTGAGCCCAAAAGGTGTGGTTTACCAAAGGTGTACAGCACATTTGCAGTATTAAAAACACAACTGCAATGATAAGAAATTCCTTACATTACTGTTAGCATGATTATGTGCCCAGTTCTGCTGGTTTTTGCCAATGAAAGCCAAAGCCATGTCCCTAGTGTAAGTGAACAGGTCAGAGAGAGATATGTGAGATCTTCTTCTGGATTTTGATTTCATGCAGGAGGTGAATGCACCAGTTACCTATAAAGATATAAAATGGTACAAATTATGAATATCCCTCATCCTTAACATCCTTACATAAAGATGTCAAAATTGTTGCTTTCATCATTATTGTGACACATTATATTACAACAGACCTTTCCACATTTTGTGCAGTTTGAAAAAGGGCTTCTTATTTTTTTGTAAAGTCATGCAACCATGTCAAATTGAAGAATTAATTGAATGCATAAATGTTTTTTTGGTTTTATATAGAAGTCTTTTTTTTCAGTTGGTTCTGTAGTGGACCTAAAAAAATTTTTGGGTCAGTCAGTCTTCATTAAATGAGAAAAAAAAGAACCCCCAAATAATTGTAACACCTTGTAAATAAAAAACAATATTTTCTATGGTCAAAAGGTTAAAAAGCAGCTTCACAAGTTAATATAATAAACAAAGGCTAGAGATGTCAATCATTGTTGAACTCTACCTCATCTGTTCATTTGTGTTTTGTCTGAAGGAGCACAGCAGGAAAAAGGGGGAAAGCGCAGCAGCTATGTGTGTAAATATAATGTAAAACAAATTATATATTGATTTTATCATCAAATCACGCAATAGGTTGTCACCTGGAGAACATGCAGAGTGGACTGACATGACCGGGAGTGAGATAGTTAAAAGTTACGTTTTGCCCTGAAGTACTGCTTGGTGTAACTGCCACATCTTAAATTGTGTATTTTGTTTTATTGGTGATTATGTGAAGAAAAGAAAAAGCAAATTTAAATATTAATTTGGGTAAACTTTACTTTTTCTTTTTTCCCCACTGGTATTAACAGTAATTCCTTGTGTTTATTTTGAGTAATCAATACAACTTGGCTTTTTTCAGAGCTACAATATTTACATTGCTGTAGTTATTTAAGGTAGGCATAATATTAATTGAGGTGGAATTGTACACAGAGGGTTCTCTTTTTTGCTGGTTTAATTAAGCATTTACTAGCAGCTCAAATTATAAAATAATAGAGCACAAACTCACCTAATTAATATAGCTGAGCATAAAGTTGGGGGTCAGTACATAATGGTTCTATGCAAATTTCTAGGCCAAGAGCCTTATGTTTAAGCCAAAAATTATGTGGGAGGTCTAATGTTTAAGAAAGCACAGACTGAATGCAACACATACCATTGCCTTTAATATAGCATACACTATGTGCAAAAAGGCTCCATAGGCACAGAGTGTCCATGATGCTGGTGTTTTGGGATCAGGACCACAGAGATATCTGAGCCTTCCCAGGTTAAAGCAGTGGGAGGTAATCCAGTACACAGATCTTGTTAAAGTGCTGAAGACAGATGAGTCTGATTGGAACAGCAGGCTCCCCAAACAGGAAAAGGCAAAGGCAAGAATCACACCAGCTATCTGTAACAAAAGAAAGAAACCAAATGAACCTGTAATTTCATTCATTATGAGGCTAATGCAACATGTAATGGAAAGAAAGTTTATATCACATCAAATGGCATGGTGAAAATATTGTTTTTTCATTCATAAATTTATCTGTGTGCAAGGATAGACGGTCAGGTCCATAAGTATTTAGACAGTAACTCAATATGTGAGGAGTAAACATTAGCAAGTTCAAAAAACAGATGTACTATAACTAAAGAAATATTTTTATTTCCTTGTGTACTAAGGTTTTGTATACTGCCCTCCCCTGTCTGTAAATACCAGTGCCCAAAGCAGATTGGAGATCAACGCCATTGCAGATACTGCAGTACCCATCGCTTCATTCATACTCAGCACAAAGCAACTCTTCATCAGAAGAAGGAACACAAGAATGCTATGAAGTGAGCGAGAGACCTGTGAAAGACAAAAATGTCTCAGATACCTGCAACTCATACTTAAACGTCACAATACTGAAAAATCAGATGATTACACTTACAGTGATTGAATAGGCAGCAGTGTCATGAACACAGTGCTGTAATGATATGACTGTATTAGGCAGTTTGACTTAACTTCAGGGAAACTGAGATCTACACATAGTGACTTTTGCAATTTTTCATTTTTTGACAATTTGAAACTGACATTGTGTCAAAGTTTCAGGATGAAGGAACCAATCAAAATGTTATGATTAAATAATAAAACAAAATCATTTTATTTTGACTTTCACTGAAAATTGATAAAGATTGTCTGTTTGTTGGACCTCTCTGAAGTAAAAGCCAGGTGTTTCCAAGAAGCTAAGTCTGCTCCAGTCTGGTCTTAGGCAATGTATGACCCTCAAAATAAGCTAGATAACTCAAATCTACTTTTGCAAAGTTTGGACCACTCTTAAGATGTGCTAATAGATATGGTCCCCTCTTGCTAGGCAGGATGAAGCATTAATTAGAAGAGAAAGAGGGGGGTGTAGATTGTGATTTTTCATCACAAGAAGTGGTTGAGTGGTTGGTGGCTGGATTTATAGGGAGAGTAATACTGAAGAGGAGGAGCTGGGTGTGGTTCTTCTCCCAAATGTTAATTATTTCATAACTCCATTGAATATAGTATTGTTTTTGCCTTGGAATTACCTGCTCCCAAGATGACACAGGACTAACATCAACAAACGTCTTAAAATCCACCCTCTGCAGGTTGTCGGTGACATTTATTCTGGTTGTGAAGTGGTACACAGTACAGATAAAGCCCAAAACACTGATCAGAAGTGTTGTTCCCTGAAAGAATAGATAAGTAAATAGACAAATAGATCGATTGGTATTTCTGTAGTTATTAAGCTTCTAAAGTGATTGAGAAAAAGGAAGAAAAAAAGGGTGACTTCACCTCTAGCCAGTTCCACCAGTTTATCCAATAGGCCCATCCTTGCTGAGAAAGAACACACATTTGGAAGTACGACTGAAAAAGAGTGAGCAGGAGGAACAGAAGCTGGAGGATTGGGAAGAAAAAGTTGTAAAAAAAATGAGAGAGCCAGACTTATTTACAGTGTCATTAAAAAGTTGTGTACAATAATATAATGTATTTTATCATTCCCACATTAATAAAACTATACATTGCAGGCACCGTTATGCAAAACCCTTTTGTATCTCCAGGCAACCTTCTTAAGTATCGATGTAAATCTATGTAAAAATATTTTATTCCAAGTAATTTTGGATCATTCTTACTGGTTCATTTACCCTGATTAGACACAATGTAAAAAACAATTGCAAGATTAAAATTTTATCAAGTAGTGCTGTGTTTTTTTTTGGTTTTTTTGTTGTTGTTTTTTTGGCAAATAACCTTTTTTTCTTTTTCTTTTCACATTTATGCCAAACCCCACTGTCACTGCCAGTATCTAACCTTTGAAATTAAAGACACTAATATTAACCTCAGCACTGCAATGCTTATCAAACATCATGTGATACAGTAGATAAGATAAGAAGCAGACACAGCTTTCCCACCTCTGCTGCCATAAGCCAGTAATCAAGGGCAGTGTCCAAGTCGAAAAGTCTTGTGGAGTGTATCAAGACTGAGGGCTGAAAGGCTGCCGTGGGTGTCCGCTCTCCTAGCACACAGACGGTGGTGAAGAGGTTACAAGAAGGACTGTATATAGTAAACTGAACCATTATTGCTTTGATGTTTGTGTCCATCCATCCTGCAGCCTCCAACTTCTTAAGTGTGATGTATGCTTCAGATCTGCAGGGTGGGGACAAAATAATGAAAATATAAAAATTTGTTTTAGAATGTTTAGAAGACCAACCACAGTCACTCAAAGCAACACACACCATGAATAGTTCCTAAGACGGATACTTCATATACATTCTTTTTTGTTTTAACTATTTTTCACCCCAATCTAAAGATCTACCACATCATTTTGAATGGATATGTTCCTGAATAGCTGAAGACACTTGAAGGAGAACACAAACTGACAAGTTTTTTGAGCTAATAGTTACTGGTTGGAATTATGCAGTGATATGGGAGATGGAGAGCTTTCCAATCCAAACATGCTCTGGGATTCCAAGTTATCAGTTAAAGTTTATGCTTATGTTTAGCTTACAATTCAATTAATACACATAATGATGTAAATACACTATAAAGGTTAAACAAGACATGACAGCATCAGTAAATATTTAAATATTTGAACAAAAAATGGAAATTTCTTTGAAAATGTTTAAAAACACTGAACAGTAAGAAACATTTACATTTCTAACCTGTTTTTTCCTACATGGATGTGAGCTCCTGCTCCTTCATAACAACCAAATTTCCCACACAGACTCGGTTTGTCCATGTTAACTGAAAATCTGAACATCTGGGCAGATTTAAAGGAAATACATTTTTCACATCCAGGTGAAATGCACTGCATTACCATAACTTGAATTTCTAAAAGTTATATATCATTTTAAAATAATATTCCATGCACGATGTAAGCCTGAAGCATTTTCAATGGAAAACAGCTTGTGAGAGTTAATCATGCTGATAATGCTTAATGAGGCACCTCATATGATGAGTTTAAATATCCCATCTTTGTAATGACTGCTTCTCCAATTAAAGAGAAAGATCCTCTCAAAGACTTTGCCTGTTAATAATATCACAGCATCAGTGCAAATCAACTTCAACAGTAACAACAGAAACATATTTCAATCAAAATTAAACAGAAATACAAAAAACGAAAGCACATTATAAAAGCACATTATTTTGCAACTTACATTGTTTATCCCATTATAAGAGACTTGTTCATAAAGTCCATTTAGGAGAGTGTTTTCAGTCCAATTCTGCCAGGTGTTCATTTTCTGAATTGAGTAAACTGGTTTATGCAAATCCCTGCAATTTCAACAAAGCATTGTGTTTATAAATCCTTTACCAGCACGGATTTATACAGTACGTAGACATGATTTAAAATAGGTTATTCACCGTGTAATCCAACTTCTGATCACTTGATTCAGATGAAATGTATCATTAGAGGATTTTCCATAAGCCACAAAACCAGCAATGAATAGAATGAACATATGTAACACCATTTCCCTGTGGGTACAAGATCATATTACATACAACAAAAACATACAGAAATACCCATTTTATGTGTTATGTGTGAATAAATCTAGACTTATGTACAATATTGTATTCCACTAATAAAGGTATATAGATGTTTTGTTATCGTACTTCATTTAACCCCTACAATGCAAGGGTCTGTACAATGCTAAAATAATTTGAAACTGCTATTAATTAGTTAATTAATTAATTTAGTATCCATGATAGGATATTCAAAAGGTACTATGTATGATTCAGTAACTGTTTCTACTATGAATTATCCAGTATGAATTATTTAATAATTCCTATGAATTATTCAGTGTCTACTATATATAAATCATATGGGCATGAGAGTAAAGAATTAAACAAAAAAAAGTAAAAAAAAAAAAAAAAAAGTAAAAAGTAAAAAAAAGTCTGTATTTTTATTACATATCAAAATATTCATCATGAACACAAATGTTTGAGACCTTATTGCTTTGCAAATGAGAGTTCTCCTTTTAATTTGGCTTTTTAAACTTTTTTGCTCTGCCAAAGTTGGTGGGTGAGCAAGTCGCAAGTATCTCGCTCTCTTGCGGGCTGCCAGCACCTGTCAAGCAAACGCAACACTGTGTGAATCAATATATGTAACACGGAAATATTTTTGAAATAATCAAAAATTTTGTTTGCATTTAATTTTCTTGTGGCACAAGATGACAAAATTACATTGAAAGCATAGGGATGATGTGGGTGATGCATGGTCTTCACCTTCTCAAGGTGTGTGTTGAACTGATGGGAGAAAGATGTGATGTGTGTGTTGAAATACACTCCACTCTGCTGATTATGTTTCAGCAGTTCAGTGAAGGGCACATCAACACTGGAGGCTTGATAGAAATTGCCTCCCTGTCCATGCCAGAGAGATGTACAGATAGCGCTGAAAAGAATCTGCATAACACAAATTAATTACTGCACCATAACAGCTCATTTCTGATCATTCAAAACTGAACTGAAAACAAAGTTATGCTTTTCAAGTCAACATGCAGTATTTGTATTATATACAGTCAGTAAAAAAACTGAAAGGCCATGTGTGCTGATGTGATCTATTTCAAAAATGTACAAAGTATGTACACCTTTGACTTAAATATTTGTGTATATAAATCTCCCAATTCATAAAGAAAGTTATAACACAAATGTGCGATGTGTTTCTGCATTCATATAACAGTATAAAATGTGTGCCTAAAAGATTTGAAGACCTACCATTGTTGGATGCACCACAAATCCACAGAAAACCAGTGAGAAAAATACTGACTGAATCCAGAGAAGACATTTTGTAGAATTGAACCTGTCAAAGAAAACATAGGCTATTTCGTTAGACGTGCCAAATAGAAAGTTTAATCATTTGTAATTTTTTAAATTTAAAATAAAAATTAAATTCAATTTAAAATGATTAGTATTAAAAACCTACTTTAATCCCAGAGTTCCAGTGATGACTATAAACACTAGACACAAACACAACCAAAGAGCCCATGTCATGTAGAAGCAGCATACTTGCAGAGTGTTGCTTCTGCAAAACCGATGATGCAAGGAATTTTCAACTGCAATGAAAATAGAAATATGCAAAAGTGATTTTCATTACTGTTAGACCGAAAGCTAGACACAGACAAGAAATTCACACTGGATTAAGATCACTTCAACGTTATTACTGTTAAACTATAAAAACTAAACACAGTGCAGATTCACACACACACACACACACACACACACACACACACACACACACACACACACACACACAGACTGTTGATTCATACTGGATTCATGTCAGACTATAAAAACTACATACTGCAGATTCATACTGGATTATAATCCCTCTAAAATTATCACTGTTAGACTGTTAAAACTACACACACACAGTAGATTCATACTGGATTACAATCTCTGCACAATTATTACTGTTAGGCTGTAAATACTACACACACACACACACACACACACACACACACTGTAGATTCATAATGGATTACAATCTCTGCACAATTATTACTGTTAGGCTGTAAATACTACACACACACACACACACACACACACACACACACACTCACTGTAGATTCATACTGGATTACAATCCCTCTACAACTATTACTGTAAAACTGTAAAAACAACACACACTGTAGATTCATACTGGATTAAAATCTTTCCAAAATTCAGATTGTAAAACTATGCGCGGTGCCATATCAAACTGGATTAAAATTAGTCCATTATTAATACTGCCATGTTACTAAAATAACACAAACCTCTTGGATTAAAGGGATGGATTAATAATCATTTAAATTAAAGAATTCTAAGAATATCTCATCCAGCATTACTCTGCAATTTGATTTACAAAAGAACTTCACTGGAGATCAAACTGGCTGTGTTTGAAGTTTTTGCCTTGAAATTTCCTTTTGGGCTCAGGTACTTGTTCTTCAGTATCTTCAGTAGAAGAGCTGCAGTCAGTAGCTTTGTGCATTTTTGAGTTGTTGGTCAGATTGTTGCAGTTCCCACACACAGAATCAGGGTTATCCATCCAGTCCTGCATACCTTTCTGTAGGACACATTTTAGTTATGGTTATTTTCTATGGAATTCAGTGAAACATTTCCTTTATTAAAGTTGTTGCATCTATGACAAACTGTGTTCAAATTGAAAAATAGGCTACGGGATAAACAAACAGGATCCCGCTGTGCACATCCACACAATTCATTTGATAATCTTCAATTATTAAACTATTGGGCAACCATAGCCTGATGTTGATGAACTGTATTGTAACAGTATTTTAATCAGTTATTTACTTATTTACTGAAACTTCAAGGCTTGAGGCTGTATGCTGCAGTGAACTTACTCGGATTAACCATGACAATGCACGGCCTTGAGTTACATTGTGTTGTATTGTTATCCTACCTCACATTTCTCTCTGTTCGGTGTCCAGGTTGAAGCATTACATGAAAGGTTTGACTCAGATTCTCTGCCTCTCAACAGAAGGGCACCATGATGTTCTGTGAAATAAATAGGATTTACTATTAATCTGATGCTGAAACAAATAAAATAAGTTACAACACTAATGGCTATAGGGAATGTTTTAGGGTGAAATACCTTTCACATAGTAGATGTAAGGCAATCTGACTTTATACTGCTCTCCTGTGCCATTTTTGTTTGGCTGTAAATAAATTCAAGAAAAATGTTGGGTCACTGGTGTTACAAAACAAAATGACAGGGCAATCTTTTATATGTTACATTTTTGTTCATATTTTTAATTAAAAAATTGCAACTGTCATATTTTATATTCTTTTGTTTTATACTAATTTGTAATTTAGTCAAATCTGAATTTAAATATTGTAATCATGTGAGACTCTGAATTTCTGATTTTCATGAGCTATAAGCAATCCTGATCAACAGTTAATAAGATATGAAATTTCACTTTCCATGTAATTAATATAAAATCTTTTTATTAAAAAAAGTTTTTGTATGAAATTATGAAAAAGAATGAACTTTTTCACAATATTCTAATTGTCTGAGTTTCATTAGTGTCATAGTTTCATACTGCATGAAACAGTTGATAATGCTAAAAAATAATCTTAATCATAAAACCTTCAATTTAGCAAAAGTTATTCAGGAAGTACCATGAATTATGAATTATTCTGTATTCACTATGTTATTCAGCATATACTATAAATTATTCAGGAATTATTACTATGAATAATTCACAATTCACTGTGAAGTATTTACTGTAGTAATCATAAATTACTATTTCCAGTTTTTAATTATATCATTTCTTTTATTATACCATTGTAAGGAACTATGAATTCAGTGTTGACTATCAGTATTAAACAGAGAACATAAAGTGTAAAGACAAAGATATCACATAAAGACTCTCTTAAGAGATTAAAAATTCTGTAAGTGTTTCTGTGATAAGGCTGCTATAAACCTCTAACCTTGCTGATGCGGAACAGGTAGGATATCAGACTCCCTACTGGCAGCAGTGTTAATGCACACAGCCCTGTGACCACAGGGGTCAGTGACACACCAATCAGGCCCAACTCTGAGGAGTACTAACACCAATACAAAAGAGAACAACATATCAATGATTGAACATGGTGAACCAAAAGGGTACATTTAAAACATTTTGGAGTTTTAATCTGTTTTACACTCATTAATTAGATAATTTATGGATGGTTTCACACTGGATTGAAATCAATGCCCCATGATTGCTATAACCTTGTAAAACACATACTGCAGATTCATACTGCAGATGTATATTTAAAACATTTCAATAATACTCTCATCCAGAATGACATACATTTACACACTGCAGATTCATACTGCATTGAAATCACTCCACAGTTATTACTGTCAGACTGTTAAGTCTACGCTGAGTGCAGATTCATACTGCAAAATGATTACTGGCACACTGCTAAAAGTACACAATGGGTTAAATAATAGTAGTAACTGCATGTCTTTCTGTGTTATGTACGGAGAAATTCACCTGCTCTTCTTGCAGATGTATGAATATTGAGTTGGCACACATGTAAGCCTGTAGAAGCAGAAAACACACACTCAAGCGTTGAGTGCATGTATGTATGTTGTGAGGTGGTCGAGTGTAGACAGACAGCCATGGGTGAAAATCTTTTAAAAAGTCTTCCATCTTCATATACAGCAACTGGACCAACAAGAAACAGCGAAAACAGTTAAACACGAGTGTTAATAAAAAATTGATCTGATATATGAACACGCAAACCAAAGTTTATTGTCACATTTAAACAAATGTATAAAAATGCACACAACAAATATAGTATATGATTAAAAATAATATAGATTATAATCAGATAGAGTATATACATATTATCTTAGCATTTAACATACATTATTGCACAATTGAGTACTGTGTATATAAAAATTATCAAATGAATGGTTACATTCTATTTACATGTGCACTGGCTATAGAATTTGGATGTAGTCTGAGAAGGAACATGGAAGTCTTTGGTGGGTGCAGTGTAACTGAGCAGCTAGATGCTACTCCATGGAAGCATATCCTGTGTCTCCTTTGTCTCTGGTTCTGTCTAGGATTCCATCATGTTTTCCTAGTCCTTTCACATGTTTCTCCCTTGTCCTTGTTATATGCCTTCTAGTGCATGCTTGTGTTATTGTTTCTGTTCTGTGTCTTCCCTTGCTCCTCCTAGTCTCTGCCTTGTCTTTCGGTTCCAGGTGTTCTGCATGTGTTACCCCTGCCCATTCTTAACTCTCTTCAGCTGTCCCTGATTTGTTAGTGTACAAGTACCCCTGTGCTTCACTTGGAGGAGCTATGTAGGATAGCTGTGGGGAACATTGTTGCCTTCTGAAGTGATGTGAAATTTATTGTCATTCAGATTATACAACAAGGAGTGCAGCTAAATAATAATCTTCTTATTAAACTGACTTGTGAGACAGTGTAAACAGGCCTGGACAAAAATGATGGTACCCCTGAAATTAATGTGACCAAAAGGACATGTTAAATCAAGGCTTGTCCACTAATTAGCATCACAGGTGTCTACAATCTTGTAATCAGTCAGTAGGCCTATATATAAGGCTACAGGTAGTCACTGTGCTGTTTGGTGACATGCAACATGGACCAGAGGAAGGTTGTGCAACAAAGTATTAAGTTTAGGGTACCTTTTCTGTCTAGGCCTGTTTTATGAGTTGGTTTTTAAATAATTCTGTTAAAGCATGGTTGAAAAGCAAGGTCTGACTTTCACTGGTTAATTTTTTATAGTATTTTTATTATTTTTGTCAGATTCAAGTTATTTCTGTGACCACTGTGTGTTTTTCTTTCATTAATCAAGGGGTACCAACAATTTTGTCCACATGTTGTATAAATACTTTTCTAATGTGTGGTGAATAAAAGTTTGAAAACAACCCACACAATTGGCCTAGGGTCCTTAAAATTAATGGATAAAATACAATACACATTTTATTGCATTTTTAAATAATCTTGATATAAACGTTTTACATTTTAGAGAAATGTATTGTTCATACTGGTAAGTTGAATCACAAGAAGCACTTTCCCCTTATGTTATTACACCAAATGGTCCTGGTGCCCAAGATTCTATTCTACCATAGTTTTGAGTAATTTGGAATAAATACATTCATGGTGGATGACCACACATAGGGTTTTGTAAGACAAGTGTCATGCTCACTTGGAATGACTGTTCACATCTCAAAATGTAATTTACACATTTTCAAAAATGAATAGAATCCCCCTTTAATGTAAAAGAAACAGAATTAAAGGTCTGTATTTTAAAATAAATTTCAAATGCAATAAATTATTGTCTACCAAAAATGTATAGAATCCGGACCTACATGCAAACCCGTTGCACCTTACAAGCACGTTTTAGACATTAAGAAAAAAGATTCAAATGAATTAACATTGCTACTGACCTTTCTGAATGAAAGTGTTTGATCCAGAGCCTGCAGCCTTCTCTCCACCTGCCCATCCCCTTCATCCACAGCCAACCAGCACTGGGCCTGGAATATCCAGCTGCAGCCCTGCAGCAGATCTTTCACCAGCACATGCTTCAGAAACCAGCTGGGAGAGGAGCCTGAACTGTCATGCCAGAAATACACCTGCCATACCTGGCCCAGACTCTGGGGTGTGCTAAGAGAGTTAACAGTGACCATAATTAGCAGGGGTGCAATGATGCAAATAGTGCATTGATTTAGGATGGTTCAAGTTAAAAACCCTGAAAATCAAGGAGAACTTTCAGACTGTGGTACAAAGAATTTGCTTAATTTGAGTTACAAATGGAACCACTGTAATCTCAGATATGACACAAAAGCACAGATTTCCAGTGTAATGGAAGAGAAAAGAGAGAAAAATGTGTACTGCTATATATGTGAAAAGTTAGGTGAGATTTTATATCCCTTCCCAAACTCTACAACTGGGAGATGCAGCTCCTGGAGAGCTACCTTCCTGTATAGACTTAATATTCAATCCTAATCCACCCAACCTGATCCATTAATTACTGGTTTCAAAAATTCTTCACTTCTTCACTATTTATGTAATTAATTACTATTTGTGTTAGTAAATATTATTAGACTATTATATATATATATATATATATATATATATATATATATATATAATATAAAATAAAATATTATATATATATATATATATATATATATATATATATATATATATAGAGATAATTCCTGATTTAATTAGCAGAAGTCCCTAAAAATACATATATAATTAATTTCAGGTACTCTTGACTTTAAAGGGTTTAATGCCGTCAGAGCTGTAACCCTGCCATGTGTGAGGAAGTAGCACTCTCTTTTGAAGTTGTAAAGAAAAGTTAAAAGTGTAACCTCATAATATTCAGCATTGTTAAAAAAAGAGGTAATGCTTTTATGATAATATGTTTAAATATGTTTAAAAAACACAAATGTGTTCATGGGGTGTCCTAACTTTATCTTATGACTGTAATTAAGTTAAGGCTTGCTGGTCTGCAGCAGAGGAAACATGTACCTCAGAATAAATGTGTTTGTAGAATTGGGGCTGAAGAGTTTGTGATCAGGACTGTTGAGCTCTCTGGTCTGTGAAACTCCATTCTCACCATACAAAACTACATACACCTGAAACAGTAAAAAAAAAAAAAAAATACAGACAGTACTGTACAGTACATATTCAATATACGTACAAATATAAATACATTTGAATAATATATAATATATAATATGTTGAAACTTGTTGCAGTTCATCATCTTTTAATATGGAATGATGAGCTTTGTTACCTTTGCTGTCATACTGGCTCGAGATCTGAGGCCTGTATGGATAGTAACAGCATAGAGGAATTTGTCTGAAGGATCGTTATCTGGTAAGAGGAATGATCTTGAACTTTTCTCCATACAAACATCAGCATGCTTACAAAAGACCAGCAGCACAGCATAAAGAGCCACTGATACTGCTATTACAATACAGGATATCAGGCTGTCATTGTCACTAAAAAAAACACACAAGATACAGAATTTAGATTAGAGCTGTATAATGAAGCCACTGAGGTTGAATGTACATACAAATTTTTACCTTTGTGCCATTTTACCTTGTGTATTCAGTTATGTTGGTAATGCTGTAAGTGCTATGGATGGTCTGATGTGTAGCAGTGAATGAGGTCAAGTGGTTACAGCTGAAAAATCAATAAACCAAAGTGCCACAATCAGTAAATGCTGGCCTTTTCTATGTGTCCATACTGCAATTCAAATATTATAGATTCCAATGAATTACTGAAAAATAGGAAACTCTTAGTCTTTTACTTACACTTAGGAATAATTGTATTAATAACATATATTTTATTAATTCATATGTGATATTCAGATTTAAAGTTGATACATTGATTTAGGAACTTTTTCAATTTGTCTAAAGAAACAATCAAGAATCATTTTTAAGCTTCCTTTACAGATGTCAAATGATGATGCTTTAAAATCTGCATAAGCGCAAACTGAAAACTTTTGGAAATGCCTACAACTATAATTCTTACATGCAAGAGGATAAATATGCATATCATACCTGCAGTTGATACTGGTTGATGTGAACCCCTGGAGTACAGAGCAGCCATCAGGCTTCCATTCACTTAGCCCGTCCCAGGACAAACACTGAACAGACTCAATGCTCAGTGTGTAATTTACAGCATTAGCTGTGTATTTATTTAAATGAATTTTATTGTAGTCTGCATTAAGGAGCATCAAATAGGCTGTCCCAGCATCTGCCAGCAACATTAAACAAAAGCCAATGAGCAGTATTTACTATTTCAATGGCATTTTCTATTCACCGCTTCATTAGATAAGCCCAGTCTACACCAATTTTCCTTTTTACTGTACACTCCAACACACAAAATATAGCTGCTTACTGGTGGCCTTAATGAACGAGGTATAATCCTATGGCTGAACATGAAAACAATCACTTATATGGTAATTGGACCTTATGAAAAATGATAATGAGCGTAGATACAAGATTCAAATCATAATAAAGAATGAAAACTGATTTTACTAATAGATCCTGCATATGTTAAACTAAAATCCAAAATAGGACTGAAGAATGCAATCCAACCTTTCAGAGACGAAGACGGTAAGAAGATCTGTGCTATCTGTCCATTCCAACGATACACTTTCTGTACATTGTATAAAGTAGGTGTCGGCCTCTTATGCATCCTGTGACAAGAGGAAAAAATGACCACCAGTTTGTATTATTATCCAGTACAAAAATCTAATGATAGTACTGTATTTAGAACTGGACTTATAGCTGAAAATCAAAGCAGATACTTCTTAAAGAAAATATTAGCAGTTTTCTTATGGGCCAATTGAAAACAATTTTCTATCAATTTTGTCACTGAATCTTCAAGAATGGAGTGTACTAAACTTTCAATGTCACTAATGTTACTGAGATAAAAATATTTATTTATAATGTATGATTTGTACATAATCAATAAGTCATTGATTATGACAATAAGTCATTGACAAAGAAAAGTGTGTAAAATCTTTTAAAATGCTGAAAAGCTACATATTTGCTTTATTGCATCAATATAAATCCCATATTATGTCAGTGTATCACTGTGGAAACATGGTGACATGGTGATGAAGGAGGTTCTCTCTGACCTGAAGAGCAGTGTAATGGGAAACGCACGCCGGACTGGCCTGCTGAACTCTACTCTGAGCTGAAGAGCAGTCTGGAGGAGCTCAGGTGTAATGTTGAACAGGTGTGTGTTCACCTCAGAGTGGGTGAGAGTAAACTCCATGGTGTCATTCATCTTGAAAGGAAATAAATCAAATTTCAGTTTACTATTAATTTTATTATGTTGTATAGCACATTCTATAACACAGTGCCCAGTGGTTCTAGGAAACAATTGCCATAGAACAACATTTGGATGGGTAATTGGCACTTGGAATTGGAATAACACTATAAAGTGTTGTGTTTCTTCTATGGCATTGCTCTCATGCACCCGTTGTGGAATGTTTATCTTTAATAGTGATGTACAGTTAAAGATAACACATAACAGATCATGCTGAACATTAAATAAACCAAAGAAAATGTACATTTTTCTGTTTGTGTTTATGAAACTCAATGATGACTGGAGTAGACAGGTGTCTCCATTTGATCTCTCTTCCCCTCTCGTCAGTGCAGTTAAAGAGTCTCATGTCAACTACGTCTCCATTCAGCTAGAAAACATCACATGATACATGATTGCTTCATACAGTTAGACACAGGCACTAAAATAATCTATTATGTTCAGAAGTTTACCTGTAAGGGTGTTCTGCTCCAGTGATATGGGTTTTTCTTGTATGATATGAGCACAGAGATGAAGCAGGAATTTTGCTCACCATTGTTACCCTCTTGTTTATTGTGCAGGGAAAGCATGCTAGGAAAATGAAATGTAGTCATATTAACAGTTTTCACTGTTGCAGGCAAACCATAATGCTGCCAAGCAATCAGCTTCATGAATGAAGAGTTCACACTGAAGTGTGGGTCTTTTCTGGCCTGCAGATATGTCTGCAAAGGATAAGGATACAGAAAAACAGGTTAAAAATCAACATCTCTTTGGAATCAGCTCCCGTAAACCTATTAGGTATTTCATTAGATTCTCAGACAATAAAAAAGTGAAGCTGCACAAGATGAGTGTGTTAGAATCTATTTATACTCATAAACAAATTAGATATGAATTCATTTCAAAACATTGATTACAATATTTTGAAGGTTAACATATTAAACTTACTTGTACATAGCAAAATATCAATAATCATATTCCAAGTAGTCATGGGCTATTTGTACTGGTCCTTTTGTCAAGACAATTTTTGTGGTTTTTAAAGCATCACTATGGTTATAATTATCATTATAATGTTATTAAAGGTTTAGAAATGACAGTGCCAAATATTTTATTGGATTATTATTAACTAAGTCTTTTCAGAGTTTTAAACTCTTCTACACAATAGACATAGTTAATTAATTTATAGTATAGTACTGTGTAGAACAGTTAATTCTGAGAAGTAAAATGAGCTAGACTGGGAACGTAAGGGTTAATACAATCCTGGACAGGTTGTCAGAAGTGAGCTACCTACATGCTACTTCATAGATCTTAAGCTAAAGTAGGCCAGTGTGCAAAGTATTTTAGTAGCATTACTCTTACCAGCACTAAGTCAGTGATGGTTTGAAGAACATGTTGAGTCATTTGGACCACTGGTCGAGAAGAAGGGATTGGAACTTCCAGGATATAAGTGAGGACAACAAACACACCTTTCACTGTATTCACATTCAAAATATGTCCCTGTAGTGAGTTTGATGACAGATGATTAATGTATTTTGTTACCAGTTTGGTACTGACAAATGTGACCTAAATAGGAACATAGAGACATAGGACATAGAAAATTATCAACATTGGGGGGGTTTTGGAAAAAATACCTTTAGTATATTTGGTTCACCAATGAAAACTCATCACATTTTACTCACTTGATTGGAAACTTTCAAAAGATCTGTGAGAATTTGGACGACGTCAAGGATCAAATCCTGTGGAATAAAATAAACAAAGTAAGTTTCCACTACAGAATATAAAAGCATGTTTAACCAGTTTTAAAAAAAATAATAATTATAATAAGCAATGGGCAAAGGTTCCCTCATTGCTCAATATGGGTGGTGCTCTCAGTGTTTTAGATGAACAGTGGTTTACTAGTTAACTGATTGTCAGGTGTGTACTATGATTACTACCAAGCAACTGATTTATCACTCAGGCCATAATTTTGCCAATGTTATACTTCTCAGTCATTAAATCTAATTTACTTTGTGCAAAAATATTTTCAGTAATCTGCCTTCATACAAATAGCTGTATGCATGTAGACATGCGTTAGAGACCAAGGCAATGGTGTCCATCCCTACAGAGATATTTTACTGTCGGTTTTACCTCCATCCCAGATCAACTAGCACCACCCCCAATTATCCACTCAAGGCCTTCTGAAGGCAGTAATTAGATGGATCAAGTGGGTTGAATAAGGGTTGGTACCCACGGTCAGTAGAAATGATTGGAGGTCTTTAAATTGGAGTAGTTGGAAAGCATCAACAGAAATTATATTATGATATCATCTCTATATCAGATCATGATAACAGAAGTCATACTAGTACCTGACTGGTGACAGTCAGTTGACAAACTTTGGAAATGAGCACATTACGCATGTGAATCTGTAGATTCATAGAGGATTCTTCATCCAAACTCTGCCGGTTCAACACCACAGTAAGGACAGAGACATAATTAATGAGGTCTCTGTTGCTCCTCATCAGCATCAGGTTAGTAACATTACCAAGACCATAAAGGAACCTGGAAAAAGGGAAACATTCAATGATTCCTACAGGAAGAAAAAATCTAACTAATGGTTTTTCCAATGGTTTTTTGAATTTAGTCCTTTTGCTCTTAAACGTCCCACATCAAAGATATCTGGGTTTATTGATTAAATTTGGGGTAGGACAATTTTGTTAAAAAGGTTATTTGAATCTTACAGGTCCTGATCTGGAATAGATGATGATGTTCTCTGGAAGCTTGGCAGTACTGTCACAGGCACAGCACATGGTTTGGTAGCTGATCCAAAATTATTCTGAATTTTTATGTAAATGGTGACTGTGTTGGAAAAGGCAAGACAACAGTGAGCTAATCAAAAGGTTAAATTATGAAAGTACAGAAGAGAAACCAATTATATCCAATACATAAAAAGAATGACAAAAATACTCCATATCAAACCAAATATACAATAATAACACATTGCAATTTGAAATGCAATACTCTTGTAATTATTTACAAAAATCAGAGCTTGATTACCTTCATAATTGTTAGAAGGGTCTCCAGCTGGAAGGCTAAAATAGTGTTGATTGTCTCTACCCATATACAGAAGCTTTTTTCTTCCATTTCCAATAAAGCTGTATTCATACAACAGATCCTGATAAAAACAAATATCAACACAAACAATCAAATAAACAAATTAATACATTTGGGATGAATGTCTATGTTGTTATATGTCACTTCATATAAGCTGAAACCAACAGGGAAATTAAATAGTAAGAGTAATGTATACCTCTTGTCCTGAGCTGCAGAAGACACTGAATTGTGTGTATATCTCCAGGCCTGTGCTGGGTTGCACATGGCAGGTTATTCCCTCAGGAGAGGAGTATGTGTTGAAGAACAGCTGGCTTTTCCCCTGCAGAGCCTGATCAACACCTGACCACAGAAATCAGGAGAAATGCTTCAGAACTCATTTAATCCACTAACAGACAGAAACAGGACCCTGGAACATGTAAGTTGCTGTTCTAAGTGTATACAGTGCCTTGCAAAGTACTCAAGGCAAAAACGATCCAGCTTCTTCAAGTTAGATGGTTTCTGCTGGTCAAAAGCAATCATCAAGTCTGACCACAGATTCTCAATTGGATTAAGGTGTGGGCTTTGACTAGGCCATTCCAAAACATTTAAACATTTCCCCTTTAAACCACTCGAGTGTTGCTTTAGCAGTATGCTTTGGGTCATTGGCCTGTTGGAAGGTGAACACCTGTTACAGGCTAAAATTACTGACAGACAGAAACAGGTTTTTCTCAAGAATATCCCTGCATTTAGCACCATCCACCTTCCCCTCAATTTGGACCAGTTTCCAAGTCCCTGCTGCATCCCCACAGCATGATGCTGCCACCACCATGATTCTATGTGGGCACGGTGTTCTTTGAGTGATCAGATGGTCATTAACTTCCTGCATGACCCACACTCTCTTGAGATTCAGCTTATTTGATCTACTTTTAGAACTATTTTTATGAAAATCGGATTGCAAAGGATTCACAATGTAGTACCAGATTGTTTAATGTTTTGATATTTTAAATTCAGAAAATATAAATGGTGTCTGACATGTGCAGAAAATGTAACATTATTTAATAGTGATTTTAGTTATTTTGTTTTCTTATTCACACTTGGAATCAACAACATGCCATTTTAACAGAAGAAGCCAGTATTTCCAGTTTCCTAACCAAAGCCCAATAAATCAGGTTTGCTCTTGGTGGCCATTACAGACTATGTATTATTTTGACTGGAAAGGTTGATCATTGTACATTTGAGACAATGAGGCCATTTTTGGGATATTTATAATTCCACATTTCTCATCATGAATTCAAAAATGGGTAAAATAATCACAAAGACCAAGTAAATTCAACTTACTTGCTGAGACCTCTAGCATGTAAAGACTTTTGGGCTTCATTGTGGTGGGCTTAAATGTGATAATGGAAGAGGACGTTCCTGAGAGAGACATAAGACAAAGAAGCCGCAAAGTAAACCAAAACATGGAAATAAAACTCTTATCATCATGGTTTCATGAAGTAGGTCCAAGCTTTAATAGTTCCTGATAGTAAGTGGTAGGTCAGATGGTGGGTGGTCTACTTCCTCTATCTAATGTCCCCAATAAAAGGGAACACATGGAAAATCAAAGGGGGAAAAGCAAAAACATGGTGATGGCAGTGCACTGGTGACATTGCAAACATGTATGTTGCTACCTGCTTATCAAGTAGTTATTCAAAAATCAGAAAATGTGTATGTGTGTCCATTTGTTGCAATGACAGCCTCTATTTACTTGGAATGTTACAAACATGTTGGAAAATTACTGCAATGATGATTTGATTGCATTCAGTCCCACAATAACATCAATGGTGTAGTCATATGCTGTTGTTGATTGATTAGTTCTGTATTACTAACTCATCTCAGTGGGACTCGTCTCAATGGATGAAGCTCCATCAATTCAGAGAACTCAGCTTCACTGCTCCACAGCCCAAAGCTAGGGGGTAATACCCCTCTAGCCCACTGTTTTGCATTCAGCAGACTGAACATGGGCTCATGCCGTTTACTGTCCTATTGATTAATGCTATTCTATGGGGATTATACAAATTGTTTTTGAACAAATGTCATTAATAAATGCATCTCAAATTAGGTGACCACTGGGGTCCTTTGGATATAGTTTACGCTGGCCTAGTAAGTAAGTACATAAATATTAGAGATGTGTGAAGTGAATACCAGTGAGTGTAAAAGACAGAAACAGTGAAGGTGTGATGAGCTCTCTGTCCAGGTCCAGCAGGCTTTTCTCAGACAGCACTCGGCCAGCATTGCTGGGGTCAATTAGGTTGTCCCCTTCACGGTCTTTTGAGTCAGGGATCATGTCATCTAATCTGTCTGGGCCTGAAAAAATAGTAACCTAATAATTAATGGAATATTATATTATAAAAATATAAATAATTTTGTTTGCTACTGTTAAAACTATTTACCATTGGGTCTCCCAACTGGTTCCCCTGCATCAGCCTCCTCTATTCCTGAATGAAAATACTCATAGTCTGCAAAAACATCCATATTAAATGTTATACTGAATCTGTAGTTATTTTTTGATTAATTCAGCAACAGATAATATAGTAAAGATATATTAATCAGTAATTTCACGAGCTCTGCACACAACTGACCTGTATAGCAAGAAAAAGACAATGAAGAAAAATCACAACTCAGCATGTCTTGGAGTTTATAAACCAAACAATTTGGATGACTTCAAAGTGGGTTGCATACTTTTGCAAGACACAGACAGGCAATAAAACTAATATATATATATATATATATATATATATGGTATCTGAGTGAATATCATGCTGACCATTGCAATCTGAATTAAAAATCCTGCATTTAGCAAACAATTATATTGACCTTTTCCATCCTACCCAGGGTTCTATATGAGGTAGAGTTAAACAATCCAAAATTTTATTTTTTACCTGGATATTCCTGCACATTGTAATATTCATGTGAGATATTGTTTTCATGCAGAGGAACTTCATCTTCACTAAAAGGTCCTGAGCCCTCCACAGCTGAAACAAAACAGCAGCAGAAAGGCATAGTCCTTCAGCTTGTTAGTAAAACATAATAGTGGATTTAGATTTCCACAGGGAGGTGCCCAATTTCTCAAAACTGTTAAACATAGAGACAACTATTTAGTTTATATTCACTTAATTTGTGCAAAAGCAACAATCAATTGTTATTAATCGTTAACGAAAAAATTATTATAAGCACAGGATTAGTTGAAAAAAAAAATGTAGACATATATATATATTATATATATAATATAAAAAATCCCACTTAGATATTCCTGCATTTTTGAATATTCTTACAGAACATTGTTCGTCTTGTGCTTTTATGTAAAGGGAAATTATATTCACTTAAACAATTGAGGCAACTTTTGATAAATACAAGTATTATTATAACAATCAAATCAAAATATTAGTCACATTTTCATAGACAGTACAGCTGGCAGTTATTAAAGTATTATCTGTGTACATAACAGAAATCTTCGATTTGATTTCATTTGATTCCTGTAATTATAATCAAAAGTTGTCACAAGGGGGCGCCACATTTAAAACAATAACCACACTAATAATTATCCATATACTTTACACAAACTTTTTCAATGTAGTATTGACACAGGGTTATACTTATAACAGTAACAGAACTCTTTTGAGGATATAAGCCTTAAAAAAAAGCCTTTAAAGGTTCTATAAATAACCATCAAGAGCATTTATGCACTGAAGTGTTCCTTTAAACAATTATGGTTATATTTACCAAAGACCAATTGAAGATGCCGTTTTGTAAAGTGATTTATTAAGTAAAGTAATTTTTGTATGATGTAGCCCTGAAGAACCAATTATTGCACCTTTACAAGGGACTATAGGGGAAATCTGTACAGTACTATACCTGACACACTGTTAGATCCAGACAGAAGATCAAAAGCAGTCAGAGGCCCTCCAAGTTGTTCTACTGACCTCTGCAATCTGCTCTGGGTCCACTGAGACACCCTATTCCAAGGTAAAGGCTGTGGTTTAGTGGGGTAATAATTAGGGATGTAAATAGAGTGACTAACAACCAAAGTCTGAGTGGTCACTTCTGGCTGTTGAGAGAACAGTGTTCCCTCCTCCATTTTAGAGGGTAAGCTCATGTCCATACTGCCACAGAAAGGAACTGTGTGAAAAGAGAAGAGTAAATTAAGCTATTTGTAGAACTACTATCATAAATAATATTGTGAAAGTAACACACAGTGTCTTTTTTAAAAAAAGGAGGAGGGGGGGGATTACCCTCTGGACTAGTTTTGCTTGATGCATTTACTAAATACAGTTTCCAGGTATATGTTGCAGAACTTAAACAGTTTTCACACACAGCACTGACTGAAAAGGGCTCATTCCAGCTGACAGAATTTCCTCTGCATTCTGTGCACGATAAATTAATGATTCTGTAGAGAAATCAAAAATCAAAGCTGCATTCTCAAACATTAGATATTCATATTACCAATAATCATACCCTGAGGGGTGTATTGAATTAATTAATAAATACATGAATGAAACAAATAGATTACATCAAAGCAAACTTTTGATGTATGTATGTGCACCTGGTTGGTTTTGATCTCACAGTGATGAAGATGTGAGATGATGCGGATCGATTTGCACTGTGTACAGTCAGGGAAAATTTGAACAGGTCACAGCCAGGCAGGAGAACACTAGCAGAAAATATCATCACTGCATAGGAATCTGGAACATTCTCTCTGAAACAAGAACTTCCAGCTGAGTTTACTAGTTGGCACTTCCACCTGTAACTGTAAGAGAAGAAAAATGCAATATATATTTTTATGACGTATTTGATACAGCATCTAATATTCAATAAATTGCAATACCACAATGCCATGAAAAAAGTATCTAAACCTCTTACTACTTGGTTTGTCTATTCATTCAATATTTCACAAATACAGATCTATTCATTTGTGCCATATAACCTTTTCTTTCATACCTCATATGACTATCTGGAAAGTCTGGGTCATATGATTTCTGTCCGTCCAGAGTGATGGTGCTGTTGCGGCTGATGAACACATTAGTGCCTCCGCTGATGAAACTGATGGGAAGACTGGACATCACCTCAATCTGAACTGAGTAATTGCTGTAAACTACACTGCCTAAAATTTGAACCTTTAGAATGAAAAATATATTGGTTAATATTTCATTAAAGATATATTATTTAATATAATTTAAATATTTAATATATTTAATTGACAAGTTGTTATGGATAAAAATGGTAAGAAACATTAATTACTTATTAGCTACATTTGCTTTGCAGTTCCAGTGTAAAACTAAAGAAGGAAATGTTTGATATGTCCACTGATCCATTACACATGGGCCTTTGAAAGCATTGCATTTCATTAGCATCACAATGTGTCTAAAATTATTTGATATGGACAATGAACATTGTACCTTTGCCACTGCCTTGTATGTGCCATAATGAAGCAAGTACTTTGGCAGTTCAAGGTCCTGTCTGTCGGTTTGAATGTGTGGGATATGAAGCTGAAGTCCAGTTGGTTTATAGAGAGTCCAGGTGTAGAGGAGGCCCCTGGAGATGTTGCATTGAATCTGAGACTCAAAGGTCACACCAAGGGACACACGCTGGTAACGCCACACCTGAAAGCAAGATAGGCTTCACTTCCTCAAAGCTCAAAATAACTATCAGTGGATTTGTTTAGAAGTTTCATGACACACTTTTGTATTTTGTATATCAAATGTTCATATTTACAGAGTTGCCAGTATATTAGAAACATTAGAATTGCCTACAAGCTGCTGTGCAACATATTGTCACCTTCATCCATCAATGGAAATAGATTACTGTAGTAATTCCATTATACATGAAGTGCCATATTTTAACCTTTTCTGTCATACTTTTGTGTAATATGAGAAATACAGTTTCTCATATTATTTGAACATAAGATATATAAGAACATTTGGCACTGTAGGCAAGTGCTAAGTCCTGTTGGAAAATGAAATCAGACTCTCCATAATGCTTGTCAGCAAATGGAAGTATGGAATGTTCTAAACTGTGCTCTGATTTCAAATTGATACCAACACCAGCAGATGATGCTGCACCCAAAATTGTGTCTCTCCACTCTTTCTTCAGACTCTAGGACCTTGAATTGAGACTCAATGACTTTTAATTTCACTTTCATCTAAAAATAGCAGTTCAGACTTCAAAGCAACAGTCAATTTCTCCTTATCTCAGGTAAGACTTTTGACATTGTCTCTGGTTAAGGAGCAGCTTGATATTAGAATTGCTGCAGTTGTAGCCACATAACTGGAGATCTGTACATGGTGGTTGATGATGTACTGAGACTTTTCTTAATAGTCCTCTCAAGGACTATTAATCTGTGATTATCCCTGTAGCTTGTGCACCATTAGTCATACTGATCAAAAATAAAACAAAATGACTTTATATGTTGCAATTTATATTTAATGTCTATTAAGGTCTACCTTTTAGAATTAATTTATAAAGGTTTTTACCTCAAGATTCAATTTGTTAGCTGCATTACTAAATATATATTACATATTTTAAGCACAAAGTGATACTGAGTATAGTAGTAATGTAGCAATGTCTGTTGTACTGTGGTATGGTGTTTTGGGGTGGTTGCGCTGCAACCAAAACAATTTTAGTGTAAATCTCTGTCTATTAAAGGGCTATTTTGGTATTTAATTTTTACTTGAGATATGCTTGATATGAGATTTTATGCACAAAACATGGTTCTAACTAATTTTTACATGTCCATTTTTGGGTCATTTTTTAAACTTTATTTGTGTTTAAAAACTATATCAACTTAATAAATGAACATCAGTTAAAGGGTGAGGGCAGAAAGGGTATCATAGGCCTTGAGAATGGAAACTGTCTTGTGGGACATGGACTGTAATCTCACTGGTGAGTATAAAGCCTGAGCTGGTACAGAAGGTCAAGAGATACCAATTAAATAGTTGGGCTCCCGTCTATACATAGTTTGGGCTTTGGAACCAAATTCCTCGATAGGAGATAGTCTCTCTCCTACTGAATAATAACCAAAGCACCTACTGGTGGAAACCTGTGGAGAAGCAGGCTGTTAAGCAGAATAGATTTCCAAACCTGGTTGACAAACTCCAGGGCATGAAGAATAACTTTTGGCTGGCCTCAAGGACTTCCTGAAAAATGCTCTGAGCTCAGAAGGGAAAGGATGGACACTGTTCAAACTGTGCTCAGTTAAGCTGTGAACCTACCTGAGAATATTTTTGGGTGCTGGAAGGAGCATTTTCTTCATAACTTATAAACAATTTGAACATACAGTATCTCATGTCTTGGAGGCAGAGCTGGAGACTAATCTTTTTGGCCAATGTCACTAAGATAGTTGGACAGTTCCACAGTGGCAAGGAGAGAATGAGATTTGCCTAGAGTTGCTGAAGGCTCTGGATGTTGGAGGACTGCCTTAGTTGACACATCTCCAAAACAAACATGAATGGTGGTCTCCATTTTCAAAGGTCCTTTTTTGGAGGATTACTCTTTGTCTAGTCCTCTGTTTTTTTCCTCATTTTCTCAGCCTCCAAAAGAAAAGTTTATTCCAGAAAATCTAACCTAAGATGCAGGGGGATCAATGCAAATTCTGTCCTGCTCCTAGCTGACTTGGAGACAACCTCTCTCAGAGAGTTAAGGGGGCATGGAAATTCACCTGTCCAGTGTACATGTTTTGTGGACTTGGAGAGGGCTTAGGATCATGTTCCCAGAGGCATCTTATTGAAGGTGCTATGGGAGTTTTGGGTGCCAGGTTCACTGATCAGAGCTGATGCTCTTCTTGTGTTGTAAGTGGGAGAGTGGTGTCTGTATTCTGAGCACAGGTGTTGGACTGTGCCTTGTCTGCACACCTGTTTATGATATTCATGGACAGGAGAGCAAGACGCAGCCAGAGCAGGGGGACCTCTGGTGAGGTGCCATTTGTTTGCAGATGACATTGTCCTTCTGGGCTCTGCATATGGGATCCTCTAACACTTGAGCTATTTGCAGCTGAATGTGAAGCAGTTGAAAATGAGAATCAGCACCTCCAAGTCCAAGGCCATAGTATAACCCAGAAGGGATGGTATGCTTCCTCCAGGTAGGGGGCCCACAAGAAAACAAAACTTAACTTATTAATGTTAAATTTTTATTTCCTTGTCACATCATATCTGATGTAGTACTTACAGATGTTGGGGGGGGGGGCAGTTCTACCATCCTATTTTCTAAAGAAACTTCTACATCTCTGTATTGTTAATTGCCTACATTCAGGCACCTGCAGCTGCGTTGTCTGAAACTAGTTTGAACATGACTGTACTCTTAATTTTTCCTTATGCCAACCTTTTTTCATGTAAACTTTTATTATTTAAAGTGGCATTACAAGAGCACTCTGGACTACTGCCTCCACCTGAGGGTGGGCCTGCATCCCACTGGAGAGCACTTCATGGCCCAATGGTGGCCTCTGGCCCACAGGTTGAAACTGAAACTGATGACTAACTGAAACTGTGCATCAACAGACAGGCAACAGTATACCAACAAGGGACCAATGTGTATTGATTAATTGATTAATTAATTGTTTGATTAGATTGAAATGAATGAGAAGGATGTAGTCCTTAGTAATAGTCATTTGTAATGTTTTGCTGTATCTCTGACCTGTATCTTGCTCGGTCCCATATTCTTCACTGGCGGAGGTTGGCATGGCTCAGAAACTATGAACAGATGTCCTTTTAAAGAAGCTGCACTAACCAAGTTAAATACAGTCACATTTACTATGAACTCCCCAGTTCTATGGAAAGAAAGAACAAAAATAATGTTATACCTATAAACTAAAACACACACACACATTAACTACTAATATTCATAAAAGAATTTCTACCTATTAAATACATGATGCTCAATGTTTTTTCCCAGTCTTTGAGTTCCATCTCCAAAATCCCACAAATAAGACATGTTTGAGCCAGCATTGATCCTGCAGGTAAATCTGACTGGTATGTCCTGCAGTGCTGAAGGTGTGTACAGCAGTCTGTTGGGTTTGACTGCTGTTTGAATCACCACAGCATAAATGTCTGATCTCACAGAGTGAAAGCCATTGGACACACAGACAGTAACATTGTACCTGGCAATTTTGGAGAAAAAAAAGCAAAAAAAGAAAACCCAAACAAACAAGAAAACAAACATTAATCCAAATATTAATTTGTGATAAAAGGATGTTTTCATCTTCACTGGAAAATAATGAATTAAAAGCTAGATTCCTACTGCATCTGTCACCTTACTATAATAATAAAATTGCAATGCATTTCCCTGAAGCAACTGCCCATATACTATGAATGATTCAGATTGAGCTAGAATTTATACCATATATAATGGATTATTCAGAATCTAACTATGTCTTACTCAGTAACTTCTATAAATACTATGAATGCGGGTTATGTTCTGCAATTATGTGAGTGAAGAACTGAAATGTTGACCCATCATCTTCGAATTTAATGTAGTAAAGATATAGGTATACTGTACCTGTCTGGAAGAAGAAAGTTCTTAATGAATGTTCTGGACATGGTTGCAACAGTATCTGACTCTCCAAACTGCCAGTAAAACTGCAGCAGGTCAGTTTCCTCTGTAACAGCGAGGAATGTTACATCTGTTCCAGTGGCATATGCTCGCTTTTCAGTGTAGATTTGAACACCTGAAGAGCAAATTCAAGCACAGTTTGGGTAAAACATTATAATGTATCTGTGTAAGAGGTGATTAAATGAGTTACATACGTTGCATGTGTCTAGAGGGACACTCTTCCATGGTGCTGTATTCATATCTGTCCTTGTCTTCTACAGTGAGATAAGCATAGAGGCAGGTGATTTAGTCCATTGTTGAAAACATGACCTTTACTCCCTTACACTTACAACATTTAATTATGAGACGGGATACAGTGATATATTGTGTTGATTTGATTATCTGTCAAAGCTTGCTTTGAATTTGTCTCAAATTACCATTCACAGTTTCAAAAACACTGTAAAATTTGAATGAATGCAAATGTGCAGTGTGGTTGTGTTTATATCCACCATAGTCTAAAATAATTCAAAATATTCAGCATTTTATAACCTTTGTTATTGCCTTTTACTCCATTTACAGTCAGTCAAAGCCAACAGCACAATTATAAACAGAAGGCTGAATCCTGAGATCTATCTTTATGGGAATATATTCATTGTTGACTGCAGCATCTGTATAAATAAGTAATTGAGTTACAAAGTAATGTTCATTCTCTACTTTACTCTTTATTCTCTTTTAACTCAACACAAAAACAATGTATTCTGAGCATAAGTATTTTAAAATCATGGCATCTTTATGCCTCTTACCATGCTGTGGGTTTCCTTCAGTGTGTGGCAGAAAGAGGAGAAAAAGTGAGAGTGTACACAACAAGTGCTCCACTGACCCCAGCAGCTTCATACTGACCACAGTACTGACCAAAGCAGCACCCTCACACACTTCACATATTACAACTGGTAAAGAGGAGGGTATAAATGTCCTTCCCTTCTTGTAGACCATCTGAATTTTGCTAGGTGGTGTTAACAGGAAGTGTGTGATGGTAAAATGATAGAACAATGCTTGAGACATTTTTGAATATTTATTACCTTCAGTTTGCAGATGCAGATGCAGAAGATAAAAGTAGAACAATGACTGTGAACTTCCAGGTAGGAAGGCTTTCCAAAGACATGTGAACTAAACAGCTTACAGGTGTGTGTGTGTGTGTGTGTGTGTGTGTGTGTGTGTGTGTGTGTGTGTGTGTGTGTGTGTGTGTGTGTGTGTGTGTGTGTGTGTGTATCAAGAACATCCCTCAACAGAAAATTTTCTGAAGCATTTAATTAAGCATTCTATTAAGTAAATAATTGGAATGTGAACTTTTTATTGTTTTATTTATTCATTATTCATAAATATAAATATAAGTACAGCTATTTTAACAAATCTCTTGTCATTGTTTGACAACACATTCAACTGCTATCATCAAAATCTTAAATGTGAACCAGCAGCAGAGATAAAAGCTGTTCTTGTTTGAAAATGGACAAAATTTCCCAAGCTAGAGGCTTTGTATCAGTGACTTCAGTCTGAGCTTTACTAATCACTCATCAGATCTGCTTTCGGAGTTCTATTGACTAAAGCCATGGCTGAAAATACAATGTCATGCAGTGCATGAGTTATGGAGTTTTACAATTGAAGGCATGACTCAGGTTAAGTGACCCACAGAGTAATGACAAGTGTTAAACCCTGCTGAAAGGGTATGTTCACCAGAAGAAGCTGAAACTGGTGCTTTTTCAGGTGAAGGTAGATGCTTCCATTCTGGATGTGGTAGACACTACTGGAATGTGCCAGTACATTGTGATAAATGAGCACAGAAATGAACCATCAGTACTTTTGGGTCATTAACATCCAAGATTCAAAGTGGACACTGAGATTGGATAGAGTGATATCACTGACAGATTAGAATTGGCCAGGAGTACTGAGTACAAGTTTCTGGGTCTTGTGCAAATGTAATTTTACAGGCCCCATTTAAGTCATTTCATTATCTATGATCAAAACATAAAGGCTCTGCCCTTTGAGCCTAAAAAAAAAGAGGTTGTAAGAAAGGAGAAGTGGAGAATCATTTTTAAGAACAATGAATTCAGTCTCAGGCTTTTTCAATTATGCTGGAGTATTGCATTTAGTTGTGACTTAGAAGTCAAACAGAGGATGTCTTTAACAAAGTAGTAAATTGAAATCCTTTAATCAAGTTAAGGTACCATCCTCAAATGTGCATTTACACAATTTAAAAATAGTTCGTTTGATAGGACAAACATTGTACATACCTGTTGTGGAATGTTAATGAAACATTGCAGGCTTATGTATTTGTCCTATTACCTTCAATATATATTTTACGATCAAAAAGGTAACCTTTTTTGTCCAGAATCGTGAGGTCACGTGAAGGTATACTGTAGGTCAGTTCTTCCATTCCCTTACTGAAACCTGAAATGCTGTGGCCCTTAATAGGTTCAAGAGTAAAATAAAAGGTGCTTGAATTCATTTCACAATTCATTGACTAATTTATACAATTGAAATCATTTTGTCTTCAGTGTACACCTATAAAAGCACATAATGTCTCTCCACAAGCAGCAGAGCAAAAGAATCTGCTTTTCATTTCAAATACTACTAAGGATTTCTATTTAAAAGTACTGACACACCTCCAAACAAAGCACATTTTACTCCAGTCCTTTTCAATGAATTAATGGATGGATGGATGGAAGGATGGATTGGTTGATTGATTGGTTGAAAGAAAGAAAGAAAGAAAGAAAGAAAGAAAGAAAGAAAGAAAGAAAGAAAGAAAGAAAGAAAAGAAGATATATATAATATAATATAATATATATATATATAAAATAAATTGTTTTAAACTATTATTAATATTTTTTCATGTCAATATTTGAGTCCAGAAACTTCTGTTCACTCTGGGTTTCAGTGACAGAGGCTTTCAAAGCACAGGTTTTCTCTGAACCTTAAATATGATCTTGTCTTCTCCGGCTGTGTCACTCGGTGTGTAAAGGAAGCAGTTGTGAACAAACAAGATTTGTGTGTGCTGTGTCGATTTCTTGTCTTTAGAGCGGATCCTCTCAGCTCCACTCCTCTCCGGTTCTCCGGCTCCCCGGCTCCGGCTGCTCGGGCCGCAGGTAAGAGCGCTGCAGTGAAGATCTACAGCAGTTTGAGCTGCAGATCTAGAGCAGTGTGAAAAAGCACACATTCTGTAGACTTTTTTTAATTCAGGATTTTTCTTTTTCACGGCAAAGATTTATTTTGTTGCTCGCAGTGAGTAACGCATGCTGCTTTCACATAAGAAGACTCACATGAAGGACGCAATCAAAATAAATGGATAAATGAATACATGGATGAAGTTCTGAACGAATGTAGTTACAGCCTGAAATGACTGAGTGAAATGAAAAGTTGTGTCCAGCGCTGAACTTAAAGTCTAATAGAGCAAGCAACAGAAATAGAAACAGTAAACCACATCCACCATACTATAAAGCTTTTTTCTTCATTTGGGAAGGGCATGATTAATCCTTCTACCAGGGATGTATCTCATCTGTGTCGGAACAATTATCTCTACCCATTAACCATCACCAGTTCCATTTCTGAAAGCCCCCCAGCTTCTTTACGCAGCTCACAATCTAAACGCCAGAATTAAAGGCCAGCTTCTAAATGATCCCACTTCCACAAAGGCCTGTTCTTCAAACTGGAAGCAGAAATCAAATCATCCTTCCAGTTAAAATAAAAAACTATCCGAATACATTTTTCACACAAGAAATTTGCCTTCATCAACCGACCAACTAACTAGATGGTTAGACCACCATTAACGTTTACTGGCAAATTTAATATTGTATTGTCTGTGTCTTTGGCTTCAACAGTGTGATTTACTGAGATGGAAAAATAAAAAATAAGGCATTTATCTGACATTATAAGCTGACCAAAACCAGAATTAATAAACAAAGAAGGGGCTACCATATGTTGAACATCTGCTTGATAATTCTTGGTTAATTTAATCACAAAGTTGACAGCAGGGGGCGTTATCGAGACTGAAAACTGCACCAACCCCAATCCTGAACAGCGAGGTTGGAGCTTGGATAGCCTGGATATCATTGCGCTATTAACCATCAGCTGATAGACCGTGGACCCGACACCCAGGTCAGAAAAACCATCGAGTTGAATATGTTATCCATAAGGAGGGTAATGCCGGATCTGGGAACAATCAGATCTTCATTCTTCTTGTTAAAAAAAATATAATAAAATAAAGGAAAAGAAGACGATTTTGAGCAGTTTCATTAGAATAACATTTAGTAATCTGAAGAGTAAAAGAGAAAGAGATTTATGAGTGTGGAAAAACATTTTAAAGTTTTAAAAAACTATCACTTCAATGTTTAGGCTTGTTCATGAACAAGGTTCTTCATAGAACTGTTATAGAACTTTATGAGGGAATCCTCAAAAAACCCTTGTTGGAAGATTTTAGATTCCCATGTGGATCTAGCATTAGGCCTTCAAGAGAAGTGCCACAAAGGGTTGTGAGGCCAATTAGTGCAAAATAACTGTCATGAGCCTTTATATAATGAAAGGTTTCTATGTATTTTTTTTTCTCTCTTTTAAACATCTTATTTATAAAACAGCCCAGAACGTTTTTAGAGAACTAAAGTAGTTCCTCTATAGCATTAGCAATTATCACTGTATAGATAAACTAAAGGTTGCACCAAGGATCTATGTGGTGGGTAAAATCCAAGAAATATAACAGAGAGTACCAAAATTGTTCTGAAAGGCCATCAAATGTTCTGAATAGCAGTGTTTCTGGAAAAAAAAATAGAACAAGAGAGGCATTGATGGCAAATTGCAAAACATAGGAAAACATAAACCATTATATCATAGTGCTGATTATATTTGGACAAAGCAAATTAGTTAAACAGGTATGTTGTTTATATATTCACTGATATGTATTGACCCTCTCCAGAAATTTTTACCTCTCCAGTAAAACACACAGTATTAAAAAGTCCAACTGTGTTTCTTCATTGAGCTTTAAAGGGGAAAGGAAATTGTCACTACTTTTTAAAATAGAGCTTAAATTCAATTTAAATTCCTTGAGTCATGACAGGACTTGTATCATGAACACAAGTCAAGAACGCCTTTGTGTTATTACACATAAAGCTACAGTTTAGTGTCTTTCTCTGAGAAAAAAAATTGCAATCCAGGTGTCATTTTTTTATTTTGCTGACCTAATTTCTTGAAAAGAAAAATTCAAATTCAGTATGTCAAGACAGCTTTGTTCTCCAGACTGATTGTGCTAGAATATGCAGATGCTGTTTTTGAGAACCCGAAAGCTTCATAACAAAAGTGTCCACCATGCTGAAAATCTGAAGGATGCACTTCACTCTGTATTTAAGCATTAAGCACAGACAATAATGAATCATGGTCATTGTCAAATAACAGTAACTAATATTCTCTAATATGGTTTTCATTATTAAACAGGTACCAGCTTCTATTTAATAAAGTACCTCACTATTTTTTCGGACTTCAAACTTACATCTGCATACCTTAAGTTGCAGGTGTTTAGAGCTCTGTGGTGTTTGGGGGGCAGCCAAATTGTGTGCATGCTCGAACGTGCACCAGCAGTTTTGTCCAGACTGTGTCTGCTTTTCCTGTCCATCAGAAAAACAGCCTGCTCCTTGAAGAGGAGAGAAGATTTTGAGTAAGTGATCAGAAGTGAGAAGATAAATGATTTAAGCCCATAGATTAAACACCCAACATTATAACAAATGTGATGAGCAAATTAGATATATGAAAAGAAATCCAGAGAAAGCTGGGCAAATGGTTACGATTTAAATGAATATAATGATAATGCAGGTCAAATCATTTTACACAGTTTAAACACTTATTCAGACATATATTTACTATTCCTATAACTTAAAAATAAGCATTATTGGCTTGCAGGTTTAAAAGAGAGCTGCCACAAAGGTTTCTTTGAGCAAAGCCAAGAAGAGCAAAAGAACATCATTAGAAAATTGATTTGTGATCATGAAAATTATTTTTCAGGGTTTAAATAACCTTTACATAATATAAGGTCTCTATATGTACACCTACAAATCCCATTAAAAACATTCTCCAGTAGAAAGCAGTTTTTCTGTGGCATTGTGGACACTGCTCTGTACTGTACTACTGCTGTAGAATATCTGCACTATATTTAATTTGTATTATATCCATTGATGTTTTCTTTACCATACTACGTCCTTCAATGCACATTCCAAAGACATTATTGTTGCCATCCTTAACAGCTCCCAGTGAGACATGTCACCAAAACTTAAAAAATGGTGACAGACATGGGAATGTATGAAAAAGTGCAGCCACAGCAGTCTAGCATCGTAATCCCAGGCAGACATGTGTTCCTCCTGGAGTCTCTGAGGTAGTCAATCACAGCTGCTACACCCCCAGCACTCACCACCATCTGGGGCAACTAAAGAGGAAACAGAGAGAAGATACTATGCAGCTTGAAATGATTTAGTAGGTATGTTGTGTGTGTGGCAGGTACCTCAGGGGCGTGTTTTGTCATTTCCCAAATCAGAATGTTGATGTACCTCCTTACATTCTTATCCAGCTCCTTTAAGCAGCCAGCAAAGTGTCTCTCCAGCTCTTTTCATTATAGATATTCTTTAACAGCAGTTTTAGAGATCCAGACTCATCATTTCCTGAGCAGAATTAGTGCAGATTTGTCTGAGATCAAGAAGAATATGACATTAAGTGCAAAAGCTGATCAAATGCACTATATGTCCAAATGTTTGTGGGCATAATGAATGTACTCAGCTACTATACTAAATTACACACATTGCTGAATCAAACGCACCATGCAATACTTTAGTTGAATGGGGTTTTCGGGAACAAGGTGGAGTGGTGATCATCCAACATCCTGACCTCACTAATGCTCATCACGCAACTAAATCCTCAAAGCAATGCTCCAGATTGGAAGTATTTTCTAGACAGTAGAGATAGTTACTCCAAAAAAAATCAGGATACTGTTCTAATACTTATGTCCACATAGCCTGTATCCTGATAATACATGAAAAGATTTCGGAGTGACATGACATATCTTTTTTTTGTAAATGAGTTGTATGAGCCTGAAGAACATTAAAATATTTTAAAGAACCTCTGCATAATGTAAAGTCTCTGTATTAATTAATTGTCTTACTGGAACCATTAAGAGTCTTTATTTTTATGAGTGTAAACTTGTAAGATCCTGTAGCCAAATTTATATATTGTAATTTATTAAGTCAGAATTCCTGGGCTTGCCACTGAATCTTAAGTGAGAAATTCTGCTATTTATGGGAATATGTGGTTTCAAAGCAGAAAGAGATTTCTCACAGGACTTTGCACAAAATGTCTGCACCATGTTTAAATACAAAATTCAATACAAAATTCAAATAAAAAATCTAACTTTTTGTGCTACTGAGCCATGTTAAACAACTTGCAGCTAACTACTTGGGTATTTTTTGTCTCAAACTGTTCCAACAAATGTAAAATGATGGTACAATAAACAACTCAATCTCAACAAAGACCTCTCTGAGTTATTAAGACGTTTAACTACTTGAATACAATTAATTAAATTTTGAGCATTTTGCACATTTTCAGGTAACAGCTGGTTAAATTGCTGAACACTGGTGATGACCCAACAGGTTACCCATGATGCTAAATCATCATATCATCCTGATTATTCACTAGGTTCAAAACAGATCACATCAAGGATTCAATGAGCATCCAGGTTAAGGAATAATTTGGGCTAATTGGACAGTTGCTGTTGTGTTTGTCTCTATCACTCAGAGCAGAAAAATGGGTCCAGCAGAGGAATTGCTTCAGCATCCATAAATGCTTAACACAATTCTGCCCAAACATCAAGACATAGAATATATGAAAATAAGAAAATGTGAAAATATGTTAAATATTATAGTAATAACAGGACATCTGTTGCTGTGACAAGTTGTGACATTTCCCTGAATCTGTTCCAGGATCCAAATAATCATCCAAAAGGCATTAAGCATAATCATTGAAAAATTACAGACAAAAAAATGACTAATAGTCAATAGTGAAATTGTTCAATTGATCGGCTATACTTAAGACCCCAGACGCTTAATATGCCCATTATGCTAGATGATGCATTCTCTCTCACCCCAAGGTCTAACTCCTCCAGGCTAAAAAAAAATGGTTTAGTACACCACACCACCAGCTCCAGCGCTTAGCAACCACCCACAGAACAAATCCAGCAAAATATAGGAAAACATGAATATCAAATGTAAACAAAACAGAACAAAACAAAATAATAAGTTAACATTATTCACTCCCCTTTTCACTTAAGTGTTTCCCCAATATTTTGTAAAAAGGCAGTAAAGATTCTGTACATTATGTGTGCTTGTGTCACAGTAACTTTCAAACAGAGCAAATGTCAATCATTGGGAAGTGGTGTTCTCCTCTAAAGGGGCCTCTCAGAGAACAGAACTCTTTGCAAGGACTTTCAAACAAAAACTCTTTTGCAACGGCCAAACTTTTGGCTAAAGACATCAATGAGTGATTGTGTACAGCATGTGTTGTTCTACTGGCTTAAAGGAATTCAGGATAAGGAGCGGTCAAGATTATGTAGTTGAAATATAAAGGTGGATATTAGTACCTTCGTATTATCTGTGTTAGGTTAGGAAAAGCTACATAGTTCAAATGTCCAAAACAGCAAAAAAAAAAAAACTTATTCATCCTTGTTCCTTTAAACTTATTGGACACAAAACATATCAAGTCATAAAAGGAAAATGTCACTCCAAAACTCTGGATTCTCCATCCTCTGAAACCTATTTTGCCACCCTAGAAAGGCAGTTCATTGGGACTCAGCAATAAACCTGTTCCTTAAAATAAATGTAAAATCTGAAAGGCTCAGCTGAAATTTTACATTCTGTTCAGCCAGAGAACAGACAAGCCAAAGGAGAATGTCTCCCTTTACTACTGCCTCAGCCAGGTCATCGTTATATTTGGCAAGCCTTCCAAGAAGAGAGCGGCTGTCTGCTGAATAGTTGGGATCACATCCAACAGAAGAGGCCTCGGAAGGGACATTACACCTAAGCCAGAGAGTGAGAGCACGTTTGTAAGAGGTTGAAAACAGAAGCGATGAAACACTTGCAGGCAAATGGAAGAAAGATTTACCCTGTTTCAGCTTTCAATTACAGTTAATTAACCTACTTGCATAACAATGAAAGGGTACACATTGTTTGGAAAATTAATCTGATTATAAAAATTTTGTTGATTAGCAGGAGTCCCAATTTCTCCTAGTGTTAGTATGTCTGTTTACTTTATATTCTGAGCAAAAAGTTTTTAGTTCTATATAGCACTAAAAGGCTGACATGTTACCACAATGGAACCTCTGTTATTTAGAACCCTACTTAAAGCCAATACACTGGAGGCTTTTTATATTATATAATGATTCATTTAATCAAAGATTTCTTGCTGTGGTACTGCACTAAACCAGTAGTAAAGAACTCTTCAAGAACAAGGTGGGGTAATGACTTTTCACAACTTCAAATAAATGGATTACGATGCTATCCATTAATTAGAGTAAGAATACATACAAATTAAGCAGTTTAATTAAAAAAGGCTTTTGACTGTTATAGGGTCATTCATAAATAGTATAATAAACATTAAGCAAATTTATTTTCTGCAAAATAATAATTTTATAAACCCACTATGTTCCCTACATGTTGAAAAATAAACACATAGATTTAACAGTTGTTTAGATCCAAATAGTACATATAAAATGTGTAATGTGTAACGTGTATCAATATATTGTATGTCCCTTTTACTCTTTTGATTTCTATAGTTAATATAAGTGTAACCCCTGTTGATTTTTGATTTTGGCATTTTTCTTGTGATAATTGCCTCTTTTTCTTTCTGTTAATGCAAACAGACAACAATATAATATATATAACTATCTAATCAAACTTTTCTGTTCAAATTGGTATTGCCTGGACATGAAACACCCCATTTTATATTTATGATCATCCATGACATAGCACTCTGTGATCATTTGACCTAAAGCTATGCTATAATTGGTAATATATAATATAGTATTGGTGTTTGAATTGGAATTGAGAGGTGAAAAGGTCAATAAACCCTGGTCCTGGAGACACCCCTACTCTGCATATTTTAGAGCCACACCTGATTCAACTAATCAGCTCATTAACATTCCCTTCAGAATTGCATGGGATGGGTTGTGGACCAGTGCTGAGAAACAATTAAGTAATTATGCATGATGCCCAACTCTCTGTGCACAATACTTGAAGCTGAGCACATGTAGTTTTAATCCAGAGTGTCATTTAATAATGCACATTTTTTTTAATGATAAGTCATAGATATCCCCTTCATTTATAACATTTCCAACCCACCATTCTCAAACCAATCAGACTAGGTTAATTTAGATTTGCTAGCTAATATTGAGCCCCATCGGGTTTTAAATTGTGTTTTCATCAGATGGTGGAAAAACAATGCAACAAACACGACATATTTCTTAGTGAGTTTGCCCCGCCCCCTGAGCACGGATTGTCTACTGTCCCGTATATTGACTGACTGATGATCTGCCAGATAGTCTTAATGCAGGGGGCCAATTCAAACCTAAACCTGGAGATGGGATCTGTATGAGTACGGCTGGAAAACAGGGTTTTGGTCCCACCACTGTTATCATAGAACCAAACAAGAATCATCAGAACTGGGCTCTCTGGATCTGAGTCAAACCGACCTTTAAAAACATCTGAAAGAAGTGTTTGTTCAACATGAAAAAGAGGAGTAATTGAGATTGACTGATCACAGTAAAACTGCAGGTCTACACCCATAACACCACAGGCCTCTTATGGGTCACAGACTCAACAATCTGCAAGAAAGGGGTTAAAGCATGAGATTTATGTCCTTCAAAAAGAATGACTTCAAAAGTAACCTGAAAGAGGTGCGATTATCTCTTTAACCTTTACACTGATCATTGTATTCTTCTATCCTCCTTTGTTCTTCTATGGTGCTGGACACGGGAGCATTTCTCATTTGATTTCATCTCACTTTATCGTCATTTAAGCGCCAGTGTGTGTTTATCTAAGCAGCTTTAAGCAGGTTTAACTTGATGGACGTGATTGTAGTCGGATATTTTGGGCTGAGTGAACTAAACATAAAAACAAAGATAATTTTGTCCATAGATGAGTTCACTAATATAAGGCGGAAGCACTCAGAAAACTACTGAATAATAAATTAATACGTTTTCTATATATAATAACTTTTCCTACATTTGACAAAATCATATATTCACGTTGTACCTTTTATTGATAGTTCTAACGCCACCAGCTGCCCATGCACTGCTTAATATAAATCTAGTTATCATTTCAGATCTTGTTCAGACATATGCACACATTTTATTAAATGTTATTTTAATTTTACAATTCTAAATGCCTCACTGAACTTACTGACAGATAGCCATCGTAAATAATTTCAAAACAAGATGACGGGAGATTTTTCTCTTCACTCTTATATACAACTAAAATGTATGGGTGTTCTATAATATAAAATATATGGGGTGAGACTTGCATGTACAGTGCAATGTTTGTCAAAAAAATGAAATGTATTTTAATAGTCCGTTTATGCACTCTTTTCTCCCCCAAATGCTTTCTTGGTAATGGTAGTGGTATTAGTAATTTAGAATAATGTGTGTTCTGTTACCTCTATTCTATTCAAAATCGCTGTAGATAAGGACAATCCAACATGTATGTTCTGAAGGGTCATGTGTCCACTGGGGCCTGGCTAAATGGGAGAGAGAACCCTTTAATTATCTCTCCATAAATATCTATTAAAAAAATGAGCATGGCTTGGGTTACTACTTGGTTATTTTTCGTAGCTAGCCTTTTCAATTTACTGGACAACTTGCAGAACTAAAAATGAGAAAGTCTCACAAAAGTCTAAAAGTCAGAAAACACCAAATCTGCTAAGAGTAGAAAGGGAAATAAAAATATGGTGTAGGCCAAAGAGTTATATATAAAAAAGTCAGACGTTTTCACGTTAAATACATGTTTACTGTTGTTGTTCTAAGGAGAAAAAAATATTTTCTTTAAAAAGAATTTAATATATTTTGTCCAATAAATACCATGCCTTTCTTTTTCTTTTTCTTTTTTCTTATTGTTAGAACGGATTGCTCTACATTTTGACAGTTTATACCGGTCCTTATGTGCATTTATTTGGTTCCTCTGGATGAGACTATGGAAATGAGTAACAGGACTCCCTTAGGGTGTGTTTGGTGGGACAGAAGGCTTTGATGATAATTACAGAGTGAAGTTGGCTTCTTTTCCCCCAGAACATCAACCGCATACGTTGATAACGAAAAAGCCAGCAGAATTGTAGGCAACGTCTTATTAAATGTAGGAAATTTGAGTAATCAAAGGGAAATGCTTTAGTTTACACAAGTGGTTGGTTCCAGTTTCAAGAATTATTTTGTAAATATTTGACATACGGACGCTTTTCGAATGCATATGCGTCCAGTGCTTCACAGACAGATGGCGCTGTGGTCCACCTGCACACCAACTAGATAAAGTGCTCCAAGAAAAATGTGCAAATCTTTTTAATACATATTCAAATGTTTTGTAGTCTTGCTTGTTAGGTTTGGGTAGCCTATTTGTATACTACCTCAATATAGTAATATTAATATTACATAAATAAAGCTACATTATTCTGAACAGATATTCTGAGATCATTTTTTATGATCATTTTTGAGTCCACACTACATTCTGATCTCTATGCATGAAACGAAGTTTCCAGTCAGCAGCCCATGACATAATCTTCGTATTTACAGCAACTGATGGACTACACAGAAAAAGGTTGTACAGTCTACGAGCTATTTCACCAAAATATTGAGAACATATAGCTGAATGTTAAGTGTGATCGCTGGTCTAACTACTGCAATTATGACCAAGACAATGAATCATTTGTGTTAATATTAGAACGACATATTTGGTCTTCTGGAAGGAGGTTCTCTTAGAACCCCTTCAAAATCGAAATGATTTTGTAACATGTGGCTCTTTATTGAACAGTTTTAGGCCTAGAAAAGAGTTGCACAGTTAAGAAACCTTTAACAGTTTTTAATACAGTCATATCATGTAAATGTTTTACACTGGTTCAATAATATTTTGCAGGAACCACATGTCTAAGCTAAGAACGCCTTACAAAACAAGAATGGAATATATAGGGTGGTTTTGAGGAGGGATGCAAGGTAGTGTGACCATGTATATAATAATGAGCACAAGGGAAAGGAGAAGTTAACATGAAATAAATGCCAAGTCCAAGACATTTTTGAAAATATAGAAAAAAATCTATACATTTTTTAAATTCAAACCCAAAAAATTTAAGGATGTAAAAAGTCTTGGAAAAATACGTTAGATGCAGGATTTTTTCAACACCCTGCGTTATTTAGGTTTTACATCATTGCAGCAATTTGATATTGACACATCAAGGTGCACTGGACGTCCACCTCGATTTTTTAAAAAACTATATGACAATTAAAAATAGATATTTGTTCGATGGTTTAAACCAGTGAGGAGTTCCTCTTCTAAGAGCCACCCATAAACCTTCATTTGTAGGAGTGCAGATGAAGGAGATATCAGTATATTTTCCCATACAGTAGGTGAAAATAAGGCAAATGAAAGTGTAAAATGTTTTATTCTGAGGTTTATACTGTGCAACAGTCACATTACAACAGATACTCGTACAATGAGACAAATGAACACTGCAGTATTCAAAACCTGTTGTCCAGTAAATGAGAGGTGATTGGGTGGAGGATGTTGAGCATGTCTGTGCACGCGGGCCTCGCGCTCTTTTGCTTCTTCTGAACCGACAGTGATGAAGCCTCAAAATTCGCGCCGAAATGAACTACAACTTAACGTTAAAAATTCACCCTAATTTTCTCTAATACATACAGGCCTTTATCGTCCTTTAAAATGAACTAAATATATAGATTTTTTTTCTTTGATACACTGTAAATGCCAGCTGAATATATCAGGAATGTTTAGTAGGCCTAAACTACTCGAAGAAAAGGCAAACCAAAGTCAACGTCTTTATCATGCGTTTTAAGAACATACACGCTTCAAAATAAAAGCCCGTCTGAATTTGCTTTTTGTTTTTTGTTTTTTTTTTTTGTTTTTTTGGAAAAAAACGACCAAAGTAAAAAGACATATAAAAATCAGTCTTTATGCAACAGTTGTTTTCCTCCTCCTCCCTCCAAAAAAAACATAGCTGTATGTTGGAGTCAAAAGCCAAAAAAACGAGGCCCACACTTGCTCCAGCAGATCTTTGAAATGTGCCACTTACACTATGTTAAACTTACACGTGGAACACGTTTATAATAATGAGAAGATGGCTACAAAAACACGACGTTGGCGTATGGAAACCGCTGCTGTCCGCTAAGCACCCCAGTCACCCCGACGACGTGGAGGAGCCGTTCAGGGAAGGTTTGCGTGCTTTGCTGCCGAAGGTGAACTGTCGGCTGGGGCTGGTCATGGAGGAGCCGTTGATGGGGTTGGAAATGTGAGGGAAATGGGGATGTGGAGACTGGAGGGGTGTACTGGGGCTCGGCAGCGGTGAGGAGGTGGACGGCGCTCCGGCGGGACTGCTGGCTTTATCGCTGGCAGAGTCGCTTTCAGAGCGGTTGACACTGTTCAGACCATCCTGAGGGTGGACGAGTTTCCTCTTTTTGCAGCTGGGTCGCACCCGGTACTTCAGGGGCAATGGTCCATTCTTTAAACAGAGAGTTTAAAAAATGATTTTTTTAGCATTGTAGAAACAATGTTGAGAGTGTGCAGAAGGCACATTTCAAATCATTTAAATCAGAAAGCACTCTTACCAAGACACACCCAATATCTACTTATCTACCCCAAACCAATATCTACTTCAAACCAACATCTATCCCAAACCAACATCTACCCCAAACCTAATTTAAGACACTGTTGAATTTATTTATGTATTTATTTTTTCCCCAGAGGACTATATACTTAAATAATAATGTAGGTATTTGACGTAGTTTAGAGAACTGGATGTGTTAACAAGATACCTCAAACTGCACAATAAATGCAAATACAACTTTCTTAAAAAAAAAAAAAAAAAAAAAAAAAAAAAAAAGAATATTATTGTGTGTTTTCTCACCCTTCTCCATGTGTAAATGTAAGCAATGTCCATTAATGTGTAGTAGTCCTTCAGAGGCTCATCCTCATACATAACTTCAATCTGTGAAAAATAAGAGAGCCAGAAAAGCTGAAGTTATGATATTCCACAGAGAATGTTCATTCCTTCATCTGATTTTATGAACATTAGTCTGTAAAACCATAAAGTAAAATCAAAAAAGAACAAAAAATAAATAAATTAGGAGTTTGTGTTTGAAAATTAGATTACCTGGAAAGTACAGGGAATATCCATTTTACTTCGCAGAAATTTTCTCAAATGCATCACAGTCATGGCAGCAGGACACTGTAAGTACCTCTTGTTATTTACCTTGAAAAGAAAGTGCAAATACAAATAAATTAGTTGAATTCACTAAAAGTGCAAAACATTTGGCATGTCAACAAGTGGTAAATGCAGAACACTGGGTGTTTGCTGTTAGAATAATAACAAATGAGCTTTCAACCAGCCAAGTATTTACCCCATGACCTCAGAAATATACACCCATCCTTTTAATGGTACTTACTGTTAAAAACAGTTAGGCAAAAATATGTTTTACCTCTTCTTTTGTCTGTTTTTCCTCTGCACTGCTTTGAATTTTTGCCCTGAAAATATAAATGAATGAAAATATAAATAATTAAATATTCACACTTACACTTAAAGAAAAGTTTACAATTTAATTTACAGCATTAACAAAAACATACTTGGGGTCAAAAAACTCAATTGAGAGACTGATAATCTCATCATCTGTGATTATTCTCTTGTCCTCATCTGCAACTTCTCCACGATCTTCATTTGACCCATTTGCAGCTATAAAAATTATACATATAAGTATACATCATTGTATCTTAAACATAACACAACTGATTATTAGACAGTCTTAACAGACATCTACCAAGTCTTACCATCTACTGATGGGTGTTCAGCATAGAAATCTCTCCTTCGCTTCATTTCATCTGCAAGGAAGAAAGTTCTTGAAATTCACACTGAACTAATTTTTAATTGCTGTATGCAATACTGCTGTATAAATTATTATACATTTTCACAGCATTGTTCAGTACAGGGTTTCTGTTTAAACTAGGACCCAGCCATTGGTATTTAATATAACTTACTTTTGAACAGCCCTGGAACCAATTTGTACACAATGTCCTGGAGAGTTTTGTCAGACCTGGGACAGTGAAAGGATAGAATATTAATGTAATTATATTTTCAGCAAGTGGAAGGAATAGAGCGGTCTAATTTGCTTAGACTCCACAGATGATATACGTTACATGATTATAATTTAGGTAATAAATGCAAGTACTTTTTCTATTACATAATTAGAGAAGCTACAAGGGAAAATTGTTTAGTATAATTTAGTAAAAAGTATTTACTGCCATTTACTGTCATTTTGTCAAATACTGGAAAAAAAATAAGAAAATGTGCTTGAAAAGAGTCACCTAATGTTGAGAAGAGGCTTCGTTTTGTGGACCTGGACATCACATATGGGGCAGTACTTACTGGTCTCCAAGTAGCGGACAATGCACATTTTACAAACTAATAATCAGAAAGAAAGGACAAATCGTGACACCTTATACTCTGTATGCATGAATTCAGCTAGGAAATCATGATGGACAAAAATAATCCAGTGGGTACTTACATGAATGTAGACATTCTATGATTGTGGTTGCATCAATGAAATATCCCCCACATAGGACACACATCAAATGTGGGTTTAGTTCCGTGATCTTGATTCTGGTTGTGCGATGCATCTTCATGGAAAAGCAAAATCCTGGAGGAAAACGAACACACCATGAGGACTGTTGTTGGTCAGTAAAGGAGTAATGAAAAACGTAGAACATCAGACGAAGCTAGACAATTGGAATGGTTTGCCATTCAGCAAATGGTCTCATTTGTTCTGGATGGAACCCAGTGCACTAGACAATCCAGAGCAATAAGGGGTTTGGGAGCTAGATGGTTTGCATCAGTAACTGGACAGCATCAGACTGATGAGCACCACACAATACAAAATGCAGCAGCAGCAGATGCAAGCCCGATTCTCCTCGGTTCACTGTTGTCATTTGGTTTTTAATTGGCATTTCCAGAATTTCCAGAGAGCTTAGAGATGCATTCTGTTTCTATAGCAACTTCTGTCCTTTCCACGTGGCGACAAATGAAATCGCAGCATCCGAGACGGTGTTCTTCAGAGAGTGGGGATTTAAAGAGCAGAAAGCACGATTTATTCGGCGCTCTGTAGGTCATCGATACATCCAACAATGCCTCGATTTCACGCCGCGCTCTAAAGCAGGACGTGCACTTCACGCGACAGCAGTCATGGACCATTATACGCCAACATCTTCACTCTCCCTGGTTCCTTTCAACACCGACCGACGGTGGTTCGAGCCGGTGGACGGTGCTGGCACACAAAGTGCACTTCACATGAAACCAAAAAAGTATGAATGCGAGACCAAGTCGTTGAAAGCAGCGTGTGATCAGCCATATTTCCCACATCAGCACAGCATTAATGCAACGACGCCAACGTGGAGCAATCAGTCACGAGCTGAGCCGCAGTGAGCCAAAAAGCTCCATGTAGGCATGAAGCTGATTTCCAAACGAGATGATCCCATCACTCCCATTACCATAATACCCAGTCTACACACTGCAGTCAGGACAAAGCCACAATTAAGCCAAAAGAATGAAATCCAAAACAGAGTCACGTCTAAAGCGCAAGCACGCCTGTTACAGCCAACCATAAATTCGTTTCTGCATCCAGATCAGACTGCATTAAATCGTGAGCCTGGAGCAAACGTGGTTACCTACACCCACACCAGTCCAGTGCTGCGGTCACGCTACAAAATAAAAAATAATCACACAACAGCTGCATACTGGCCAAATAGCGACCATGCGGCACCGTCGGCATTACTGGCCGGACTGGAGTGCAGTCAACAGTCCTGCATGAAGTAAACAGTCTACCTGAGTCCAGCAGCAGCAGCCGTGCAAACCCCTCTCAGTGCAGACGTTTACAAATCAAACGCGTGGCCAAAGACTTGCATGTGTACGCACAGAGGACAAGCAGCTGGGCTGTGGGCTTCAGACAAGAGGGAAACCCTATGACGTCAAGCGCAATGACAAAATGTGGTCATATGCAAGCAATCAGCTTGTCTTAGTTCCCCACACTGCTTAGGCCTAAAGTTAAACCAATGCATTCGAAGACTCCCATAAGTAGGCATCATCTGCCTTTATACCCTATAAAAACTGCCCGTCTGTAGGTGTATTTGTACCCCAGAGATGAACCCGACACTTGCATACAATTTCAACCTTTCCAAAATTACACCACACATCTGAAAAACTGTTTACAAAAGGCTTTTAAACCCACGTTATCAGGCACAGACATATCCGACACCTAAAATCCCTGTATGAATAAAGCCAACGGACACAGGTCCATCAGATGAAGATGTTGGATGGATCTCTAACCCAAACATCATCACCAACCACCACCTATGTCAACTCGCAAACTAAACAAGAAGCCAAAAACACACAGAGGAGCACTGAAGCAGGGTGATCATGAGGAATATCTCACCCGATAAACAACACACGTGAGCATGAAAGTGTAAAACGTAAACAAGGTGCAGCGCAGAGTCGGTGTAATCCTCCACACGATCTCAGCAGACCTGTACCAAACTCCTGGAGCTCCAGAAGCTCGCGCACGTTAAATGACATCTCCTACACATTTCGCCCACCTTTCCTAATGAGCAGCCCTTCCTTCTAAACCTCATCACTGTCCTAAAGCAGCGCACGAGCGTTGCGCCTGTCCCCGCCGCAGCTAGAGCTGAATTTAAGTTAATACCAGTATCAAACTGGACTTTTCCCACCATGTCCAAACGCCCTCGACCTCCACACACCATAAGGATGTGAGATCTATAAAATGGGTATACGGGGTGACCGAGGAACAAGCCCAATATCCATCTGATCACAATCTCTCCAGAACATCTCAGCCGGTCTGGCCAGTCGGCCTGAGAACAACGTGTCAGTGCGACACGACCACGTAAGTCACAGCAAGACGAATTTACCAGCATCTGGAAGTCCATCCATGTTTGAAGCTCACACACACACACACACACGCACGCACGCACGCACACACACACACACACACACACAGACACACACAATACGCTGGAAGCGGCGCGCGCCGCGCAATAAGCACGCGGCAGACACGTCTTTACGGCGCAGAAAACAACAACAGAGGGGACACACACACACACACACACACACACACACTCACACTCTCTCTCTCTCTCTCTCTCTCTCTCTCTCACACACACACACACACACACACACACACACCTGGCAGCTGCGCCGCGGATCCTGGAGAGCGAGGCGAGTTTTTAGACCACGAAAGTTGCAGGAGGGAAGGAGGGAGGGAAGGAGGGAGGGGAAGAGGAGGAGGAGGAGGAGAGGAGAGGAGGGGGGGAGAAAAGTCGATCAGCAGCAAACGAGTGCAAGCCGAGCGGCCATCTTGAAAACGGAACTGCTGCAGACGCTGTCAATCGCAATAAGAGCAGCGACGGCGCATTTCGGAATAACAGGAATCCTGCGCGCGCCTCGCGACACCTCCCCCCGCGCGCGCGCCTTTGTCCTCCAGCGGGGAACAGCTCGCGAACGCTCGCGTCTTGAGCTCGCGCGCGGTGCGGAGATCGGTGTGGAAGACGGCCGTTTTTCTCGCGGCCAGAGTCCCCCCTCCACGGTCTCGGCGCTGATGGCTCGGTGCAAACTGACACCGTCCCCCAAAATGGCTTGCAGTCCGCCCGCCCCGCACGTCACGTGGTGCCGCTCCTTAAGGGCGTCCTGGGAATATGTGTCGGTGTATTGGGGACCAAGAAATTGGACGCAGAACGTGCGCACGATACAGCTCTCACGTTGCCGTTTATTAGTGTTATCATCACAGTTTATTCAGCGGCCTGTTTCTCAACCCATCTGCTGGGCTTTTGTTTTTTAATCCATATAATCTGAAAACACTGTTAACAACACTGCAACGCTTTGATTTCTTCACAGAACCATTTTAAATGAAACATCTAGAACAGAATCGGTCACAGAAGAACCTTTAAGCGGTTAAACCAAACGATCGTTCTGGATACAATATTTTTTTTTAATGTTACAGGACTTCACAATATTGGAGTCCTTTCTGGTGCTGCCGCTTTGAATCAAGCTTGTCCAGCAGATTATCAGTCCGCCGAGCTTCTGCACAAAGCCTTTAAAGGTGCATAGTTCCATAAAAGGTATTATGACGTAACACCTGGGAATCCTGTTTGGTGATGGCTGTTTTTTAAGAGGAACTAAATGCAGCACGTCTTCCACCAGCTCCCCGTTAGGTTCGGGGTGTTGCCATTTGTTAGAACCATTACCGTTAATTAAAGAATGTGCATCACTGAAGACTCATCATTAGCGTGTGGATGCTTCCTATTAAACTGAGACACTGTTTACCTTCATTAATGGACAAATGAGCTCACACTGGGCAAGCCAGGCGCCCACAGACCCCGAAACCTCAACGTCGGGTCGAGAACCGTTTTTCTTCACCCTTCTCACCTTGTCTGCTGTGCTATTTCAACTGCTTTGACTGAAATGTTCTCTTTGGAGCTGCTATTCTGATGCATATAATGTTCATCTGCCGATCCAGATACCCAAACTTCTTTGAGAACATAGAAACCTCCACCACAGCATGGCAGGGCATGGACAAACCTTACAATTACGTCTAAAATAATACATCTTTAATCCACATGAAATGTCATCCATTAACAGTATCACCCACCTTATCTTCATTCAACCGTGTTTCACAATCGCAATAATGCTCAAAGACAGATGTTTATTTATAATTATTTATTTGATAAAAACAAACACTTAAAGAGCAGAAAGAAAAATCCCGAACAGCCTCTGCCATCTCCAGAGGGACTGGGGTGTGGGCAGGGGGCGTCCGGTGAAGGGTTTACAGCTGGGTGGCCCTCTCCACACTCTTTGCTGCGTCCTTCAGTTTTCCCACTAAATCCTAAATGAAGTTCAGATCACAGCGAATTTTATTACCTCCCAAAATAGCCCCTTTCCAGCTAGTAACTTCATTTCGGCAAAACAAATTAATGCATGTATTAAATCCAACATGGGCTCAAAGAGGCTTACCTTTCAAAAAATAGATCACAAAAGCAATTCATTCGTTAATAAGCATACATGCATCTTTCTAATGTGCACCTGTTTCTTCTAACTCCAAACATATAATACACTGGTCATGCAAACACAAAGGCCCCATCACGCGCTGTCTATTAATGGTTCTGAGTATCGGGTCTAGAAGCCCCGTCTCTATCCGAGAACCTGCTTCTCTCAGCTTTTATCATGATTTCAGTTAGTAAAAACAGACCCACGGCTGCTCTATCTAAGCAAAGAGCTTCTGTACACACAGTGCAGAGACCGAGCTTCTTTAAAAATGATCAAATCAAACAGTTTTCTCTAGACTTTTTTAATTCCAAACAGAAATCTGATGCGCAAACTATCGATCATGTACCTTAATTCAACCTGAAGCCACTTCAAAATGTAATTTCTACAAATGTTTCCTCAGAAGCACGTCAATTTCGCAAACTCCATTTTTCAGAACTAAAGTGTTGGGCTTAAGTGCAGTAATTTAGGTCACAAGACCTGTGTGAGGGACAAGAAAGTTGGATTCATCATTTTTATCGGTTTATATACTTTATCACACCCTTACAAACGAAGAACGTGTAACTTCTGAAAGCCCAAATCCGTTCTCGACTTGCTTTAGAGATAATGGTGAAATCCTTTCTCCTGAACAGACCGACCCAAAACATTTCACAGAAACAGTCTCTTACATTTCTACCAGTCCTAAACCCCGATTTTGTTTTGACAGATGTCAGGCCTACAGCACCGAGAATAAGAACTAAGCCTTTAACCGTTTAAGAGTTTCAACATTGCAGATGAAATGTACCGACGTCTTTCCTGCGACGCTCATTTATTTAATACAAGGTTGGGCAGCCCTGGTCCTGAAGTGCCAGACTCCAGCTCAGATTTGTGCTCCTCCTGCTCAAACACACCGGATTCGTCTCACCTGTTCATTGCCAGGTTTTGTAGGTCTGTTAGAGCATGAAAATGAGTGAACTGTGGAGTTGGCACTCCAGGGTTGCCTACCCCTGGGTTTAAAGATGGAACAGGTAGCTTTCATTAGGTCAAATACAGTCAACAGCCCTTACAACCAATCTAGATAATCAGCCTGTTGAGGACTGCAACCTAAACACAATCTCTGAGGCTGAGCATGTCTTATTTAGACATTTGCAACACTACACACAAAGAAAATGAATGTTGCTGGGGCTGTACCATATTAAAGTACTGTTCTTTTAAAAGCCTCTTCTCTAGCCATTTTTTGTACCAGTTGAGGTACTATTTTGTACCAAAAGTACAATATTGTCCCTTTGATAATGACATTTATGAAAGTTACAAAATGCACCTGCATTTCCTGTTTATTAGCACATACTACAAATTTAGCTTGTGTAAAGTTTATTGAACATTTTATTCCAACCACATGAACATGACAATTTTAAATAAGTACCTGTAGTTGCTCCAATGTGCAACTAAAATTTACTTCTGAAGATTGTCCCTCACGGTCACCATTCTGTAAAACAGCAGTTTTATGTTTTATTAATACTTCAGACACAGATGAATAAACAGTTCAAATCTATTGTTGAGCAGTACACCTACCTCAACATCAAATGAAATCAGGTAGGATGGTTGACTGACTTTATGCAAATGGCCATTCTAATAAAAGGGAAATGAGAGGAAAATTGTGGATGGTATTAGCAATGTCCTCTTATTTTATTTTTTCTAGTATAGTTAACAAACAAGACATTACCTTTATGCAATACTCCAGACGCCAAGAAGCATCAGTAATGTGAGGAGGGCATCCATCAATGCTAAGAGAATAAAAATGCAAGTTATTGTAAATGAATGGCCCATATTCACCCAATAGAGTATTTTATACATATATTGTATTAGTTACAACAAGAAATTACACCATTTAATAATCAAGTCATTTTTAATCACTATTTAAGACTTTATTAATCTGATGAATTCATCCTCCAAATGCAAAACATTGTCATCATGACTCACCTCGACAACAGATTTTCCAGGTTTCTTTTATTCTTCTGAAAGGAAAAATTAAAAGTAAGCTCCTGAACAACAAGGTAAAACACAAATTACCATCATTGTGGAAGAACTTGTCACCTGATATGCTGTATAAAATATGTCCACTCTTTCCGAATCAAATTTAACATCTTCAAGGCATGAACTGTAAAAACAAATGCAGATTTTTTTTTTGGAAAGGAAACCCCAAAACCAGATTACTACACTTCAAAAAGAACATTAAACATTACCTTATGGTTGACTTGTCTGCATTTTGCTTTACTCCTTCTAGAATAAATGTTGTTGCTGCAACATGGCAGTGTTTCAGAAGAGCCTGATCAATGGTCCTCAGTTCTGGATGATCTGTGATCGATAGAAACAAAAAGTACATACTTTTGCAATCTCCCTCTAAACAGTACATTACGATAACCCTCTGTCCAGGCTACATAAATGTCTGTCTGTCTGTATGTGTGTATGTATGTGTATATGTATATATATAGAGATAGATAGATAGATAGATAGATAGATAGATAGATAGATAGATAGATAGATAGATAGATAGATAGATAGATAGATAGATAATCACTATGCGCTTGTTTCCTGGACACTGACTACCCCTAATTTTTTATTTTTTTTGTGCCTCAACCGCAGCATCAATGATGACTGCTAGAAATCGGTGGGAGTGTAAACCTAATCTGCTTCTGGGAATCAAAGTGTACAAAAGCATGTCATCATCCAGAATAGCTCTTTGCAACAGCCTTCAGAGATGGCTTTACTCCAGATGTTGAAATATTGCAGGCAGGGATTTTACTGCACTCAGCCATAAGAGTATTATGACCACTGGATGCTGTTCCAAAAAACAGCACTCCAACTTATTCCCAAGGTACTAGATGGAGCTCTAGGGAATGCATTTTCTTCTGGCCATATATCTTGAAACACAGCACTGGACATGGAGAACTGGACTTGCTTTCCACAATCAAAAGCCTGTTTCAGCACAGTGGGTGCACTTATAAGCAGGACTACTGAACAATGGGTGTTTGGGTACCTTTGGACATAGAACATGGTTATAGTAAGCTTTATGGTGTCTGGAATATGCCTTTTTATTGGTCCAACATCTTATCCATTGCTCCAGCACAGGTTATGGTAGAAATCCACATTTCGCAGTCAACATGTTAGGTGTCCTGATGTCTTCCCAAGCTACAACACAAGCTAAAATGCTATCTGTAGCTTTCTGAAGGCTGTTAGATCCTCTGAGATTCCTTCGTGAGCTTGTGCTGCTTCTACCATGAGCTCTACCGCTGAAGGGCAGTTTACCAGGTCTTTACCGACGCTGTGCATGAAAAAGCAGCGAGGCAGGAGGCAGAAGCAGAGAGGGGTCTACTACCATCTTCTCTTCTACGTCTGCAGCTGGACTGGACTCTCTCCAGCACAAAGGAGCAGCACGGTCGGCCTTACCCACAACACTGCCGCGCGTGGAGGACAGCAGGCTGCCGAAGGCTGCTTCGGTGAAGGCCGTGAACGATTCCAGGTCGAAACAAGCCGGATCTGCCATCGTCTGGAGCCCCTTCACCACCGAGTCTGACAACTCCATTTTGTGCAGAGGGGTTAGGCGCGGTCACGTGAGCGCGTCAGCTGATCGCGAGCCTGCTTCTGCTCTGTGTTAAACGTCCCCCTGCGCGTGCACCGCGCGCTCGCTGCGTGCTTCCGTGAGGGTCAGAGATGTCCAGGGCCGGGTTAGGAGTCCAGTGTCTAAGATCAACTGCAGTACAGATCATAGGCAGTGATTTGACACGTCACAGACACACACACACACACACACACACACACACACACACACACACACACACACACACACACATTAAAGTCAAATGGGATAAAATCTTCTACCTGGGCGTAGCTATATATATCACCGGACTGGCACTGGTGGGTTTTGGACTTATGAACTGTTTCAGGGATGAACTGTGAATTTCTTCATCCATCTGGATTTGACCTGTATCCATGTGTTACACTGGATGCACTGCGGTGTGTGGATCTCAGATACACCCGAACAAGGTCTTTCTTCAAAGCGGAATTCCTCTAAAAGTAGGAAAATCCCTTCAAAACACAGGTGAGAATTAAGGTTAGGAGTTGAGTTGGGATATGATCTTGGAGTTGGGTTAGGAGTTGAGTTAGGATTTGAGCTCGAAGTTCAGTTAGGAGTTGAGTTAGGAGTTGAATTAGGAGTTGAGTTAGTAGTTGAGTTAGGACAGGGGATTTCAACACACCACCTTCAGCTCTAAAATGGTTTTTAAATGAATTGATTAGCTGAACCAGTGGTATTGGGAGCAGGTAAAGCACTAAATGTGCAGGGCAAAAGGTGCCAGGAGTCTGAGAAACACTGAAGATCAACGTGAGTATAAACCAGTACTAATGGTCTTTACCTCTTCCCTTTTTAAGAGTTGAAATCCCCTGTCCTAACTCACCTCCTAATTCAACTCCCGAACTCAACTCCTAAACCAACTCCTAACCCAACTACTCACTCATCTCTTAATTCAACTCATACTTCAACTCCAAACTCAACTCCTAATTCAACTCCTAACCCAACTCCAAACTCAACTCCTAACTCAACTCCTAACCCAACTCCAAACTCAACTCCTTATTTAACTCCTAACTCAACTCCATGGCTCATTCTTCATTTAAACTGATTGTAATCACTAGTTCAAAACTATCCTTGAGTCTTGCCTTCCCAAAGCACAGTGTTGAATCTTGGTTGCATAAAGCCTGTCTGTATGAATTACCATCTCAACAGTAAGACTCCCGAAAAGGGCTCTTTGACAGTTACAATTGTGGAATCCTTTTCGGTTCTACACATTCTTTAAATAGTTCTTTAAAGACACATGAAGCAGACCAAACACACAAGCATAAAAATTACTGTATTTGGCATGGTTCAACATGGAACCACTGTCTTTCCTAAAGTGTATGATGACACTGTATACATAAATTTTTGGGTGTGTTTTTCTTTCTTTCTTTCTGTCTTTCTTTCTTTCTTTCTCTTTCTTTCTTTCTTTCTTTTAATTATTTGTTTGTTTATTTGTTTTTCTTTCTCACTAATGTTGGTAGGCTGGTCCAGCCAATGTCTTGTTTTGTTCCCGTGATGTGTAAATAAAAACATCTGGGGTTAGAATATCACATCCAAGATATGTTAAATGCTTAGACTGCGATGGAACATACTTCATCAAGCAGATTTATCTTCACTGTTTGAATATTTCTTTACATTCCTACTCATTGACAATATCAGATTTGTCTATGTATGATGGGCAAGTTCAGGGGCATCGTGGGTGAAAAGTGGGACTGAGTTATCAGGGCCCCATGTGGTGTGTGTGTGTGTGTGTGTGTGTGTGTGTGTGTGTGTGTGTGTGTGTGTGTGTATGTGTGTGTGTGTGTGTGTGAGGGTGTCTGGAACTTTATGTTCTTTATATGTTGCCAACTAATGACAATGTAATGTTTTGGATAAATAAATCGGTTGATTAATGGATGGAATGTGCTAGACTGCATGCAGGGTCTGAGAACAGGCACCGTTACCCCTTGCTGGACATAGTTTTGTCCTCTTGTCCTCCTTTACCTTTTTAACGAAGCAACATTTCTCACCGTATCCGTGCTGTGGATGCCCAGGAAAGCTAAATCCAGTTTTCAGAAAAGAACAGAGAGACAGAAAAGAAATACTACTACTAAAAATAAATAAATAAACAAATAAATAAATAAATAACACAAAGAAAAGAAAAGAAACGAGAGAAAGACACTTCAAACAAACTTCTTTCCCAAAAACGTTGAGCCCACATGTGAAAGCAAATAGCCCACTGTGCTTACAATACACTGCAAAACACATTAGAAATAACATGCTGCCTTATCTGTAATCTGTAATCAAGGCATAGCCTATCACACCATTGCAATTGTACAGTAACTCCAATCTAAAATTAATATTTATTATTGGGCCATGACATAATAGCCTAACTTACAGGCTCAGTTTCATAGTTTCATAAGGATAGGCTGTCAGATTAGTAGCAAATCTAAGTTGGGAAACGCACGGCATTCAGTTTCAGAGACTGTCATCAATGCACTCCCAGTTTAAATAAAGGTTGATTGATTGATTGATTAACTGCTCAGCTTTGTGAAACTCGTGCTTACAGATGGGGGAGGTCACTGCTTGTGCATAAGGCCCAGAATTTGGTGCTACGCCCCTGGACATGTTTAATACGTTGCTAAACGTATGAGAAGACGATAAGAGGTCTGGGTCACTAAATCGCATTTTAATGAAAAATGAACTTTTGCACAGTGAAACATAATTCATTATAGATATCAATCACTTTTTATTTATGTAATTGTATGTTGATAAGTAATAACGGAGTTCTTCAGTTAGGCATGTTTCCAGTACTGAACCTGCAACATGTAAATGACATTTACTTAATGCGTCAGGGGAAAAAAAAATAATACAAAGCCAAAATTACTAAACAGTATTCAATCAATTTAGAATTAAACAATGTAATAAAAATGCAAGAAAAGAAATGCTCATCCTGTCATGCTCAACGTCTCTCTTATGCCTCTGGAGAATTAAAAACAGGTGTATTTTATTTTATTGTTTTAGTTCCATGGAACCGATTTAGGCTCTCCAACAAAATAATTTAGTCATGATACCTGCATGAATTTATGAGTTAATGGACGAGTAATTGAGTCAATGTTCCAAATCATATCCTGACCACAGTCATTATGCAAACACATTTCACATCTCACTGAAAGTTACATTGAAGTTGCCATAATTTTTCCATCTCAATTTTTGCCCTCATTTTTCCATGAGTTCCATCTCAAAGACTTTAGAAAATATGGGACAACAAATGTTACACTAGACATTTAAAACCACTTTATTGTGTAATTGAAGAAAATCAAATAAAATAACTAATTCAAAACTAAAGTCCACACTATTTTATTTTATTTTATTGTATACTTTACTGTTTACTTTATTTTAATGTGTTTGTGTAAACCCAACCAGAAGGTGATCCTCAATTTTACCCTGACACATAAAATCAAGCCTTTTTCAACACCCGAAGACAATTTGTCATAGACAGATCTGCATTCGGTTTTACTGAAAGCCACTTATTCTGGCTTACTGCACAATTTTAGAGCTCAGTCTGAGTGTATTTACAACAGTATCTTTAAAATATCAAACTCATTTCGTTTAATGGTGTAATGAGTCACACACAAAGGCAATGCAATTGCACTTATTTAAGAAACGATGGTATTTATTCTTCATGGAAAGAGTAAACCTGACACATCTGAAATGATAGAAATACCACTTCGGCCATTGTTTTGAGACAGTACCTGCCATCATCAGTCTCTCTAAAACACCAAACGCCTTCTGTGACCTTTGGTTGAGGCCTTACATGGGTTGCTTATACTGGCATTAAAAACCTTTTGTCAAATGGTGGAGGCTGTAGAATATGCATGATGGCTGATATTTATGTCGTACACGCAGCTGGATTCACACCACATGTTGAGAAAGAAAAGAAAACATTTCTACAGTTTACCAACCTAAATGCAAAATGTGTATTAATCCCAGTTTCTCTGAGTAGAACACAGATGGCGTAAATAAATAAATAAATAAATAAATAAATAAATAAATAAATAAATACATACATACATACATACATACATACACACATAAATAAATAAACACTTGCTCACTCATGAGTAGGCATATTTAATTATTTTTCACCCCTTACAAGGTTTTAGGGTATGTTCAGTCTTAGAAAGAAGAACTGTATAAATACCTCAAACTTGAGTTTAAAAAAAAAAATAATAAAATAAAATTAAAAAAAGTCTGAGATGCGTGTAATGTAAAGGCAGCTTCCCTTGTGATAATCCAACTCTGATCATTTCATTATGAAGAATCAGTATGGAAAACTAACAGATAATATTTTTTTATTATGCTAATTCAAGCAGCATCTGAATGTATTAATTAATAATACTATTACAAATATATAATTAGCTGATAATTAATTTTATTGATAGCTCAGGCTTTCCAAAAATGGATTTGACAATTGCTATAGGATGCTATAGGAATACAGATTAACCTCTGGCCATATCAGCTATTAGTTACAGGAAATGTTTAACATTAAGAACATGATAATCCATCTCACTTGCATTAAATTTTTTTTGCGATCTGTTGCTTTATAAGGGGGAGGAGCTCATGCTTTTTCTAGAAAAGTACACCACTCCTGTTTTGTATTCCTCCTGAGGTGATAAGAAGTATGCCCCTGCCCTAACACAATCTACATTTTGTAGGGTGATCAATATTCTCCTAAAATGGATTATATATTAGAAACAAAAACATTTTAATTCATTTTAAAATCAACTCCTACACAGGGTAAATTACATGTTTTATGCAACAATACGTTCAAATTAAGTCCCATTTTATAAAAGAATGAGAAGTCAATAGGGGAGAAAAAAATGGGAAAATAATTAAGAAGAGTAAATGAGAGGATAAGAAAAAATAAGAGAAAAGATGAGAATAAAAATAACCCTTATAATAGGCTCTCCAAATCAGAGCCTAAGTGGCTAAATATGGTTCTGAAAATGATTTATAAGTGTAAAGGTTGTTGTCTGAAAGCACAAAAAATCCGTAGCAGAGCTTTCCCTCTAACATTATCTTAATGATTAACATTATCTTCATGCTTGCATAGGCTTACTTGACACCTGTATAGTTGTCTTAGCAACTAGAAACTAGAAAAAAGTAATAATTCTCATCACTATGTGAAACTTCTAGCATTATATTGTAAACTTTATTAAATCTGAGGTCAGTGTGATGCAAGGGACAATCTAGGCCTTCTTTTTGATCATTCAGAGCAACATTACCCTAATGTGGCTTGGAGTTGGTGTTCAATTTGTGTTAAGGCCAGTCATGTAACGTTTTACCGTTTTGGGCCAAAACAGCCAATAATAGATTAAAAATAAGAGACAAAAACAATGACTGCTGTGAAAAGACTCTCACCATTTCTGAACTGGAGGCCTAGTTCTACAAGGTCTGCCTCGATTTCAAGACGGGCTGTTTCATATTGTATAATTAAATTTTACCATACTTAAGAGAAATTATGAAAACACGACTCCTCAATATCTTCTCACAGTACTTACAGAAGCATCGTTGCAATGCGGTTTAGAATAGCAAAACAACAGTCATGAGGTTTCTCTATAAAATGAAACTGAAAAATGTCTGAAAATGAAACTGAAAAATATCAGATTAGCTGCGTCGTACTTAACAGCGGTAGACAAAATTGAGCAGGCATGGATTAACGAGATATAAGCCAATTTTCTGAGGAATGGTGAGCATGTGTTAGATTTATTCAGAGTAGATAACGTAGATTCATGAAGTAAATAGGAAGCATATTGACAGAAATATGGTTTATGTGTTTCTGTAAAATGCTGAAGAATAAGTGTTGAGACAACTTTTATAACATGCCGTGGCATACAATTTAAGATATAGAATTGCTGATTCTCTGTTATATAAAATAGAAAATAAGAAGATCAAATGAGCGAGTCACTTCCACTTTAAGGTTTGGGGTGCCTATCATGAAATAAATCTAATACATTTATGAAGTCATTTATTTATTTAGCAAGCGAGCTTTTGCCATTTAGACATCTATTCTGTATTTTAGTTGGTTTACGTTTGCTGTACATATTTTTATTTTCCCGATTTTATTTTAAAATTTAAAAATTCCAAATCAAAATTTAAATGATTTTAAAATCATTTTATATTCTACAGTATGAAGTAAATCAAGCTCTTGGAATCAGTTGGCGTTCAGTTTACTTTGCAAGTGGATTTTAAAATAGATCAAATAAAATAAAATGACAAATTTCACAATCGATAATTTAAATAATTTTTTAAACCTTTTTTTGGTTGTTTTTAATTAGGCTTGTCAGTATCACCTTTAAACAGCAGTTTTTTTCAAATCTTAAATTTTTCTCACAAATACATTTTTTTAAATTAACACAATATATTATAAAAAAGAGGTCAATAAAATTTCCAATAAAAATACTATAAAGAGAAAGAGCCTGCGCTTTTGTTGTGGAACAAATTCACTAATTACAGGTAATTACAGGCTAAATAATGCCGAGAATTTATATATATATAAATTCTTTTATATTTATATATATATATATATATATATATATATATATATATATATATATATATATATATATAT